>CAHIKZ030004270.1:677500-757500 GCA_903632075.3 Acanthosepion pharaonis
TGAAAACGACGTTCACAATCTCATATCTATTCAACTAAATTTGTTAGCTCCATCACTGACATAGTGTTCTTTCCAATAAGCACCGCACATGTATGTAATATATAGAGAATTTACATATCGACTATTTCATAAAAATCCACAAAATTTTAAGAAAAATTTAAATCACTAACAAACATCAAATTAAATTCTTTGTAGCCAGTTTAGATTTTCAAATTTATAGCAAACATTATAATCCTTTATGAAGACCCAAAATAACGATTTCAAAGTAAAACAAAAATAACAGCGTCTTTTTTTTATCCTGTTCCAAAGAATATATTTGATACCTTCTCTCATGACTTCCTTCTCTCTTTTTCTTTTCATGTAATTTATCTCCTCTACCCCTTCTATATCAATATACAACTTTCGTTAAGTTAACCGTTTAAATGTGTCAATGTCTGGACGTCCTCAATTTATTTTAAGTATGAAAGAATAGAAATATTAAATTACTCACTCATGTCTTCTTCTCTTTCCTCCCTCACTTACTCACTTGCTTAATTTACATATGCTTAGTACGGCCCGTCAAAAATGTGTAAATTTCTTTTCATTTTTCGTTTCAATCTTTGGAAGTAAAATCTGATTATCCGCAGTCCTTTTAAAAGGGCTGTGGTGAAATAATTTATTACATGGAACCTTAAAGCGGTCTGTTTTTATTTAAATTATTTGCTCTGGATTTACGTTGAGCTCTCTGGATTTTATCCTTTTTGGGTCTACCCATACGGATTACCTAGTTTTCCATAAACTATATATATATATATATATATATATATATATATATATATATATATATATATATATTAGTTTAGAATATATGGTGACAAATATCTTAGAAATATTTTAATTGACTTTGTCAAGAAATGTAATTCTAAATGTTTAATTACTTTAGGAAAACAAAATATGATTTTCTCTCTTTCTTTCGTTAGGCACGCTGGTCACGTGACTGACGCTATGTGATGTCTATGGGTGAAGTGACAAAGAGTAGTTACGATTTAGCGCCCGTAGAACAATTAGGTCCCTACCAGACAGACATAGGTCTTACAGAAAAAAAAACACATGGCCACACTAGTTTCACTTTTTTGCACAATATTGTTGCAGATATTCTTGTGACACGTGTATATCTGTATGCATAATTGTGTATATGACGTACTATTATAGAACGCTCTTTGCGAACAATGCATTTTTGTTATTCGTTTCTCTTTCATCCATTTTGTCCCTTCTCTGAAATATAGATATTATTGCATGAAGGATAGAATAATTTCGATAACGGGTGAAATACATATGAGATAATATATCTTTCTCCCATGGTTTCCCATTATATTTGTAACCACGACGCGATATTATTTACCTGACATGTGATATTATTGTCACGCATTAATTCCATTAGGAGAGATAAAACTTCAACTCTTCTTATAATTTAAATAGCAGACTAGACTCGGCTCACTAGCTGTAGTTGTCAACTAGTCTAGGAAAATCAAAACTCAGATTCCCATATGTTTTTAACCCTGGCAGAGCGCAGAACGATGACAAGTTCAGGGACTTCTGAATGGTTTTATAGTATCAACGCCAAGTCGTCCTAATGCTGAGTGAATATATTATTATTATTATTATTATACTCTATTTATATTATTCGGACTATTGTCCTTTTTTTGTCGCCATATTTATTGCAACGTTTCGGCCTTTGTACGCTTCGGCCTTCTTCAAGTGGTTGGAAATGTCGAACTGAACCCTTTATTTCGCACACTGTTTTAGTTCCACGTGTCATGTGTACTGGATGTCAGTTATCAGTTACCTCCTGTTAATTCCCCTCTCAGAAACATGGCACAGTGGATAAAGGCGTTGATTAGATCCAGTGAGAGGACCCAAAGAGTGTAAGTTTAAAACCTGTTTAAGGTAGTGGGGAACATGGAGAGGGTAATTAACAGGAGATAACTGATAACTGATATCCATTAGGCATAGCACGTGGAACTAGAACAGTCTACCCCAGTTAGCGAATAATGGGTTCAGCTTGACATCCTAACCACCTGAAGAAGGCCGGAGTGTACAACGGCCGAAACGTTGTAATAAATATGGCGACAAAGATGAGAACAATAGTCCGAATAATGTAAATAGTGTACATAATACCTCATCTCAGAAATATAGACAGCTATTATTATTATTATTATTATTCCACAAAATGATTGACGATAACTTTCAAATAATGTTCAACATTTAGAGAAGATCGTAATTTAAGAAAAGAAATATTCAAGCAAAGACAATATTTAACAATGTTTCGATAGTATGTCTTATGTTCAAAACTTTGAAGAACACGTTTATACTGTTGAAATATGATGAAACATTGTTAAAGACATTCTTTGTTCTTTTCTATTCTTTTTCTTAAATCACCCTCGCCTATTATTATTTTAAAAAGAACCAACTTATGACATCATACATTTAGTTTACATAAAGCCTATCTTATGATGTGTGCTGTACTTGTCAATGGAATGTTTGTATTCATTTAATGCATGGGCTGCCATTAATCCTTTCAGTGGGTATATCAGACCCTTTTCCAATTTATCCGAGGGCTCCATATTTAACTGGAAATATTGCTGTACATATCCGCCACATTTTTTTTTAGATTCTCATTTAAAGATCCTTATATGTTGATAATTTTTCGTGATCTTCAAAGATAGATTACAATCTTCAGGGACCGCTATGTCAATAAGAAGGCACATTCTGTTTTTGTGGGCTTTTATCACGATGTCTTAGCGATTAACTTAGATTCTTCTGTCTGTGTGTATTGTAAAATCCCATACAATAGTTAAGGGTCTTAGCTGTGTATTAGTGTTTGGTTGATGTTCATACAAGTTTCTTTAAGTTTCCCTTCAATAAAAGTTGCATACTTTCCATTGCAGATATTCACCCAATCTATCATGCCGAGTTTTATATAGAAGTTGGTTCTAATACTTTACAACTTGTTAATTTTCTCTGGATATTTATCGCAGAAGATTCATTTGGGGTCAACAAAATTTTCTGTATGTTTTTGGTAATTTCTATTTAGAAATCATTGATGCTGGGTAGCAAGAATAAGACCTACGTTTCAGCTTTTAACCCTTCACTACAAAACCATTGATATGTATGGGGTTCGTTTATATAAGCTTGTTTGGTACAGACGGAGTATTGATCAGGAAGAAATTTGTCTATCGACTACGAAGAGGATTATCTTTTGACCATGTAGGGGATTATTATTATTATTATTATTATTATTATTATTATTATTATTATTATTATTATTTCTGAATCATCTTTTCTATGGTTATTCAAATTTAGATGTATATAACAGTAAAATATATTTTATTAATTCAATAAACAATACGTACATTTTCAGCAGATATTCTATGTACAAAAAATGATTTATTATGAATTTAAATTTATTATTACCTCTTATCTTTAAAATTCCTTGTTAAATTTTACATAGATTTATCTCTGGCATTTCTTTGAAAATAAGAGATAAAGTTACTAAATTTATCTTTAGGAATATATAATAGCAAACGCTTTTAGATGGTAACATCGTATTGTTTGAGTGTACATAGCAAGTGACTCTATTAAAACGTCATTTATAAAATAAAAAGTTCAGTCAATTGAAATTTCCAAAAAACTTGATATATCTAATTGTAATTTTAAATGTAAGACGAAAAAGTGTTAAGGGGCATCTCTGTCTTCGCATTTTGAATTTTCTGGTAAAAGTGATCAGCAAGAGAAAAAAGTTCAAGATGAGGGTCACAGAGATATAATCACTAAGTAGATCGAGACAACGTAAATGCATTGGGTTAACGAAAGAGGTACAGGAAAAACTAAGTAAGAAATATTTCTTCAGAAACAATGAGAAGAGGGCGGAATTGCTATATGATATCCATCCTCTTATATGACAGAGAATGTTGGACAATTCCCCTAAGGATGAGGAAATGAACTAGACACAGGAAAAATGTGTTTTTTCAGTAGGACACTGGAAATTCCACAGACGGGGCGTATAATCCACGAGGTGGTCTTAAAGAAAATGGCAAGAGAAAGAACACTTATACACAAAAGCAGGAAAAGACAGCTAAATTTGCTTGTTCACATACTTAGGAAGGAGTGTGAATGGATGGCGAAAAACGTGGGCGAGGATCTTTTCAAACTGAAAAAAGAAACTGCTAAGGGCAACAGGAGATAGGATGTTGTGGAGAGCCATACTAAAGAAAAATGCCTTTGAGGTAGGTGTTCTTTTGCCTTTATTAAGAAAAACTCATTATTTGTGCGTTATACCCTCTTCTTTCTTTGAAATCTCATTCTTTGACACATGTTCTGATATTTTAATTAATTTTAATGGACTTTTTAATTCTAAATAATTTTCCGGTGTCTATCAAATCCAATTGTGTGTTCGCATAGCACAGTGGTTATTGTCATTGAGCAAAGAAGATTGGCGTATTGAATTCAATTTGCAAACGATGTTTTTGCGTTTATTTTCCACAAATCAACTCAGTTTCAGTTAGTCAGTCTACTTATTAATTGCCTAGTATTTACTATCACAGATGTGAAGAGATAAGTTATGGTCGTTTTTTTTTTTTTTTTTTTTTTTTGAGCAGCAGTCGAGGTTTATCCCTTATTTCCTCTTTAGTCTACTTCAACTTTATACTTCAATTTTCTCCGCCTAATCCATAAAATATTATTTACTATTTTTTCCATTGTAATACTAAATAAGTTCACCTATCGTCTGATTGACACTCCTCCACGGTTTTTTTTTAAAAAGGAGTAGATGTTTATCTTTTGGTTCTTATCTAGGATTAGGTTTCTTGTTCCATTTAAAGTCGTTTCGCTGTCTTTCTCTCCGAGGACTACTTCATGATATTATCGCTTTGTTTGAAGTTAAATGATTAAACATAAAAGCATTCGATATCGCATCTCATAATTTGGTTTGCAACTCCTTTAGTTAGCAAGGTAGAAACGCTGTCCCAATACCTCAGTTATGTACTATTCCGTTTACATCGGATGAGAGGACAGAAATGAGATATCACATACGCCACACGGTTTCAGTAAGAAAAAGAATTGCAGAAAGAAAGAATGGAAAAATATAGTGCTTACCGTCTGTTTCAATGAAATTAAAAACGTTATTAATTTCAAATATTTACATTTGTAACCCCTTACTTGTTATTGCAATATCTTATTAAAGATAATGAAGCAATACGGTGATTTCTATGGGTATTTTTATTCAGACAGAACTCGCCAACCATTAACCTAAGAACTAAGATTCACAATTAATTTCAAATAGGACAAACCTGAAATATTGACGGGTATTTCTAGTCCTAAATTAATTTACGAATCTAAGACAACATTTCTGCTTTCCCTTTCGAGCCCAATCAGGTGAGGATGAGGTGACACTGTTGGAATATGGTCATAGCATAAGTATATATATATATATATATATATATATATATATATATACACACACACACACACACATATATATATATATATATATATATATATATATATATATATATATATATATATGGGATAAGAATAATCTTGAACAAACAATCATCATCGTTTACCAAGTCTTCGAAGAAATATGTCCCAAGATTAACGTTTCCAACACAAAGACTATGATCTGTCATTAGAATGAGAGCAGTGGTAGTAATCTCACGTAACCTGAACTCGTCAAATAACAAGATGTGGATTTAGTAAATATTAAATACTTAAATACCACGGTGTATTGATAATTTATGTGAAAATTAGTAAAGGGTGGGGGAGAAAGAAATGGAAATGATTTTGCACAACACATCAAATTGCTACAAAATCAAAATATTACCCTCAAATCTCGAGTCCTATTCTTACATAGCCTCGTCAGAACAAGATGGCCATGCAGTTGTCTTGCATGGAACCATATGTGTTCAGAAATATCTAAACTATCAGCTGTATACAACCACTTCTTAAGATCAATGGTGGAAAAAGGCTGTCAGCGAGTGATTGCTGTGGATTTCGGGAAAGGCCATCCTTCTTCGATCATTATGGACTGGTGCTACAGAAACAAAGAGAAACACTACCAGACAAGAGAAATCGCATCACGTGAGGATTTTAACAACCATATCCAAAATCTATATAGTATAGCTGAAAAATTGTTTGAAGCGAAAGATTTTAAAACTTTAAAATTTCAACCGGCTGTAATTCTGGCTGCTTAGTTAATGAATTCCAATTATTTCCTTATAACGATAAAGGTAACTCGAAGTGAAAATAATGGCATAATCAACATGCTGAAATTCCACACAACTTTTAATGTAAGGTTAGGAAGGAAACTTCCATCAATAATGGTAAGATCGATAACAGCTACTGGACTTGGGGATATTTTTACCAGGAAAATTGAGTAAAGAAAAAACTTTTTTTTATAAATTTCACCCGAAAGCAGCACTAACTGCTTGGTCAAGGGATCTCAAATGTTCCATTATAAGGAAACGGTTAATATTAATATTACAATTAACGATACCATAGTAGGGGTTAATATGAGTGCAGGTTCGGTTCTGTGGCATTTTAATGTCTAACAGTTTAGTAGAAGCACAGCATTGAATGCAAAATCCGTTGGGTTATACATGTGACCTGTGTTAATGCTGTGGCCATATACTGGACATGGGGAGCCTTCATGACATAAATACATATACCAAATACAAAATCTGAAACGATTACATTATTTCCTTCAATTACCTTCCGGCGCGGTGCTTATATTTCACGAAATGCTTTTTATTTTCAAGTAACTCTTTTTCCTACATGATTACTTCCTTCCAAGTTTATTAAAAGCGTAGAGAAATTCCCAGAAGAACCTTTATTTTAAACGGAGACTATCGCAATAACCTGAGAATTCTAGACAGCACATTTGGTACAAAAGAGTAAAACTTTCTTTCTCTTTTCCTACTATCATGTTTCGTTATTGTATATAATATTTATTCTTACTTTTACTTTCAATCTCATATTAAAAAAACATACACATTATTTATTCATTTTTTCTCGCAGTTTCTGATTCTTTGTCTCGCTCTGCTATGTTCCTTTTATTAAAACTCTTTGTTGCACTCACAGATGGCCTACACATTTTTGTCCATATTATCGCTTTCACAGTGTCAGAATGTCGGAGGTCATATTTTCTATATAAGACTCTCGAAGACACACGAAGGTAGACGTAAATTTACAAGATTTAAAAAAAAAAACGGGGAGTCTATTCAAATGCAAGTGCCTAAAAATATAACGATTAAAGTAATAAAAGAATAAGACGTACACAATCCATAACAGTCTTAAAGGGATTACGTGGAAGGCGTACATTTATAAAATAGTTAAATAGACAATTAGTTAACACACACACACATATATATATATATATATATATATATATATATATATATATATATATATATATATATATATATATATATATATATATATATATATATTATTTATTTAAGGTAATGAAGTGTTTGGTAATCCGTGAGGATAATTCCAAAGAGGATGTAATCCAGAGAGATCAAAACAACACCAGATTAAATATTAGTTGAATACTTGTCAAAATAATTTTTAAAAGTGATATCATTAAGGTTCCATTACTATAATTAATTTTCCCAGAAAAAAATATTTTTCCTGGTTCATCGGGTCACAACTTTAGTAACCCTAGATAGATTACTATTTAGTAACTAGATATGTGAACTGCTTAACCAGGATAAATATATAAGAAATAAATTGTAGTCATGGAACCTATGTACACACACACACACACATATATATTATATATATTATATAATACACACACACACATATATATATATATATATATATATATATATATATATATATATATATATATATATATATATATATATATATGTGTGTGTGTGTGTGTGTGTGTGTGTGTGTGTGTGTGTGTGTGAATACGTGCGTGTGTTTGTGTGTGTGTATGTTTGTGTTTGAAGTTCTAGGATGAGATATCATTATTTAATCTCCTGAATATTTAGACTGTTGTTCTCGTCGTCGTTGTTATTAACACAACGTTTCTACCGTTATGCCATCTGACTTTCCTCAGGTATATAACGATCAGCAGTGAATTCTGAACCCTTTATATAATCTACGAGGGTCGATGTCTTCTTTTCACTCCCCAGTTTATTATTCGTCCGTTTCAAAAAAGATTGGATTAAAAGGCGAATATTTACTTTATGTTAATAAAAACAAAGATTAAGACAACAGTCAAAATATAAATACTGTAAAAATATATATATATATATATATATATATATATATATATATATATATATATATATATATAAAAAAGAACAGTAAGATATATAATCCGGTGTTCTTATAGATATTTTATTTTTTACAAAATAGTGCTCAATGCAAATTTACAGAGCATTAATATTATAAATAAATTGATTTAAAATATGTTTTTTTCGCTACACATTTCTAACCATGTTTCAAAAATGGAAGGTCCGAATTTAATTTTGTAATTAAATTAAAGACATTAGCTACATTTCATCCCCAAGCAAATATCCCTATATTGTCTGTTGGTTAAATTTGGATGAGGTTAATATGTGTTTATGAAATGGAACTAATGTCTTTAACTAATGTTAGAATGAGCAAGTCAAAAATTTATTCAATAAAATCGCCAGACGATTCCGAATCTCGGGCACCGTTTTTGACGAGCTCCTTGTTTAAGTTGGTGTATCCTGTCATAATCCTTCAGTTCATCTTAGGTTTTACAAGTACTTTCGTTGGTCTCTCGCTCAACTGTACGCTACACATAATAATCATGAGGGTTGCAGTCTGAGGAGTTAGCTAGCCAGATATAAGGACTGATGTAGTCATAGAAATTTTCTGATAGCTATGGCTGCTTTCTCTTGCTTGTGTGGCATTTTGCAAAATCCGCAGAGAAGGTTAGAGTTTCATTGACTGCTGAGAGTTTACTCTTTAACTTGTATATATATATATATATATATATATATATATATATATATATATATATAGATAGATGGACAGATAGAGAGAGAGAGAGAGAGAGAGAGAGAGATAGATAGATAGATAGATAGAAAAAGAACGAGAGGATGTGTGAAAGAGAACGAGAGCTTTTGTTAGAGATATAGATAGATAGATAGATAGATAGTTAGATACATAGATAGATAGATAGATAGATAGATAGATAGATAGATAGATAGATAGATTGAATGAATAAAAATGATGTACATTTTCAGTTTTCTATTTGTCTTTTCTGTTCTTTTCGTTCCACCTGTTCCTTTACCCAGACATTCTTACCGCTCAAGATACAGCTCATTAAATTTCTATTAATGACGCCCGTTCTTTGAAATTGTCGGTTTCGATAAACACGCTAGGTATCTCTTAGCCGACCGTCAGCAATCGTGATTACATTAGCTACGAAAACTGCATCGTCTTTATTGAATTCGTCTAACAGACATTAACCGATACGCGTTTAATTTATTGTCTTTTTACCGCCCAGCATTTAGTGTGTCGCGTTTAATCAGCAAGAACAATTCAAATAATTGAAATTATATTCTTCTAGTCAAATCAATACTGAATACTTCCGCCTTTGCTTTTAAGATCGATTGGTGATTAGAGTGCATTTGATGGCACGCATGGATTTTTTTCTTTAACTGGAATTTAGCGAAAAGGATTGATGAGATTCTTGGCGAATTATATGGATATTTGAAAGTTTGTGGCTAGAATATACGAATTTTAAGCGAACGATTCCCGACGGAAATTCGAGGAATCTTTTAGCTGTAAGGGAAAATTAGTTCACTCAACGTTTGAGTGAAATATATATTTTAAAATACTTCGCAAAAATATAATACCTGAGACAGTAGATAGGTTCTAGGTAGGGAAGAGGAAATATCCACTTTAGAATGAATTCCAGATTAAATAAGATTTGCAGTTAAAAGGACGTTTGGAGAATTTTACGCTAACGGGACATATTGAAATCAGTATGGCCAGACAATAAACTCGTCAGTTCTTTTTAAGGACCTATTTATTGCATATATATATATATATATATATATATATATATATATGTAGAATATGTTAAAATAGAAAATATGGTAGACAGTGACCGAGCACGACTACTAGTATCATGCCGGATAGTTTAGCCCCCCCCGGCGTGGTTTGCTCGTTTAAACTCGTTTCGAGGTACATAGTGTAGCCTTTCTACAAACTACGGCCACTGATTGCGTGAGAGAAGCATAGAGCTAGCAGTTGTGGTCGGTGACTGCCTACCAAATTTTATAATCTAATATAATAAATCTCTGGCGTTTCTTATAGCGTCGAGTCGAGAACTTTTTGGGCACAATCTTTTTAGAGTCTGGCCATATTTCTCTAAAGTTATATATATATATATATATATATATATATATATGTGTGTGTGTGTGTGTGTGTGTGTGTGTGTGTGTGTGTTAAATTATTTCCTGATACAGTATATCTGTAATGGAAGAAAATTATTAAAATGATACCAGAGGTAAATTATTATTGGCGGAGGATAAGTTTTTATGTTAACGAATGAATGAAATTTTTATGAGTTCCAAGACGACAGCATTGTAATGGACATGTTCTATGTTACCGACGAAAGAGGCACGAAATCGCCTTTGCCATATATCGTCATGTAAATTACCTAGTGCCTTAGGACTAATTAAACGCATGAAAAGCTGCGCGTTAAAAATCAGCATAACTAACTGAAGCACATATAGTAGCCGGCATTTTTTTTTCTTTGGGGGAAAGAAGGATTACGGACGTGTTTTGACTTTTTCAGACCGGTGAAGAACGTTTTCAGCTGAATCCTTTGGATTATACTTACAAAGAACTTTTTTTTAAACAGAATTTTTTTTTGATCAGTTATTTTTCTTTTATTCATTTTCTTTGAATCGAACTTTTGATTTCCTTTCTTTTTCAGTCTTTTATTTCAGTTTTCTCTTCGGCTTTGGCCGCCATTTTTATTTTTTTTTAGTCTGACGTAACTCTTATCAGACAGCTATTTTTGTCTTATTCTGTTATTTTTTTTTAATTTATAGCTTATTTTAATTTTTTTTTATTATCCCCTATTTAACGGAACACTTCAAGAAAATTTTTGAACTGAAATCTTTCTTTTGTCAATTTTTTGTCGTTTTTAATTTTCTTCTTGTCAGTCGTTTAATTTTTTCATTATTCAGTCGTTGGCTTTCGACCGACATTTATTTTACATTATGTTGGATAACTACTAGATTTCCAGGCGATTTCTTTTATTTCTTAGAGTTTATTGTTTTTCGTTTAAATACTTTTCTTTCTTTTTTGTTTCATCGTACGAGCGAATTTTATATATTTTAGTTTTCGTCTGTCGGTGAACATTATTTTTCTTTCGTCAAATTTTATTTACTTGCTTGTCTTTTATTTGAAATCGTTTTATTTCTTTTGGATAATTTTGTATTTTTTCCCCATCTTATGCCTTTTAATTTTTGTATTTTTAATTTTGCATTTTTAATTTTCATTTAATTATAGTTCTTCACAATTTAGTTTTAAATTTTATATTAGCTTTTTCTTTTTCTAGCTTTTTCTTTCCCTCACACTCCAATTATTTCTATATAATTCATCATCAGAAAAAAATAGACATCCTGCTAGTCTTACCCGTTTAAAAAAAAATATTGCCGGCCAATGTCGGGTAAAACTGATCAGCTAGAAAAAGACAACATTGTGGAGTACCCTGATTTAAAGAGATGCTAAAAGAGTGATTTTATGGAGGCCAATAATGACCACAGAAAAAAAATATGCAGGACAGAAATTTCCAAAATTTAAAAGAAGATAGTATGGAAGCCAATAATTGCGAAAATTTGGACAAAAAGATCGACAATTCTGAGGGTGGTTGTCTGATGTCTCTCCTTAACTGCCTTATCAATGTTGCAGAGAGCTAAGAGTTATGCTCACTTTGTAAGTGTTGACTCACTTTGAAGGTGAACTCTTGGAAGATCCCCAAGAACTGAAGAAAAGTGAAAAAAGAATAATGTCACCATTCGTAGTGGACAAGCGCTCGCCCAAATGTGACGCTTCACGAGAGACACATGGTGAAATTATTAGAGTCGATGGGTGCTAACCTACAGAGAATAGCCAAGAATTAGGGATTTTATGTGAACGTACTGCTACCTACGCTGGAAGAATGCGTAAAAGCTGCCAGTCGAGAGCTAATAACAAAATACCTTATTTTAAACATTGTCCGAAGGAAGGTTTAGGTTATTGGGGAGCATCTTCCTGCTTTCCTACTGGATGCCTCCAGCGATAGCCTGGCTGAGGAATGGAGATTCCACCTCATGTCTGGACTGTATAGAACGATGTGTCATCAATCAGATGGTGAGCGCGAATTCTGGAAGGGAGACGCCAGTAAGAACTTCCCACCAGGCCCTTCTTTTACCCGGTGGCAAGTGCTCCATCTAAGGTGAATCACGAACCTCTTACGGGTGACGGATAGCCTCGTCGACGTCCAGATGTTTCCCGTAAGGCATTATAGTATGTGTTTTGGAGGGGCCCCTTTTTAGGATGATTTCATAAGCGAGCTCGGTTTTACAAAGCATAAGGCTGGTCCTATACGGTCTTGGCCACCCGGGCTGAAATGACTCACTAATGATGATGTATCACTCAACTGGCTGTGTATTCTACGTGCCTTCTGGGTCGACAAAAGGCTGTTCGATGGGCTTGGAAAAATCTACAGACTGCGTTTTCTACGGTGAGGTAGTGAAGACACACATTCTTCGGGGTCGTAGTCTATTTGTGAAGTTTTATTGAAGATATCATGGTTCGTATGTTTTGCGGAAAGTTTTATGACCTTGAGGCCAGTTCTGTCAGTCGCAATGTGGCACTGTCTTTGCAGTTGTCTGACAACTATGCATTCTTTTACTTGCTATGCGTTATGAGTGTCGTGATATGGACGACAGATAAAATTCTAAGCTTGCCGGAATTCACCTACCAGATCCAAACAGTATTAATCTAACCGCCTTTCTGAAGCTGAGGGACATGGATTGCTGAGGGAAAGTCGCCTGGGACAACACATAACATTTTTAGTTTTCCCACATGATAAACGAAAAGACGTCTTGGCCAGTTGTGATGTCTTGTACAGACATGTGATCTGGTTATTTTTGTCTTCGCATCATGTAGTGGTTGTAGTCACTGACCAGCTAAGACATCTTTGATCTGGACTACTGTGCCATCTTTGTTTCTACGCTTAGCACTTTTCCGGGGGTCGTAACATGTTGACAGGAAATTGATGGTCTTTCTGTCATTCCCCGCCATTCCCAACATCGCCATCCTTGCGTTGAAAGTCACTGTCACCACGATTTTTCATATTCTTAATTTTCAGGCTTTGTGTGTGTTTCTTTCTGTTGGTCATGGCTTTTCCCATGATGAGAGTATTCTGCATTGTCAGAAATACTGGAATAAATTCACACAGTTATAGTATATGTCCAATACAATGACGTGATGCTTTCCCTGGGCGTTAGCTAAAGTCAGCAGGCGATACACAACATTACCAATTCCATCAATTTCCTGTGGTATGTTGCCTGTGTAGACCTCCGCTCCTATTATGAGTATGAATGACGTCACACCAAATTTGGATGTTTTGTCTTTGATGTATTGTTTCATAGCAAGTGTCTTCTTGAGTGTAGTTATTACTTCATCCAAACTGAAGTGTTGTCTGGGTACATAATATTATGGAAATTAAATTTACCATTAGTCTGACCTTGCAGATGACATCTGCTTTGTCAGTTGAAGCTCAGTTTAATCTATAATAGGAACAAAAACCCTAATGAAAAGAAACCTGTCACTTGACATTACTTTTCAGAAACGCGGCGTTTCTGACAGAAAGTTCTGACCAGTACTCCCTGAATTGAGGCTTGATTACTGTTGTTTCCATTTGCAATCTCAACCCAAGTAAAGCCTTTGCATGTTCTTCAGTCAGTTTATTTTTGAATATCTTGCCGTAGCAATAGTCAGGATTTGCTTCTTTGATCTGATCTGCGAGCTGGTTTGTTTAGTTTGGAAAGTTTTGTCAGAACTCGTCATCCAGAAATACATTGCCGTAACTGCGCGATTACTTTCTGGTATGTTCTTTGCTAACGTTCGATGACATAAAAATATTACGGTATTTCTGATTGGCTCTTCAAAAATAAGAAACCAATAGCAACACACGACGCAAGTTCAACCGGTTGCTGGGCATTAAGTCATTTTTCTCTACATCCGTTAAACCGGTAGATGGGAATCATGTCATTTTTTCCTACCATCGGTAAACTGGTGGTAGGAGCTGAAAGTTTTAAGAAGCATTTATTGACTCATAGAATCGAACCGGATAAGAAATCAACCTTGCTGATATAAAATAAGGATTCTCGGGTAAATTTTTTGCTATGTTTTGATCAGACAATTAAAACAAAATCGTCTAGCATGTCTTCACTTCGAAATTTATATGAACACAACTGCGTGCGTAGACCTGCATGCATACCTGTTTGCGATTCGAATGTTCAACATTTCCGTTTCAGCATTGCTTTGCCGTAGACGCCAAGGTATGCTCTTGTTCTCACCTCTTTTATTTATAATATAGTGTTGCTAGAGAAGCACGGTGAAGTAATAGATAGCGGCTCGGATTGAGGAATCGGATAGCCGAATTCGAATTCCAGTCGTATATATTACATTCAATCCCATTGGGAACAGTATGAAACCACTTTTTCTGGCCCCACCCCCAAGGTTTACGTAAATAGCAGGACAGACCGGGTTTTATAGCGTTGGATGTCAACCTACTGCGAGAAAAAATCTGCCTCATCAGAACCGTGTATCAGGAATGGCACATAACTGACTGGGTAGATTAAGGAACCATATGAAAAAAAACTTTCATCATAAATTTGTTTTTTTATACTATTTACATCATTCAGACTATTGTTCTCATCTTTGTTGCCATATTTATCACAACGTTTTCAGCCATTTTACGCTCCGGCCTTCTTCACGTGGTTAGAATGTCGAACTGAACCTTTTATTTCGCTCGCTGGGGTAGACAGTTCTAGTTCCAAGCATAGAAATGGATACAATACTGGAACCAGTAATAAGGAGTGTCAGAAAAAAAGCAATAATAGCAACGAAATTTGCAATATGAGCTCTAGTAAAAAAAAATGCAATGACAACAGCAAAAATTGCAATATGACCACTGGTAAAAATGGTTGCTGCAAACAGTAAGTCTATAAGTCCCAGAAATCCATATACCTTATGGACACATGACACAGTGATAAAGACGTTTGTTAGATCCACTTACATGACCCAAAGAGTTATGAGTTCAATACCTGGTTATGGCAGTGTAGAACTTGGAGAGGGGAATTAACAGGAGATAACTGATAACTGGCATCCATTAGATATGGCACGTGGAACTAGAAAAGTCTACTCCAGCGAGCGAAATAATGAGTTCAGTTCGACATTCCATCCACCTTAAAAAGGTCGGAGCATACAACGGCCGAAACGTTGTCATAAATATGGCAACAAAGACGAGGACATTTGTCCGAATAATGTAGATAGTATACATAATACCACATTTAAAGGCGTTTCACTTAATTATTTGCTTCTCAAGAAGACGTGGTAGGAGAATCGGGCACAAATGAAAACTATTCAAGCAAATGAAGTGAACAAATGAAACAATGGACGGTTTTTATACTGCATAACGAAAGATATATTGAATGGAATGTGTTCTATATGATTGAAATCTATATCGTAAAACAACAAATAGCTTGTTTTTCTATGAAATGAATAGTGAATGTGTTGAGGCTTGTATAATTGAGAAATTAATTGATTGAGGTTTATATATCAAATATTTTGTGTTGATGACTTTAAATATAGCCATGAATGAGATGAGGTAAAAATAATTAAAATTGTATGTTAAGTTGCATATAATGAAACATTCGATATACTGACGTATCTTAAATCAATGAAAAGAATGAAGTTCGTAAAATAAAACATTACATCGGTATAATGAAATATTGGGTGGTTGAGATCAATATAATTCAACGGTGAATGTAATGAGATAGATATGATAAAACAATGAAAACTTTGAGTTCTACAAAATAAAACAACGAACGGGTTGACGCCCGTATAGTAAATCACTGAATAGGTTGACGTCTATATATAATAAAACATTAACCATTTTGATTTCAATATAGAAACATCGCCGGTAATAACTGAATGATGGACATGAGATTCTCAATATATCATATCACATGTAATTTCTGTCCGCCACCACTTGTTTGTGAAACAACGTCGCTCTCTTTGCTTCCAGATTGAAAATCTGAAAAAGGTTATAGAATGAAACAGACTCAAATGTTCAGATAAAGGCTACAAAAAATCATTTTGAATAATCCGAATAACATTTGGATACGTATGACGTTAAAAAATCTACACAATAAGATTCGTCATCTTAGCCATTAGGGTAAAATAATAGAAAATAATGCATATTATGTATTTTCTGACCATTTCATTGTCCTGTCCGTAAAATCTGATGCGCTAAAGAGGACACATATATAGATAACACATATTGACGAGGCTTCGAAATAAAAACGTTTAGGTTAGATGGTCAAATACATAAACAATACAATAGCATTATAATGTTTTTTTTAAATAATTTCATCCCAAGCAAAGCGAGAATGCGACTAATACGCAAGGAGTTGCATGAACTGAAAGTGAGAGAAAAGACCGAGCATAAGAATGGGCAGAAGATAAACGGAATTCAAGAAGATAGATGACGATTGATGTTGCATTTACGTTTAAAGATTGAAGTTATGAAGGAAGCAAGGAAATTGAAGAGAGTTCCACAGGCGGGAAGTGCGAGAAAAGAAACTGTTGGAATAGAAGTGGCGGCTGCATTTAACTGTTTCAAAAGGTTGGTACATCGGGGCCACAAAAGGGAAAAAAATTGCCAGAACTTTTGTCATGAAAATATTTGGAGAAAAGACAGAGGGAAGCCAGGATCAATTACATTACAGATCCTTTTGTTTTATATTTTTGTCAAATATCTCGAGGTTTACAGTAAAAGCACCAAACCGTATATGGCAACAGTATTCAATGCAGAGACGAATGGTAGATTTGTAAATGTTTGTACGCAGCGATTCAATTAAATTATATACAATTACAGACAGAGACCGGAGATACCGCAATCATCCATATTCAGAAAACTGCGAACCAGGAATTTGATCCGCGGCAAGAACACAATAGCAATAAACACATTTTTAAGCCAAGGGTGAGCCAATTTGATCGTAGATGGTAATATTATATTCAACCCCGGCAGAGGGCAAGAAAGAGAAACCTAGGCAGAATCCACTGACAGTAAACCCAGCCTAGCCTGTGTGAGGAAATTTGATCTTTAGCAAAATACACTGATAATCCAACATCCGTGAAAGAGGTCAGCTAAGAGCCATTTGATCCGAGTCACAAACACGCTTGGAAATGCTAATGCTCTGCAGACAGAGTTAATTTGACTATGCAGTTAGTTTGACAGAGACCATAAGTCTATAAACAGTTATTAGGCATGGCAAATTTAGTCTAATTACTAATATAACATTACGCTAATTTCATTTCAGACACAAAGCTAGCGAGATTCTGTCTAATCCAAAGAAACGTACACTGGTATTAAACTAGAGTTTATCCTGATTGGCTCACACGGGAAGATTTTGCAACGTTACAAATACGTTGTACTTCTATGAACCACTGTTCTGTATATTAATGTTATATAGAATTGTAGGTGAAATACAGTGGGCTATGATAAGTGTTTAGCCAACATTTATTCCAACAATTTTGGCACGTGTAATAACGTCACTTCTTTTTTTTTCCAGATAATACCGTGTTAGTATCAAGCTACTCTCATCTATGAACGATAGTTGGCTTATATTTTGCAATCGAAGTTTGTGGAAGTAAGTAAAATAGTGAATTTCAACGAAAGCAAATAATAGTATGGCATCATTGTGGCAAGTCAAATAGAGAAATTGCTAGGCTTTTCAAATTTAATCATCAAGCGGTTAATAATATTGACAAGAAATTTAATGAGGAACACATTGTCGTCTTGAACAAGGTTCAGGAAGACCAAACATCGTGCCAGAGCGAACAAAAAGGGCACTGACGAGGGAAGTCCTCAAAAACTGTTGTCAGAGCGTCAAATACGTGACAACAGCATGGATATGTCGCCATACGCGATGAGAAAGTCTTTGAATGACCTAGGCTATAAGAGAAGAGTAGCAAGAATGAAGTCCCTGATTTCAGAAGTTAACAGAAACAGGCGTATGGACTAAGCGACAGAATTCGAGAATAGAGATTATAAATTTTGGCAGTCTGTAATATGGACAGATGAAAGTAAATTCTGCCAATATTCGAATTCGAAACAAGTTTATGTTTGGAGAAATTAGAATGAATCTTGGAACATTGAATGTCTGCAGGCGATCATGAAACATGGAGAATCGGAGTAATGGTGTGGGGCGCTGTCTGGTTTGGAGGGAAATCTGAGTTGATTCTTGTTGACAAGTTATTGAATGGCCCAAAATACTGTCAAATTTTAGGGAAAAGACCACTCCCACGATTTGAAACCAATCAAATTGACAAGAATGTCTACCTTTTTCAAGAAGATGGTGCGCCATATCATACGAGCCAAGTAGCAAAAGCCTGGAAGGAATAACAAGAAATCAGGTCACTTGACATGAATCCAATAGAGCACGTTTGGGATCACCTTGACCGAAAACTTTGAGAGCGTGCAACCAAAATCACATCGTTGGCAACCCTTAAAGAAACATTGCTAAAGAAAACATTGTCAAAAGAGTGGCAAAATATGGCTCAGAGAATTGTTGATAACATGATCAAATCAATGAAAAATCGACTACAAGCACTGAAACTAGCAAATGGAGGACCTACTCTATACTAGTTCCATATACTGTTTGTTTATGATGAGTTGAGATTACGTAATTAAATTTTGAGATTGAATGTAGTTTAATTCTCTTGGCTGAAAACTTTCTTACGCCATTGTATTCCGCACTAGTCAAATAATATAGTAATCTTTATCTAGGTTTAACAATATCTATATCAAATATACATTTTTGTTTGCCTTTTTTAATTGAGGATGATTAATACTGCATTCTGTTTATCATCGCTGGCTCCAGCCGCTCCGACTCCAACGGACTACATAAACAAAAGACGATATCACTTTCTTATGCGTTTTATGATAAAAGACGAGAGAGAGAGAGACGAAGTAGCATCGATTTTAGGATGCAGCAGGAGGAAGAATTCGGTGTAACGCATACCATCACACCCTGTCTATCGAACGTGGGCATGGGAAGCCTATAGACAATTCAAAATATCTCGCGACTCAATGCCGTTTCGGTCATTTATCCAAAACATAGACAAAGGTAATCTATCACTGTTAGAATACCATGCTCAGGAGGTATTGTGACCAATCTCTGGCCATCCCGGCACAGCATCCGCATTCTGTAACATTAATTTAAGAGATAAATGCAGGTTGTAAGATCTTCCTGGATTATTATCCAAACTGCGCTATGTATTTCGTTTAGGGCACGTGGTCGGTAGAGCATAAAATGTCTTTTTTTAATATTTATGTAGAATTACAGAAAGGATGTAGTAATATTATATATTATTTTAGTAGGGAAAGACATAATTCATTCGTAATAAAATGGGACGTAGAATAAATACATCAAAATACGGGGCTTTTATCAAAGATTTTGATACAAGACCGACCGCACATAATATGATATGCAATGCATAAATTATTGTATAATTTTATAGTTTAATATTTTAGTTTATTTATTTTGAAAGCTTTACGTTATTCTGTTTATATTAATGATTATTTCAATGTTTAAAAGACCTAGACTGTGGTAGTATTTAAGCCATAACTTCGTGGAAGAAGAAATTGAATCCTAGGTTGACCATGAGTATTTGCGCCAAAATCAATGTAACTTGACTGGAATTCGAACTCGGCTCTGCGATTTCGCATTCCATTACACCAAACGCGGTGCAAGACTTAGGGATTTCCAGCTTTCATACTCTTGAACCAGGGCAGCACTAACTCCTCAAGCCCCTGGATGAGTCTGAGGCCCCGCGGGAAGATGAATGAAGATATAACGGCGCTATCACAAGGGATCACACAAATACCTTCGAAATCAGCATTAGAATCATTCTACTCTTTCCGAATACACTGTACAGTCCTCACAGTGACATCAAGATAATCTGAAATGTTCGTCATTGTGCGATTTTTTACAGAGATGGTGCCTAACTGATCCTAATATACTGTGCTGTCGACATAATAAAAATCAAACAACAGTATCTCTCTCTCTCTCTCTCTCTCTCTCTATATATATATATATATATATATATATATATATATATATATATATATATATATATATATATAAGCATTTCACCCTTAGCAAGGTGGGAAGCGACTAGGACACAAGGGGTTACAGATTTGGAGCGAGAGCAGGTAGGAATGATAGAGGAAAGGATGAGAAGGATAGTGGATAGATCAAGGAAACTGGAGATGTCGATTGACATTACATTTGAATAGATGAAGATTATAGCTCTCAGGGAAACAGGAATAAGGAAGGGAGTTCCACAGGCGAGAGGTGCGAGATATGAAGCTATTGGAGTAGAAGAGACGGCTATATTTATTAGTTTCAACAGTGGAAGGGTGGGAGCGAGATGCCAGCCTCGTAGGACGCTTGAATTTGCGAAGTCTGGGAACCAGCGAAAGCAACTCATAAAAGCAATTACCATGAAAGTATTTGTAAAAAAGACAGAGAGAGGCGACGGCACGTCTGCGAGAGATCGAATGCAGACAAGATGCCAGATCAGGGACAATTATATTGCATATCCGTCTCTGGATCTTATCAAGAACCCCGAGGTAAACAGAAGGGGCTCCAGATCATATCTGGCAGCAATACTCCATGCAAGGGCGAATGGTTGATTTGCAAATTTGAAAGATCGGTTCTGGGGAGAAAAATTTCCTGCCGCTGCACAGGGAGCCAACTTTCCTTTCGGTGGACGAAGCAATTTACTCAATGTATTTGTTCCATTTCAGATCAGTAGACAACATGAGATTGAGCAACCGCAGAGTGGTACTCCAGGGGAAGTTAATATATATATATATATATATATATATATATATATATATATATATATATATATATATATATAGATATAGATATTACGAATATTATTTAATAATGGGTAAAACATCAGTTTCAAGGGATATGGTGTGTATAGTACATGTAAGCGCGGGCAGTTCGGTCAATACATAGTTACGACAGCCTGTTTCATGTTTGAACGGAAACTTATGACCATGTGTGTCGCAGGGTTGCTCGACTATTTACATGGAGCAAACTCAAATATTTCCTATTATGACAGTATATGTTGGGATATTTTAAGTTATTCTAAATCTTATTGTTGAGAAAATTTTAGGCAAGAATACGTTTATTTTGTAACTACTGTTTCGGGTCGTTTCGTTGCAGTTAACTTATTATTGATTGGTTACTCTGTTTTGTATTTCTGCATCAATTATTCACATTTGTTATTATTATTATTATTATTATTATTATTATTATTATTAAATTAATTTTATTATTATTATTATTATTATTATTATTATTATTACATTTCCTTAATTGTGTTTATTTTTGTCGTGTCGCAAGGTGACCGACATTTTCTTAACTAATTACTGAATATAGGCTAGTCCACCCGCTGTTAGTGGAACAGTCGTCCCAAAGTAGGTGGTTTAAGTCGTACGCATTCCTATACTGAACTAAGGAATTCTCTATCACTATATTCTTCATCCATATCTCTCATGGGATTAAACTTGTTTTTGATTCCAATTTTGCTATTCAATGTTTTCTTCCAGTAATATTATACAGAACTACGAGGGTATTACGAATTTTATAACTAATGGTGTATTCTCATAATATTAGTATTCGGATTGACCTTGTTACATATAATACGCCATAGAAAAACATATATAAATAGTAGAGCAACACACCTAGCCTGAAGATTACGTTTATGATGTATCAAACAGACTGACACCATTCGTTGTAGAATTCAAATATATCAATACGCCCACACACACACACACACACTCATATATGTGTGTATATGTGCGTGTGCACGTGCCTGTGGCCTGATGATTGCGTTATCATGAAACAGTCTGTCGGTTCTGAGATTTGATTTCAATGTGCACTTATATACTTACATACGCTCTATCTCTGATATTGTGTACCTTATCCTATAAATATAGTATACCTTAAACTATTTTTTCACATACACACAGACACAAACATACAAACACGCACATATAGTGGTGTGTGAGGCTGTAGGCACAGGTGTGTGTTGTGCGTGTATGTTTATGAAGGAGCAATAATAAGCAATATAAAAGAACAGGAATTAAGTGGACAAGAGATAACCATTGGAATTCCATTTGTTTCTGAAAATCATAGTTGGCTGGAAATCAAGAAGCCAGTAGAGATTCCCACAAGCATTGAGGGTATAAAGTATTCTGTAATCACTCACAAGTTTCATTGTTAAATACCAATTATTATATGTATGAATGAACACATTATTACATTATTATGCATATATATATATACTCATACGTAAAAAGAAATTTTATATATATATATATATATATATATATATTGAATACATATGTAAAATATATATATACATTGAATATATATATATATATATATATATATATATATATATATATATATATATATGTATAAATGGATGGATGGATGGATGTATATATGTATGTTTTTGTGTGTTCAGATGACTGATATGCGAATTTATTATCTTACACAGGATCACATATATTTAGCGATTCTTTGTAAATATAATTTTGAAGGATCTATTCAGTCTATATCATAATATATATATATATATATATATATATGTGTGTGTGTGTGTGTGTGTGTGTGTGTGTGTGTGTGTGTGTGTGTGTGTGTGTGTGTGTGTGTGTATGTACCTGTCTGTTTGTGTGTACTCGTCTATATTTCTGTCATTCTTGTATTTTTGTCTTTCTTGATATTGGTTTTGCCTTTGGCGTTTTGTTTTGTTTTCTTTTGTTTTTATTTATTTATTTTTTTTTTTAACGTGCTACGAATCTCGATCAGCGAATACCTTCTTTTCTGTAGTGTCTGTCAAACGGAGACATCCGGACCCAGTCATATCGAGAACGCGAATCACGCAAGGACTCGAGACTTCGCGACAGCCAAACAATGAATCTGACGTCACGCAAGATTTCGTGCGTTTCCGGGAGGGTTAGACGTAGCCATTAAAATCGCAAATTCCTCCCCTCTAAACTTGAATATCCAAAGCAAAAAACACAAACAAACCAATAAGGAAATAAAAGGAAAATGGCCGAAAATAATAACATGCTAATGTTATAGGAAGAAAATAACATAAGCGGAAGAAATATTTAGACAAGAGTGAAACTTGCTTCATGACATATACACGCACGGTTTCAAATTTACCTACGTTGAAGTGTTTTGGCAATTAAGGGAAAATTAAAAGTGTCATTTGATAAGAAAATTGCGCTTTCTGGTATAGTGAGCTAATTATAAAAGTTGGCGAATCAACAATCAAAAGTACGACAAACATGTTGGGAACATCGTGGTAAGTAATCAACAGAGGTAATGCAGACATTTGGATCGATACAGGAAAAAGCTTTAATATGTGGATAAACGAATATCACCATAAATCCAAATATCTATCTATCTATCTCTCTCTCTCTCTCTCTCTATATATATATATATATATATATATATATATATATATATATATATATATATATATACCGGGTATACAGTAAATTGCTCAAATTCTGTAAGAGCAAAATTATTGTTAGATTAAGCTTCGAAGCATTAGAAATGATTCAAGATATCTTACTGAAAATCTCCGAGGTATATTATATCACTGTTGGACTCTACTTTGATCATCTTAGAAGAAGTATCATGATTAATTGATCATAAATGAAAATGACATGTTCATCTTTAATTAATTAAAGCTGTGGATGAGAAGCTCATGATGGATTGAAATACAGTTCTAATATATAAATATATTATTCCAAGCTCATTTTTCAGCTTAAACAAGATGATCTTCGTCCTCTCTAAACCTCTAACTTTCTGTCCTGGAGTGACAAGCTACCTCGCACGTTTCACGTACGATTTCATTTTCAAGCTTCTTACACTGCTCCTTGGACTGTCATAGATGAAAATCCTCTCTCACGTGCTAAAAATCTTATGGATAGAATCGGGTCTTTTCTAATTGATCTCCTTCGCTCTAATTTTAAATGATGACCCCTCTTCCTGTTGTGACCTACCGATCTATTTCCCATTTCTACCGTTTCCTATTGTTTATAATTATTCACCTTTCTCTTGATAGTTCTTGAATGGACGTTGAAGATGGAAGGCATACTATGAATGTTGTTACCATTAGTGAAGGTTTTCCTCTCATCATTTTTCAGTTGAGAGGACAGTGGTGCTGACACAAATCTTGTTCTATTTCTAGCTGAATAACTCAAAGTTTTTTCAGTGATTCAGAATCGTATCAAGATGGCGAAAACTCTTATCTGAAAACCAGAAATAAAGAAACTGTTTTTTTTTTAGATATTAAACATTTTGTGGGATGGTAAATTATGCTGTTACGTGATTTGGTCAAATTTGTTATATATATATATATATATATATATATATATATATATATATATATATATATATATATATATATATATATATATATATACAAAGAGACAGACAAAAGAAAGAAAAATTTAATTTTTTTTATTGTTTCAATCGTGTACAGATTATTTAAACCTAGAAAGTAGTTTTAGAGAGTATGAATTTTTTGGGGGGGAGAGATCATTATGATTTTTACTGATACATGTTCTGTTTCTTGGTATTTACACGTAAGTGAATATTACAAAGGTGACTGGAATAGGAACCTGCAATCGCAATGGTAAAGTCGAATATTTTAAAATTTAATTTTACCATATTAGTAAAAAACGCTCTCACTTAAATTTTCAGAATAAATCAACCAGAACGTTGTGAATGCACGCTCCACAAGTTTGTATCTGTTATCAATGACACACTTCAAAAAACATATTTCGGTATGTATTTGATTTTTCCGTGACGGATGCTACCTGAATTTTAACAAAAAGAAAACAGTTTCTATGCTTGATGATGACCGGAGAATCTGTCTAAAGTACTTGAATTTTTAAGGAAGGCCTTATACAGTTAGCGAACGGATTTCGCCATTTCATCTCGTTAACTTTACTAATTTACTTTTCTATGAATAATTCATTTAATATAAATTAAACTGCACCATATTATATATATGTACAAAGTTTTGTGTGACGCGTTTTGTCTTTTAAGTGGTGTTTACGTTGATGAGACTGCACATGCTCAGGAAGGAGAGACGCTAAAAATTTTAATCTAAAACTCACGAGGATCTTCAAAAGCTTTCACAGGCCGCCACCATTAAGAGTTGGCATATACTAGACTAGACTACTCTTTCAAAGGTAGATTCATACTTTATTCTTATGTTTGCAACATTGTCGCTATACTAATTCAACTAAAGTAACTGAGGTGGTGTTTTTTTTTCTAACTTAAACTGAGTAGTGGAAGCAGATATTCAACACATCTTACAGAAACTGAAAAAAAAAAGTAATAGATTTGGGTCAATGTTGTATGAGTAAAAAAAGTCAACAACGAGTTTTATCAACAATGGCGATGTCAAATCGTAGACATAACAAAGAATCTCCAGTTATCGTTGTCAAATTCGATATAAACAAATTTACTCAAGTTCGATGGGTACGTTTCAAAGAGTATCTAGTTCAGAATTTCTTGATATATAGTAGGATTGATACTGTATATCAGCTGAGCATTTGCTTCTCTCACTTTAATTAAATTAAATTTACTCACAGAATTCTTTTTCGAAAAGAAAAAATGGCCAAACACTGGACTATTTTAGTTCCTCTCACTCATATTATTAGTACTTGTATTTCTCAGTTTAGGGAAAAATACATGACAAAGTGAAAAAAAGATTGCTTGTGCCCTGCTCCGTTTTTTAGTACTTTATGGGTCTAGTTTGTTTTATTGGTGCGAATACGCATGCGCACAAGTGAGGAATTTCGGGCATTTTAAATTTTATTTAGTTATTTTTTTAATCTTTTCCGCATTATTGGACTTGATATATAAAGCTATATCTCACTTTTACTTTGTGTATTACATGTCGTTCAGGATGTGGACGCTCAATAAAACTTCATATAATTAAGGAACACTTACAGCTTTAAGATTGCATTTTTGTTCTCGTTACACCATCCAGTCGCTGAATCTCGTCAAGTTCCTTAGTAGTTGCTTCTTCTTGTTTCTCTTGTATCCAATATATCGTATGTTAAACAGTAAATACACCTGAAGAGTATTACACGACTAGTGAGAGTGTATCAAATGAAATAGCGCTCAATCTATTCATTGTTCACTGATTCCCGAATCTTCTCTCCTGCTAAACTTATAGTAGGTTGAAGAGTCTAACATATACTCTTTAGAGGGAGAACACCACAACAGAAATGGTCTTCTTCTTCTTCTTCTTCTTCTTCTTCTTCTTCTTCTTCTTCTTCTTTGTGTCGTGTCCTTTCAGAGAGTAAGCCATTTTTTTTTTAAATTCTTACTTGCTTTTAGTAAGTTTTGTGATTCGCTATCTCTCCTAATCTCTGTTCAGCAAAACAGTTAAACAAGCTCATTATTTGCTGCTTCCGCTGTCCGTCTTATCTTCAATATGTTCTGTGAGTATCAAATTCTCCAAACCATTTCCCCTTATTATACGCCGTAAAAATTTCAATAATCACGTTCTAATTCTAAGTGTCATTTTTGTTTTCATTATCCCTAAAAACTTGTAGTTACAAACATTTCATAGGATTCTCAGCATCCTTCTATAGGACCATATATATGTTGTCTCTTTTTTATTTACGTGGAGATTGTCCAGCATACACGGCCATTATTAGAACGCACTTTTAAATGTTAAATTCTCCAGACACTCCTCCCTTCTAAAATGAATATTAACTTTCATCAGTTTTTTCGAGACGTTTAGTTTTTGTCCATTATATCTTCGTCGTTTTTCATATTTTCTGAGACAAAAACACTCTTTGACGCACGTTGAATCATATGTTGTTTTGAATTATTTAAGAAAAAACAAAAATAAAATCAAATAGTTGCTATTATATACCCTTCGAGCCATTTATTATTCATCATATTTGCTTCGACCCTTCCCAGAAATCGTAGAAAGATCACGATCCAAACTAGGCAGCCATTGTTCTTAATTCACCCTACAATGCTATGAGCGTCTATGAGGATAGTTAGAATTCATGCTCGGATCTCTATTGTTTTTTTTTTGTTTTTTTTATTTCTTTCAAACTCTCCGGAATCATTCAAAGCTCCCCGATAACGATATGTACAAATGACATCCTCATATTTCATAATGTTTAATGTATTTCTTCGCACGAGCATTTACAGTTTTAGCCGTCTTACAGTTTCAGACTATGCTGAAAAAAAACAGGAACTACACTCACGAAGACATTTTCTTTTTAATATTATTTACATTTTCTTTAAAATAATTTATCTCTTCAGTAAGTATTCTATTATGGTTTCACGCATTTTCCTTTTATTAATAGTGAATTTTTATGACTTTTTATGAAATAGGTTTGATTAATGGATAGATAATTATTGACACGGCTATTTACGATCATGGTCCTTCACAACGTTTTATTTATTTGTAACTATTAATAATATTTATTTTTTCGCGTCCTGTCATTCATTCACATAAGATCGTCATGGAAATGACCTGCTGACTTCTGACCTTTTTGCGTTCTACATAATTGTCAAAATTTCCCTGTCCTATTTATTCATTATTTGTACCAGAATTTTCAGACATCTCCTTCTGAGAATAACTTTTTTTTTTATATGCATAAGTATTACGCATAAGGACATTTTTGTTTAAAACCTCCTCTTGGCTTACACGCAGCATCAAAGTTATTCTGAAAATTCTTCTGTACAACCACATCTCCATTGCCTGAATTTTTTATCGATTGACAGGAGGTTGTCTAGCATTCACTAACATATAGGATTAGCAGTTTAGAAATCTTTTTTCTTGTTACCAAAAGTATTTTACTGTTTCGTAGTATAGCTTATCTATTGGAAGGTAAATTTCCCTATATGTTCAGTCTATAGTATTCTTAGCATCATTTTGTACAAACATGTATCTGTTACCTTTAGTCTTCTCTCCATCTCTGATAATTTTCTAAAGCATTGGCGGCAATATATGAGGACAAGAATTATGTAACGGTAAAGTAGTCTTTCTTTATCGCAAAATAATATTTTCTCTTTCTGAGTAAGGGTTTGTAAGGTGTCGTTTGTTATTCGAATGGCATTTCGGATTTCGCTGTCACATCATATGAACAAATTTACATTCATTTGTTTGGATTAATATTTTTATATCTGTACACTCACAACCGATTTTTCTATTCTGACGTGTTTTTATTTGTAATTTCAAACGCAAACCCATTTTTTTTTTCACATAGATTTAGTATATAATTTAAAGTGTAAGTTCACTTTTAAATGTTTCCTGTTCCATTGACTTTATGGCATTGAGGTTTTGGTCGCTTTTGTTGTCCTTTCAAAATATCATCTGGAATGGTAGATGGCTGCTCCTATTTCAAAGTCCTATATAGATTTCACTCTGTTTTTGCAATTCTTAAATCGGGGGTGTTTGTATATTTAACTAATCACATATGTTTGTTCGCCTAGAATAATCTGTTTGGTTTGTGTGCTTAGCTAAAGCCAAGTGCCACGCGATCCTAGAAATCGTTTATTTAACTAATTGGGAGGCTTGTTGGGATCAACTTCCGCCTTTTTTAACGCTTTTGATGTGACCGCTAATATAAACATTTCATAAGACCAATCGAAGTGTTTACATTCTATTCAAAGAGAAATCTTTTTCCAATCTCTCTCTCTATCTATCTATCTATCTATCTATCTATCTATCTATCTATCTATCTATCTATATACACACAAACACACACACACACATATATGTATCTATCTATATATATATATATGTATATATATATATATATATAAGGGGATAGAAAGTAAATCACGAGATATTAGCAACTGTGTATGCGTTCGAGAGGTAATGAAATATGTCTTTATTTAGTTTACTGTGTACACAAAATAGTGTACAATGTACTTAAACAGAGGTATAAATTATATTAATAATTACACATATAACTACGTTTATCGGGTAAGTTTCCCGGTTTACCAACTCGGCAGGCACAATCAATGTTTTTTTTTTAATTACTGCGTCTCATGGGAAGAACGCTAACTTGTATACAAATACAAACTTTTATATAAACTTGATATACGAGAGGGGTATAAATTCAAAATATAGAGTTTTGGAGGGGAGTCGTGAAAGAAAAAAAAATGGTGCAAAATTTAAGATTATGAGGTATTTTTTTTTTCCGTTGGTCAAAAACAAACAAACAAGAAAACTTACAGCGGTGAATGTGTATTGCGTAAATTTATGTAAAAATATGGTTTAAGTTAAGAATTGTAAAATATCAGGAGCAAGCAATATAATTACGAAGTTTGGTGGGTGAGGTGGATGCAGGTATGCATATGGTTAATCACTATGTTTCAAGGGAGTAACATTGTACTGCATATAAATCTGATGTCTATCTATAAAAGGCAGGATGTGTGTGTGTGTGTGTGTGTGTGTGTGTGTGTGTGTGTGTGTGTGTGTGCTCTTGAAATAATTCGATTGACCTCTCGGAGAGGAAGTAGTGATTTTAAACATCATGGCTGCTGCTGCTAATGCAATGCTCTTTTATTCGAATCAAGCTCACCTAGCTACTGACGTCTTTCTCATATTTAAAACGTTTAAATTTCCCTTTCTCTCTGTCGTGCAACGATAGATTGTGGGTAGAATATCTGACTTGAAGTCATCGTATGTCTCGCCATACTGATGAGCAAAACAATCTATGTGCAGATGACTATATATATATATATATATATATATATATATATATATATATATATAACAAATCGTTTTACCTCATATGGGGAATAGCCTATTTCGGCAGACAACGAAATCCGTCGTCTGTCTATTCAACATATCTAGTTGGAGTTGGTCGTGACGAATTGTTATTGGAAGCTAGACCATAACTTGTCGGTAATCCTTTTTACTGTTTTATATATATGTATATATATATATATATATATATATATATATATATATATATATATATATATATATATATATATATATATATATATATCAATGAATATATTTATTACTGTGTATATATATATATCACAAGATATATTCATATATATATATATATATATATATATATATCAATCTAAATATATATTTATTTATATATCAATGTATATATATATATGTATAGGTATATATATATGTCAATGTATATATATATATATATATATATATATATATCAATGTATATATATATATATATATCAGTGTGTGCATATGTATAATGTGTATATATATATATATATCAATATATATATATATATCAGTGCATATATATATCAATATATGTACATATATACATATATATATATATATATATATATATATATATATATATATATATATATATATATATATATATATATATATATATATATATATATATATGTTGGTTTATGTATGTATCTATTTATTTATTAATCGATCAGGCCAAATAGTAGAGCTATCTTCTTATCTGAAGCTGTTGCTGAAAGTTTCGGTGTGATACTTAGAATTTCGAAAATAAATACTGCTCAATATTCGGAAAAATTGCGAACTATTCAGCCGACCTCGACATATGAAATATTTTCATATTTAATACAATAAAATTACACACACGCACACACAAATCGCGTTTTCACCCGCGCATTCACACACACACATACAAGCAAACACAAACGCATCCATGACATACAAGGCTTACTACTACGTAATGTTGAAAATCCAGTGTTGGGCAACGCCAAACATATTCAGTAACTAGATGGGTGTCCGCTTGGGTGAGTGCAAACTTAGATGTGAGAATGGCTTAAATGCTGATATATCGCAATTGTTAACACACACACACACACACACACACACACACACACACACACACACACAGCATACACAAATACACACACCCATACACAAATACACACACACACACACACACACACACACATATATATATATATATATATATATATATAGCTAGTAATCCCTTGGTATCATCCAAGCGCGTCCTATTAACTCAATATAGAATTTTAAATAATAACTTTTAAAACTGACTCACAAAGAGCACTCAGTGTTTATTTTCATTAAACAGAGCTTTCGTACAATTGAAAATAAGATACCATTAGTTAATGATCATTTTCACCCGAAAATTTTAAATCTAAAATTCGCTGGATTTTCCAACTGCATATGGTGTCAGTTTTTAGAAGAGGACTGGTTTGTTGTGGAAAGAAAGAGAGAGACAACGTCAAAAGCGACAGAGACGAGGAAATGACACAAGAGGGCATAGTTACAGGAAGTAATGTAGGGTATTATATTATGGAGGTAGGAGTGAAAAACATCCCAATCCCAAGCAAATATGAGTACACCCTTATATTGCTAAATATGACTGAAGATTTATTGACAAGTGTGGGGACTCTTTTCTTGAAACTCTTTCTGCGTTTTTTATCCATCAATTAAAATCAATTAATTTATAATATTAATGCTCTGTAAATTTACATTGAGCACTATTTTGTAAAAATAAAATATCTATAAGAACACCGGATTATATATCTTACTGTTCTTTCTTTTTATATATATATATATATATATATATATATATATATATATATATATATATATATATATATATATATATAATATGAAAATTTAAATATATATATATATGTTTATACCTGTGACAATGTATCAATATATATATGCATATGTGTTTATGTCTTTCTCTGCCTCTTTGAATGTGCATTTCAAAATTTAACTTGTAAAAGTTACAAAGGTAGAATTTGGTTCCTCACTTTCATCTGTGCTCTTTTAAACAGAAATACTAAATAAAAGCATTTTATTTCATTGAAGTGTTGATGAAAAATGGGTTTTGCATGTTAAAAGAAAGCGAAAAAGTGATTGGTTATTAAATTGTAAACCAGTGTAAACATAAATAATCCACCCCTAAACGCACTTAACCTGTTTCTAATAGAATATGTAAGAAAATACTGGAAACAATGTTGAACATTATTGACAGCAATTGACTAGTCAAAGGAAGAATTACATCGAAAATATCCTGCTTTTTTCTTTCTCAAATCAACAATTTTTGTATCAGTACATTTAGTTTATTATGATCTTTATACATTTCATATGGACAGTAAATTCAGAACAAAAGAAGTTGAAAAAAAATATCACCCGAATTAGTAACCATTTAATCCAGTATATAGTACAATTGCCGATCCGAAAATCTTTACCAAAAAATGATACATTATCTCATAAATTCAAAGAAATAAAAAAAAATATAATACGAAAATAGGCTTTGATAATTCAATTCCACCGTCTAGCTCATACAAGTGAAGACAATCTAATTTCTACTGATTGCTGACCGTTTTTCCAGCCAAGCAATAGTTTATCAATTTAATAAAAAAATATATATATGGCTAAGTTCTGAGTTGCGGAACAGCTAATAAATAGATCGAGACTAATTTTCCCTTTTTTTTTTTGGCTTGGCAAGTATCGTCTCGTTGATTCAAATCCTGAACAATTTTCATTACTGTTGTGGTAGGATCCACCTAATTTGCATAGTGGAGTACCGACCATATAAATATGGTTGGTACCGGGAAGACGGCGGGAGGAATCAAGAGATTCAATCCGGAGACTCTGCCCGACTGCGACTAAGTCAACACATTCTCCAGGAACGGTCTTCCCAACAATATACAAAATACTATATGTAAATATTTTGTACACTTTCTTGTTTCAATACATTTTGTTCTAAGTACATTTTGTGTTGTATTATTATTCCATGCATTAGTCAAGTTTCAACAATTACGTAAAGAATTTACTAAATATTTGACAGAGAAAGGGATTTATGTTTACTACAATGTCTGTTTTGATACAAGGAAAATGAAATCAAACCAGCGAGTAAGGACATTTTAAGTAACATTAAGATAATTGAGCGGTCACTCGACTAGATTCATTATTACTAACACGGGTGTTCTCTAGGGCTCCATCTTTGTTCCTACTCTGTTTTAATCTTCATTAATGTCTTTCCCAATGACATCAGCTCTCTACTTGGCGTCTACGCTGATGACACAAACATTTACTCATGACTCAATAGTAAGGCTGATCTGTCCGACAATGTCAAAATGACATTCGATGCTTAAAATAATGTTAAGTCAGTCGTTAACTGGGGCAAGAGATGGCTTGTTAATTTTAAAAGCTTCAAAACTAAACTTCTATCCATTACTTATCTGAGAGACGCCCGTTCTGCCTTTCATCACCATGGATGATGCTAACTTCCAGGAAAGTGACTCGTTGCGTGTTCTCGGGCTAGTGTTCTCGGCTGACATGAAGTGGAAATAATATATTGAATCGATTGATAGGTCAGCTGCTAAGAGATCAATGCTTTGAATCTTTCTGCCACATATGGTCTGGTGTCCATGCGATGCAATTAGAGATTCATGATAACATCGGTTAAAAAATGATGCGAGGTGTTTTTTTGTTTTTGTTTTTTTTTGTTGTTGTTTTTAATTTTGTGCAGAGTAGGTTTTAGAATATGGCAACATCTTTAAACATGGGAACCTGGCATATATTCGGAATTGGATGGTTAGAATGAACTAAGCCAACATGCAGATTCAGTGAGTTAATAGAAATTGAATGAAAAGTAATAAAATGGCGCGTTTTATCACCAAAGTTGTTTGAACTCTGCAACGAGACGACCCTAAAAGAAATGTTAGTTTGAATTCCGTGTAATGTCAGATTTGGTTAACTATTTGAAATTACGAATTTATAATCCTAAGTAACTATTCCTTGGATATATCATAACAGGTGAAGATAAATTTTTAATAGACAACAATATTCAACGTAAAAAAAAACAGTGGATTGACATGGATAAATCCCCAAGACTACCAAAACGTTATCAAAGATATCTAATATGCGTGTGATTTCATTATGTTGGTATTATTAATTGATTTAATTGCATTGGTATTATTGGTGATTTAATTGTATTGGTATTATTAATTGATTTAATTGTATTGGTATTATTAATGTCCCCTTTTTAAAACAGAGTGAAAAAATAAATTCGCTGTTATATAACCAACATTGTTAGTTTTAATGTATCCAAAATTAAACTTCTTTACATTAATCATTTGAGATACGCCCTTTCCGCCTTCCATAAACATAACCTACAGGAAAGTGACTGTTTGCGCCTTCTCGTTCTCAGCTGACATGAAGTGGAAAGACAATATTGAATTGATGGCTAGGTCAGCTGCGAAGAAAATCGGTTCATCGAGTCATACGAGACAATTTCTCTCTGCAATATCTGGACATCTACCATTCGTCTATGCATATGTCTATTGCTGCAACATAAGGTCTGGTGCTTGTACGATGGATTTAGTGATACTTGATAAATCAGTTAAAAAATCAGTGCAAGATGTTTGTTTTGTTTTTTCTTTACTTTAGGGCAGATTAGGTTTTAGAATAAGGTTACGTCTTCTTTAATTAGGGGAACGTGGAACATTTCGGAATTGGATGGTGAGAATGAACTAAGCCAAAATGCATGTTCAGTGAGTGAATACAAAGAGATTGAAAACCAATAAAATGACGCGTTTTCTAACCAAAGTTATTCGAACTCTGCGGGTGGACGATCCTAAGTGAAATATTAGGCTGAATCCTATGTATTGCTTGTTTTGGGGAACCAATTCATATTACGAATGTATAATCCTAAATAACAATTCCTTGAATATATCATAACAGTGGAAGATATATATATATATATATATATATATATATATATATATATATATATATATATATATATATATATATATATATAACTATGTTAGACATAAAGCAGTGGGTGACAAAGATAAATCACCCAAACAGGCCAAAAAGAAGATATCTAATATGCATGTGATTGAATTGTCTTGGTATTATTCATTTACAGTTCTTAAAACAAAGTGAAAATGTCATATAACCAGCAGCAGCGATGTGTCAGTAACAATCACTTCAAATATGCGGTCTGAGCACGTAAGAAGGAAAGATGATTTATCCTCGATGACAACGTGAGGACGCATACTACAAAAATAAAACCAAAACAAAAATTTCGGAAATCTGGTGTTCTATTTTAGCTCAGTCGCAATTTTCACCTAGTCCCGTGTTCGCTGGGTCCGTCTAATGACGCCATGATGACTCCTTTATTTATCTGTCATTTGCAAACTGGCAACAAATTAGTGTCAGACCATGCAGCCACTGTAAGGACGCTGTCCTCCAGAATATCCAGAAGACATAACTGGAAGAAATTCTCACGCTCTGCCATAACTGGAAGAAATTCTCACGCTCTGCCATAACCTTGAGAGCTGGATGAACAAGGTGATTCGCGTGGGCTCAACGGCTTGAAGGCATAGGATTTAGCAACAGAAGCAGCTTACGCCAAAGGGTTATTACTTTTTCGAAGGCATCATAAAACTTTGATAAGACAGCCTCTGACGTAAAACTCATTCAAGATTTTGTTTTATACGTTTATCACTTTAAGACATTGAAGATTGAGTCTTACTCCAAACGTATGGAAAAGCTGCATGAGTATTCTAAGTATTTGCAAATAAGTGTTAATATAATTGTATAAAATGTATTTTTCTTTTTACATATTAAAGAGTAAATTTGATGAACAGAAACGGAAATTATGAACTACTCAAACTACGAGAAAAAAAAAGCCCACAATTGATAATCGACGGATATAGATTTAATTTAAAATACGCTAAAGGCGTTGTTGAGTGCAGACTCAGCGAGCAAAGCTGAAGATATTAGACAAGGCATAAATGGAAAACAAAAAGAAAATATTAACTAAGGAATGATGCAAGACCGTCAGAAACTAAAAAAATGAGAAATGAAAATAGAAACCACGTATTGAGGGATTTAAAATCAAGGAGAAACATATATTTAACTATGTGTTTAATACTGAAAAGGGTGACAGAAAACGTGATAAGGACATCTGAAGTCGCGTTGGAATTCCGAAATATGTATTACAAAAGATAAGCAAAGTATAAAGAAAAAAGAAAATTTCCAAATAACTACATAAACGCGTACTGAAATGTTAGCTATTATCTAATGCCCGTTTAACAATAAATGCTGGATAATTTCTTCACAGATAAATAAAAGAGTCTTCAAGCGTCAAAGATGTTATTCTACCGGTGAAAGCTGTGAATGCCGTAGAAACAATATTTTAGAAACAAGGAAAACGGAACAAAAAAAAAATAAACAAACACATATAATCCGATTGTGACTGTTGAAAATTCTGGCATAAATAATACAAAAAGACGATTGATAGAATTAAACATTCACAGGATATAGTGAAGTCATTAGAAACAGATTAGGACAGCGAGTAACTTTACTAAGCCAATATTCGAGGTAATAGCCCAACGAATACGATGGGGGATGGCAAAAAGTCAAAGGTTGCAAAGAGTAACAAAATCAGAAAGTGGTTTGGAGAGTCATGACTGTCAACACCTTGAAATGAATTGGTATACAAAAGAAAGAAAGAAGAAAAATACTTAATATATACACAAGGTATACAATTGCATTCAAATTTTAGATCAAAGTTGACTAGAATTTAAGAAGCCAGAAGAGAGATCCACAAGCAGGAAGTGCGAGAGAAAAAAAAATGCTGATATTTCACCTGTAAAATGATGACACCTTGCTGCCAATTGAGTACTGCACTTAAATTCATAAAGACTAGGTACCAAAGAGTACCTCATCAGAACAGTTACCATGAAAATATTTCTAGAAACGGCACAGGGAAGCTATGGTACGGAGGTTGGAATAAGCCGGAAGACGAGATGCCACGTAAGGACCAATAATATTGTATATTATTATTTATATTTTTATCCGGAATCTCTAGGTTCATAGCAGAAGCACTAATATCCAAAATGTGACTGACATATTCACGGAGTGAACGAATGGTAGACTTATGAATATGTAAGATAGTTTCTGGCGAGGTAAAGCACAACAAATTGAACCAACATTCCTATCAGCAGGCATGTTAATTGTTTCAATATATTCAGTATTCTCACAGAAAAATATTAGCGGGAAAAGTCGCAAGGTATAACACACCTGGAGTTTAGGTCTGTAATTATAAATATTATTTAATATCCAGTAGTAAATGAAAAGGCATAAAGTAATCATATAGACATGTGATAAAAGACTAAAGAAAAACTTATCTTATTTGACGCGTTTCGTCTTCGGATGATCTTTATGCAATGGTCTTGTCTTGAAACAATATTTATAAACGGAAGCAAAAATATTGTCGTTCTTTTCAAATCTTTAAATTTCGGAAATGTTCATAAATATTCAAGAGCTAACAGAGAAGTTTAATTAAATTATGGATGATGCTAACTGACGTAATTAAAACTTAAATGTAATTAATCTCTATACTATTTTAGTTTGGAATTAACTTTTTTTATATATTTTAAATAAAAAGAAAGTTATGAAGTTAACCGTTTTATTTTAAATTCATAATATTTTTATAATCATGGGTGTTGGTTTAGGAAATGCACAATTCTTTCAGGGACGGAGTTATTTGAAAATATTCTGATGCTCAGATTTATATTTTATATCCGATAGCAACGCTGTAGGATTTTCTGCCAAATTAAAGTAATTTCTCTTTTTAATAAATGAAGCATTCTTTCATGAAAATTGTGGTTGGATTAATTTTGATGTATGACTAATATAATTGATTAATCGTTGTGTTTAAGATTTTTATTCTATATGCATATATGTAAAGAAAGACACAAAAAAATGATTATTTTCTTCTATGGAATCTCTTTTGTTTTCCTAAACTTTTCAATTATAAAAATGTCCACTAAGAAACAGTACACCTCTAAAAAACACTTAAAAGGTGTGATAGCATTGACTCTGCTCTTAATCAGTGTTAATTGTAATATATTTACGCATATAAACAAAAATATATGCGTAATGGAGATAAAGTTACAAGAGATATTATTAACCTCTCTAGTGTTTGTTCATAGATAAACCTTCAAAACTGCCACTCTGTCGCGATAATGATAAAGATTGTTTTCTTCTGAGATCAGCTGTACAAATTGAAGTAAATTATCACCAACCGATACTTATTTAGGCAAATAACTATCAGTGAGAGACAGAGAGAGATCAACTGAGATAAACATTGAAAATGTCGATGAGCTTGTCTACACTCATCTTAAGCGAGAGAGAGGGTAATTGTCACAAACATACACTCGTACGTGTGGGAAAAAATACTGATCAAATTTTCTTCTTACGTATGATGCTTTTGCCACACAAATGTAAATAAAAAATGTAGAATGATTCGCAACTCAAACATGATTTATTTACCGAGGACATCGAGAAGATGTTATAGTCAACTGAACAGTATACGCAAAAAAATATGGTTGATGCAGAATAAAAATTCAATGAGCTGTTAAAAAATGATTTGTTTCTTGTATTGCTCCAGTAAGTACCTGACTTTGCATATATATGCTATCTTTACAATAGGCACAGAAACCAAAAATGAAGTTTTACAATCATATCTTGGCAGGAAACTTTCAAGTTTTGATAGAATCCAGAAACGTATCCACGGTAATTTGAGTGAAGAATATTTTTTCCGCTCAGCAAGATATTTCCTACAAACAAAATGTTTCAAACTTCTCGTTATTCCATTGCCTTTCCATGACAAATTTTACAACAAGCTACATCTCTCACTTCCTCTGACCTAACCTTCACAGTTAAGTTACGCCATGTCTTATACTGCAACGAATGGTCTTCATTCGTCCCTTATTTCATTAATAAAAAAGATTCGAACAGCTTCTTCCCACTTCAATCTTAACCTCATTAATTCTAGTGTCTAATATTATCTTAGGAGACACGGTGCAGAAAAGAATGGCGGCTCGGATTGAGGAATCGGAAAGCTGAATTCGAATCCATTACATTCACATACGTGCTCTTGGGAAAGGTATGAATTCTCTTCTTTTCCCACCAGCTATAGGTAAATAGTAGGACAGGTTCTGTAGCCTTTGATGGCAACTGGTCTTTCATTAAAAGACGTGGCAAGCTACTGAGGGGAAAAAATAGAAAGATACATGGTCGCATAAGCCTGTATTACGTATGACACATAACTGAACCGAATTGAATATATATTTTGGTCAACATCATAAACAGTTCCATCAGAACATAGGCTAATTTTATATCTCGTGTAAAACGCGACCCTGAAAATTAACTTAAAAATTAGCTCTTCAAAAGTCGCATGATATAGCGAGTATATCCGGTAAGTATTTTAGAGGTTTGAATTCTGAATCAACAAAGCAAAGCAGAACCAAGATTGAATGGTACAAAACATCGTCGAGAAATAGTTTATCATCTTTTCTATTCGTTAATGTATCACTTATTAGTGGATTTCAAAGTCTAATGCAAAATTATTAACTTTAAAAAGCGACATTTTCGTCATTGGTAGCCGTGTGAATTTCGAAAGTTTCGAAATGCTTTAGAAATATTTGAGCAGCATAGACGGCTGCAGTGAAGGTTCGTACATGTCAGGTTTAAAATGTCTTATAAAAGGTACGAATCCTCTTCTCCCGCCACCATACAATAATATAGGTTTCTTTCGTTTGAAGCCATTTTATCATTGATCTAAGAAAGCATTTCTATACAGCTGACAGTTCAGATCAGTGTTTCTCAACCTTTTTAAGCAAAGGCACACCTCGTAGCCAATGAAAATATCACGGAAAACTTAAATAAATTTCTTAAAGGGTATACATGTAAACGTTATGAAATAAAACCTTAGTTCTTTTAGAAATACACACACAAACAGGAACTTACTTTATGACAATGTTTCTATTCAAAAATTTGTACAGCTCATTTAGTGCGAAAAATATATCAGGTATTTATTCCAGATTTCTTGAATGTTTGGTCGAATGTGCGATAAGCAGACCCCCATTTCTTCTTCAGTTGAGCGTAGTCTTCCTCCCTTTTGGTTTTACATGCTATTTAAGGTTGAGAAGGCTAATTCACATGAATAATTAGAAAATTGCAATAAAACTAATAAAGCCTTTTTAGGTAATGTTGGATATTCCTTTTGTATTGAAATCCAAAATTTATCAATGGGTGTCGTCGAATATTTTATGTTTATCCCCCGATTACTAGAAATGTTGGCCAATTCTTCTTCCCATAACGGAGGTCCAATATTAGAAGGAATATTTATGACGGAAATTAGAATCTTATCACATTTTCTGTGCTCAATGACAGAGAATAATGCACTAGGTTGGAACATAAACTGTCAGACTTTAATGTATCCTTTTTAAATACCATTTGTAATATATATAAGCAAAAAGATTAACTGATACGTTTAAAAATTGTTGTAACCTGTTTTAATTATGGTTCAGATCTTAAATAATCTCGTTGCTGTTTTAAAATAATACCATCTGCCATAACAATCCTCGACTCATAATTTCATTTTGAGATGGTTTAGCGACACCAAGTAGCGTTATCATCTATTTCGGAATCATTGCCCAAGATGTACAATTGTAATAATTCGCCTCAGTTTGAAACTGCATTCAACTTGGTAGAAATCAGCAGTTCGTTTCGCCCAACATGTTAACGTGTTATCGAAACATGAGATTGATAATCGTGATGGCATTAATTTATATGATGATGGCTCTTATTTTTTTTATACGGCGTAGAAGAAATGGATATTGTCTGTGTTTGTGGCGGCGAAAACAATAGGAGCAATTAAAGAATTGGACTTTTGAAAGGAAAATAAAAAAAACAGGTCAAGCGCGATATAAGAATATTAATCAAGTAAGAGAAGGTAATAAATTAGATGGTTCCGATTGTGTTGCTATCATTCAGAACAGTAAAACACCTGCTACGACACGAAGTACTTTATTTTGGTTCTTGTGTAAAAGAAATGTAAAGAAAATGTCACTAGGTTAAAAAGAAGAAAGAAAGAGGAGAGGCAAAAGGACATGATTATGATGATGATAAATAATAAGATGATGATGATAGAAAAGAAGAAAAAGAAGACGATAATGAAGAAAACGAGGAAGAAGAAGAAGAAGAAGAAGACGATGAAGAAGATGACGAAGGAGAAGAATATGAAGAAGATGATGGAACAAAAGAAGATGATGATGAAGAAAATAAACAAAAAGTTGAAAAAAAAGGAGAAAATGATGATGATGATGATGATGATGATGAAGAGGAAGAAGTGGTAGGAGGAGAGGAAGCTAGAGGAGATGATGAAGAGGTATATGAAGAGGAAAAAGATGAAAGGGAAAAGTCAATGATGATGAAGAATTTGAAGAAGACGATTGTCTAATTATCTATCTATCTATCTATCTATCTCTCTTTCTCTCTCTCTCTTTCTCTCTCTCTCTCTCTGTCTCTCTCTCTCTCTCTCTATATATATATATATATATATATATATTCAATATTATAGCATAACATCACTACATAAATTACAATTTTGTTTCAAAACAACCGCTGTCTTATCAAGTGATGGTGTTGACTGCAAAATAAAGGATTTACATTTCAAAACCAGCAAACAAACTTCAGTAAGGGAAACATTGGTATGTATCATATGTTGACCTATCAGAATACAAGTATGTGGTAATTCGAAATAACTTGACAATATCACCTAAGTACAAACTATTAGTGCATCAATTTTAACTTTAGATTAAATTAGAAATCAATATGACTAATAAAGTTTTAATTTTAATTACAGTTAAATTTTAAATTACAAATTAAATATTTCCAATTCTAAATTTAACGGAACATCAAGTTTAATATTATTACCAAACTATTCAGAAAAGAAACTAGGAGAAAAATATATTTTATTGTTCTTAGTGAAGTGTCAATTTATCAGGTCATCGCTGATGTAAGAAGTATCTACAATCGCTACACATATTTGATACATGGAAATCTGAATTCAAATAAGGAGGTAGATAGGGAAGGGAATTTTCTAATGACAGGACTAACGCATTCGCTTCCAAATACACAAACACGTAAACGTAATCAAATATATGAGCAAGCAAATATAAGGACGGATATTCACATAGGAAATAGAGTGAAAAAATAAAAAAAAATATATAAAGGATAAAAGTAGAATAAAAAGAAAAATAACGAAAGACCAATATAAAAAAAACACGCAAAAGAAAATTATATCAGACACATGTATTTACAGGTAAAATTATATACAAGCAATCACACACACATACCCAATTACAAAAAAAAAAGGTACCAGAATCCATGCTTAAATGCACTAAAAAAACAAAGCAACTATCAATAGTGTACATACAAAAACAGACATATAGATAAAAAGGTGGATAAAATAAAGAAAAGAAGTGAAAATATATGCATATGTAAGATGCATACATATAAGTAACTGAAATCGGGATATAGACAAAGCAAAGAAAAAGAGATATATACCAACACACACACACACACACACACACACACACACACACACACACATATATATATATATATATATATATATATATATACCAACATACACATACGTATGCATATTAAAAATAAACGAACAGACTCACATGACCAAACAAAATACGCGCACAAACATACAAAAACAGCATATATACAAATATAAAACACATAAAATACCCACATATACACAAATATATGCAATCACACGCACACGCACACACACACACACACACACACACTCATACACCCACATAAATATACACATATACAAACCAACACACAGACACACATGCGCAAATATATGTACCGAGGTATAAATACCCATATATAAACAGATGTCGAAATAACCACACGTACAAACAAACATACATGTTAGATATCCATAACAAATTTCATTGTCCATGTAAATTTAATGCATAAGCGATCACAACTATCCAATATCAAGTTAATAATCTATGTCAGATTAAATCACTACCAAATAAGGGCAGGTTATAATTAACGTCGATGATATGATTTAAGAGATTAATTATATATTTGAATCTAATAATTTCCAATTTTTCTTTGAGGCAAAGATAACTTGGTGCGTATAGGGAATTACAGGTTCGATCCTTCCTAATTAATTTCCATTTAACTCTAGGTGTTTCGATATTTTCAGTTTTTAAACTCCAAAAGAAATTCGACAACAGCGTACTATTTTTAAGTACTATTGTTGAAGGATAATACAATAACTTTTAGTGCTTCCAGTGTAATGTTTTTTAATACCTGGGTTTTCAAGTGTAGAAATAGTACTAAGATAAACGAGGGAATTAGCTGAGCAATAATTTTATAGTGAACAAACATTGGAATTCCTACGATTACATCCGCTGGCATTATTATTATTATTATTATTATTATTATTATATCATTTACTACACCATTGTAATACGTCATGCGTTTTCATACTTGTTGAAGACTCTGTTATTGTGTTTTTTTAATCATTTTCTCAAGGTTCTTCATACAAAAATAAATTAATTTAAGTGAATTATTATTAAATATTTTGCTAAACGGATTGGATTTGGGAAAATGGTTATCATTGAGGATTAAGAATTTTCGATCTAATTTAGTTTTAACCATTATGTTCAAAGGGGAAGAAAACTAAATGTTCTTCCTTGACATTCTCTTCTTATTATGTTAAAAAAATAAATGGGATTGCTGTAAGTAACAGTAATTCCTTATAACCGCTATTTCTAAGAGAAGAGTTGTAAAATTGCCTATGCTTATTAAAGCTCTGATTCTAAATATTATGGAAGAGGGTATATGTTTAACAACTGATGGAGGGTGGTTAAAATTGGGGTGTACATATACTGGGTTCGAATTAAACTCCATGAAAGTTTGAAACAAACTATTCTTAAGGTATAGAGTAACATGAAGAAAGTCTACCTATTTAATGTTGGTAGTTATTTCAACTTTAAGACATAAACCCTCTACCACTCTATGAATAATTTTCCTAATACGGTATACCTTAATTTTAGTAGAATCCTTAAATATTAAGAATCCATCATCTCTATATAATCCAAAATTCTTAGAATCTACGAAAGCATAGGCACTTAAAGAATAAAAGATAAATAATCCCACTATAACCGGAGCTTCTGTGGAGTCTAACGAACCCATTGAAATGTCGAAGTCATCAATTTAAGTCTTTTTTCCTTTGTTCCTTGGTGTAAATCAGAACAGAATGGTATTTATCAATCCACCCACGGGGATCGAATGTGGCACAAGGCCTTTTTAATGTGGGTATTTCTGAGCCCGTAGGCCCAGCCAAAAATAAATAAGCATCCAAACCCGCCGAGGCGGGCCAGTTCCGTCAACCTCCCCCAACGAAACCCTACCCTTCGGCCGGGCTTCGTTCGGGTTCCTCTCTGCAAGCAGAGAGTTCGACAGACACCCGACCCGGCAGCTCACAAAGCGCAGATACTACACTTTGATCCTAGCCACCGGGCCGTAAAATCAGAACAGAATTACTACATTTTTAATTAATATCCAGTTCCTTATCGGAATTTTAGAATATTCCTGGGTAGACCCCAAAGTCATAGTGAAAAGATCTTTGGAGAGGAATGGATAATAGACAAAAATATCAAACAGTATAAAAGTACAGTTCAATGAACTCTGAAGCCAAAACTCTGGTCTGACTATTGCGTATAAGCATGTGACATGCTGTCTCCGCTAAGTTTTCACATTAACTTGTTCACATTAACTTGTTCACTTTTATATATAAATACGCTCTATTCCTGATATTGTCATTTAACCCATAAATATAACATACCATAACCTATACTTCATATATATATATATATATATATAAACAAAACATATACTTGTGACTCATTTAGTACTTTAGAACATCACCAGATACAACGCGTCATAGGTATTTTTCCATTACAATCTGTCATACATTATCACTAATATTATTCTATATATATATATATATATATATATATATATATATATATATATATATATATATATATATATATATATATATATCGTTATCTCATATATATATATATATATATATATATATATATATATTTGATTTGTTCATAGATCCCACTAATTTTCAAGAACAACTAAATTCTCTCCATCCTTCTTTTAAGTTTACAATGAAGATTGACAAAGATAGAGCATTTTCTATTTTGGACGTACTAGTTGAACGAAAGCATGTGGCTTTCGTCACTAATGTTTTTCGTAAGCCCACATTTACTGGTCTCTATACGAGTTGGATCTTTTTGTTATTTAGTCTCGTAAAAATTGTCTAATTTCGACTTTTGTCCATCGCGCTGAAATGTTAGATAGAGAACTTACTAAAATTCGAAATATTTTTGTAAGTAATGGATATCACATCAGTATTATCAGGGTTGGGATCGACAACAAAATCAGACGCTTTAAGGAGCCTCTGACATTCGGCCCTAGCCAATACCTTGTTTATATGAAGTTACGTTGGCTTGGCAGGAAATGTCAGCTATTATCGGACAAAATTTCAGCGTCCATTCTGTCCACATACAATGCCGTTAAGTGACGCACAGTTTTTCAGACTATAACCCTGCTTCCTTTCTTTTCTAAAGATAGGATGTCCTATTTTCATAAAAAATTCTATTGTTTATAAATTTAAATGCCGTTGCGACGCGGTATACATAGGACGTACCAATCTAAGGTTGGAAACGAGGTTTGCGCAACATGTTCCTGCTTTTGTACATTTAAGCAATTCCGGCCAGGCTATAAGAAGAACAACTCAGTCAGTCCATGAGTCAGCAACATTTGCTGGACAATGATGCTTGTGCCACCGAGTATGAAGACTCATGGTTTTCGGTATTACAGAGCGTTCGATCTATACATCATCTTCGAGCTTCTGAAGCCGTTTACATTAAGTGTCAGCAACCCAGTCTGTGCAGACAGGAGGGACATTTTTACGTTCCTTACGTCTGCTGGAGGGTCTGTTAGTTCCCCTTTTTTCTATTTTATATACTCTTGTGGAACTATATATTTACACCCCCTTGTTCCATTTTAATTTATATAATTAGAATTTGTCATTTATTCGAGTTCCACCTTTCCCTCCTCATTCACTTTATTGTCTTTGTGTTCATTTATATCAAATTTTCCCAACGAATATCTTTGACAAAGCGTTGGCCGAAAGGTGCCTTAGATAGGACGTCCACTTTCTTAAAGCTACATATATATATATATATATATATATATATATATATATATATATATATATATATATATATATATGAAGAAGAGAGACGGAGAGTGAAAGAGAGGCTAGGGAGGTAAGAGAAACCGCACTTCAATAGCGAATAGACCTTATATTGTAATAAAAGACAAATGCTCTCCTGAATTAAATCGTTGTCTTTAATTCGTTGATATATTAATTGTAAATTTTATCTCCGAACTCTCACTGGAAAGCAAATGCCGGGCAGTATCTGGGCACTACTAAAGAGCCACAAGAGATGATAAGTTTAGACATGGAGACTGAGACGAGGAAAAATCTATCTCTATAGATTAACTTTATTGTTTAGTTAGAAAATACCTTGTTCATCCAGATCGGTGAATAACTGGAAAATATCGAACAAAATATCTCAGTTAATGAATTTGAAAAACATACAAAATATAAGGATATTTCAATAGGAATTGTAAGCATGTGTGTTTTAAACACATCACTTTACGCAGTCTCCGTAGTAATAAAACAGCAGGAATGATTAAAAAAATAATGATGTACACATTATGAAAATGCCAAATCATCTCTCACTATCTGAGATACAAATGATTGTACTCCTGATGAGTGCTCATATACCTCTTAAAGACTATCACAATCAAATATGTTCAATCATATTGAAGAAAAAAATCCTCATCTCAGGCCCCACCTAAAACATTTGTTTAAATCATTTCAACCTAAACATGTAATTAATGACACGAAGACTACTAGAGTTTCTGTGAAGTTGAGAAAAAGAAATCATTATTAAGGATAAGAGGTCAATAAAAAGAACAGAATTAAGACTATGCAATACTAGAAGCATGGCCCGGCGTCGCCCGTGCTTGATTCAAAAATCGTACGGCTCATACAGCACTGCACGCATTAACCTGTTTCTTCCCGCGCATAGCGTGACCTTAAAGTAATCTGCATTTAGGAAATACCCAACCGGAAAGACATTTTAAAGGCTTCACCGATTGTCCATTTGCACTCTGTTTGGGGGGTGCTCAGAGTTGAAACTTCACATGGTGACTCCCAATGGCCTCCTCATAAATCCGATCGGTTTTCGCTAAAAACCGACATGCGGTTCAGGTGCAATCTGGGCGTATCGTCTTTTGGGTTTTATCGATTTTCCGCGCTGTTTAGGGGTCCGTGGTCATGAAACTTCTGGACAACACTTCTAAAAGTAGACTCTAAGAGGGTGTCAAATTTGGTTGAAATGCAATAATTCCTTCTGTAAGCGGATTTTTTCGATTATCGATTTTTTCGAACTGAAAAATCGGGCTGCGTCATGTCCTTAAGGCAGCCATTTGCAAACGTGTGGTGAAAACCGCATCGAAATCAGGTGAGAAATGCGGCCTGGGCGAGGTAACAACGCCCACGACAGACACACAGACAGACAACATGAGAAATATAGATAGTAGATAGATAGATAACGATTAAAATGTGTTGCAAAGTAGGACTCTTGCTCTCCCCTGCTAATGTGACAATGGACTGCTCCTACTGTATGACAAATAGTCATATTAGATTTGGATTTAAAGACTAGTTCATTTACTCAACTGTTCCTCTGTATTTAATAAATCACTTCTTCTTTCTTTTCCTACTTAATCTTCCGTGGGAACCTCGAGGCGGTGCAATGGTTAGCCAGCTTGTCTCGCTCGAACAATTACGACTTAGTGATTTCAATCCTCACAAGGTGCCCCTACTTTCGGCCTTGTGCCACATCTAAGCTACTTAGTCTTCCGTTCCTTCGATACACTTATTCTCGGATATTGTGAACAAAAACAACATTGCATTTATTTTTTTTTAAATCACATTTGGATGGATAGCAAGAAGTAGGGTGACAGTTCCACAAGCGAGACGTACGAGAAAAGAAACTGTTGGCATAGAACTCACCCTTCCATGTAGCCAATTGTAAAATGATGACAACTTGCAGTAATACTCTTAAATTCGTAAAATCAATGCACCAAAACTGAAAGCTCATCAGAACAATTATCACGAAGATATTTAAAGAAAAGGCAGTGAGAAGCTACCTTAGGGCCAGGGTGGGGAGTGAATGAAATTGGAATTTTAGGTTAGGACAAAGAACAATGCATGTTCTTGTCTGAGTGCATTGGAAAAACACCAGATTATGTGTGGCAGCAATATTCAAATCGAGGACGAAAGGTAGACTTATAAATATGTAAGATAGATTCTGGCGACGAAGCGTTTTTTAGCAAAGAGACAATGAACCAACTTTCGCAGCACTAGACCTAGTAATGGATTCAATATAATATTTCCACTTCATGTAAATAGAAAACTTTTGCCTGAGAGGGAGCAAGGAAGCAAATAGCAAATCAGGGAAATTGAAAATGATAATGATGATTAATCGAACGATACAATAATGAATTTACAATAATAATGAAAAATATAATAATAATGAATTTATTTCTGTAAATATCATTGTAATATCGTTAAAGATATAGCAAGAATAATTGCAGCAATTTTGATATTAATAATTCGTTGGTTCTGAGGCACAAGATATAAGCGTGCTTTCCTTTGTCTTTCAGGATGGCATTGAATTATTTTCGCGTCGGTAGAAGCAATTAAGCTAATTAGATTCGACGACATGCCGAAATGGCCGATAAAACTCAGGACGCATGACCAAGCGCATTCGGTGTGGCAGGAAATCGGTGACGTGTAGTCTTTGGCAAATGATGCGAAACTACCCCCCCCCCAAAAAAAATGTTCCTTTTTAATGGAATAAAACATAATAGACACAAATTGAAAAAAGAAAATTGTAATGATACGAGAATGAATAATCGGCTAGTAAGATCCGAAAATATAATGCGACCTATTCACGCTAATAAATAACCAACTGAAGGGAGAAAAAAATTGAAATAGAAACACTAAATAGAAAATAATGATTATTAGTCATGAAATAAAGAGAGAGAGTGAGAGAGTGAGAGAGAGAGCGGAGAGAGATAGAAATTTTTTTTAGAAAGAAGATAAATGGAAATGGAAACCATTAGAAGCTACTTTTCTGCTTGATAGACACATCCACTTCTATTATTTATTAGTACCTTAAAGCATATTTCATTTTTTTATTGTGGCATTCAATTAAATACATATTATTATTTTTTAAAGATTTTGGTAAATCTTGATAAACACGCCAGCCATAAAACGGATTGTCTAAAGAACTTTTTTTTTTCATTGACAGAGTTTTTTTTTTAAATACATTCATTCGTCCGCCTTAGTTTAAAAATCTATGATTAGAATTATATAAAAAAATAAACAGATAAATGTGGGATATATATATATATATATATATATATATATATATATATATATATATATATATATATATATATATATATTATGTTTTTGGTATTTACAACAAAAATTATAAACACTATTTATTTATTAAAACACTAGTTATATTATTTATTGGTATTTTTGGCAAAATATCGGCTAACTGACATTTGATTCAAGATTTATAATATTTAAATAATAACGACTTCCTTATAGTCGCTTCACATATTTTAATAATTAAGTAAATGTTTATAAATATTGTTTCACATGTAATACTTTATAGATATTTTAAATGATCAGTATTGCATTGCATTAGTTCTAATTGCATTAGTTTTAAGAATCTTGTAAATATATGTACCTTGTAAATATATGTACCTTGTAAATATATGTACCTTGTAAAAAAATCTAAAAATATTTTAAATAATTATTGTAAATTTTGAAGTATAAAAATCTATAAATACCATTCCATCATATGATTAGAATGCTTTTCAATTCGAATAATTGCTTTTTAAAACAATGAACAATTCTGAAGATGAAAGGTAGGTCGAAAAAGGGAGTGTCAAAGGAAAAAACGTCCTTCTGACACGTTATCTTATTACGGGTACGTTCATCCGTATATGTCTAGAATATTAGTGGCACGAAAAATCAATTCACTAGATAGTGCTATATATATATATATATATATATATATATATATATATATATATATATATATATATATATAGATAGATATATATATATATATATATATAAATTTCACGTCAAGCAAGGCGGGATGCCCCTAGCACGCAAGGGGTTACAGGCTGTGAGAGCGAGATAGAGGAAAATAGAAGGACAAGGAATAAATCAGTGTATCTGAAGATGTCGATTGACATTAAATTTGAATAGCTGAAAGTTATAGCTATGAAGGAAACAAGTAATTGGTACGGAATTCCACAGGCGGGAGGTGCGAGACATGACTATCTTGGAGATATTGGAATAGAAACTATTGGAGACATGAAGCTTTTGGATTTGAAGAGACAACTCTCTCTTCTACTCCAATATTTCATGTCTCGCATGATATCAGGAATGTAATAAAACTATAGCAAGTAATATTAGTGTTTAAATGTATGGTGAACTTTACAGAAAATCAGAGTTCTTGATGAATTATACAATCGTAAAATTTTAATGTATTTGAAACGACATTCAGAAGACATAAAACTATAACTTAATTACTTAAGTTTGGGCATCATATTATGTAATATTTTTACGTGCTAATGTTTACGTGGGGAAGTCATGAATCCCTTTTTTCGTCCCGCAGGAAAACCGATTTTTATAACCTTGAATGGCAACTGGTCTTGGTATCTGTCTGCCTTGAATTAAATGATACGAGACAGATACGTACATGATCGCTTATGCGTGTATCACGTATGGGACATAATTTATGCATAAATCCTGATAGCTAAATAAATTTCGTTCTGAATTTGCCACTTTTCTAAAGGGCGCTCTGTATAAACCAAACAATTTATTGAATGTGTGTTCTTGTCTATCATTTTAGTTATACACAAAATCTATAAGAAATATATTTGAATATTTTTAGATTATAAAAATAATGAAAAAACGGACAGTAGAACCGATTTTGCTTAATAACTGTTAACCGTATGATACTTCTTGCAATATTCAATATGGAATGGAGGTGAGCATATTTTGCAACACAGTATCAGCATTTCTTTCGTTTCTCTTTGGGAAAATATATTTTACTTCTTTTACATTAGAAAAATAAATATAATGGCAAAAAGAAGAAATATTATTTTCCAAAATTTAGTATTCTGTAACAGTAGGGTACTCATTGAATAATTCTATACACAATATCGCTGTGAATTCTCTACGTCATATTATAAACGTTTTTTGTTTCTTTATTTTTTAAGAAGTATACATGGAAACATAGTATTGTCTTCGGCTTGTTTCCCCCAGCGTTATGTGCAAGTAAATATTTCCCAATATGATATAAGTACATAGAACCTAGGTTCCCCAATTATTCATTTAGATTCGAATCGTACAGTAAAAATGCCCTTGTAACAGGTAAAAATACGTACATCACAAATTGCATCTGCGGAAAGAAATAACATTTGATGATGTGCGCCATCTATTTTTTTAAAAAAAACGTTACCCGTAGAAAAATAAATCGTAACCAATCTTTTCAATTAGAAACTAACACGATATATTGCTGATATGAAAATGTCATGTTGTCTCCAAGAATCCCCATAGTTCTCAGATGATGCAGAATCTAACGAATCTTGTAGGGACATTATTATTATTATTATTATTAATGAATAAAAAACAACCAAATGAAGGAAAAAATAAGAAAAGAGTACTACAGGCGTGTACGTCTGGTACTAAATACTGATCTAAACTCAAAAAACAGAATATCAGCCATAAACACATTGGCTGTCCCTGTGGTGCAATACAGCTTTAATGTCCTTAACTGGACCATAGCTGAAATTATGTGAATGGACGCCAAAACGAGAAAGCTTCTCACTTGCTATCGCATGCATCATCCCAAAGCTGATGTTGATCGTCTGTATGTGCCCAGATCCGAAGGAGGCAGAGGATTAGTTCAACTAGAACTGTCCTACAAAACTACAACAATTGGCCTCAAAAGATACTTGGAAACTACAGAAGACTGGATGATGGTATGTGTCAAGGAACATGAAAGTAGTAATCGTCTTTACTCCGTAATAAAAGAAGCCAACAAATTCAAAATGGAGTTTCAAATGGGCGTAGAGATGCAACTGCAGCACAATACACCGGCTGAACCTGCAGAATACTTAAAAAAGACAGCAAAGACGAATGCAACCGCCCAGATAGAGAAGCGATGGCAAGATAAACCGCTTAATGGTCAATACTCTGCCCGTAACAAACAAGCTAACGTAGACAAAACCCGTACCCATCAGTGGCTACGTAGTGCAGGGTTGAAATCTGCTGCACAGGACCAATGCTTGCTAACTAGGAATTATCAAGCACATATGCTAAAATATTGTGTTAGCCCAAAATGCAGATTCTGTGATAAATATCCACAAACGATTGATCATCTTGTATCAGGTTGCACGGTATTGTTACCCACTGAATATAAAACCTGGCATGACAGAGTGGGCCAATATCTGCACTGGAAATTTTGCAACTTCTACGATAAGAAAACTGAAAGAAACTGGTATGAACACCAACCAGACCCGGTTACGGAGTTAGGACCTGTTACAATTCTATGGGACTACACAATACACATTGAAAGAACAATCAAAGCCAACCGCCAAGATATTGTTATTAAAGACCACAAACAAAAACGGTGCCTCCTTATTGATATGGCAGTCCCTGCAGACTGCAATATATCATGAAGATATTCCAAAAGCTGTCAAAATACAAAGACATTGAAATAGAAATCTCAAAAATGTGGCATATGGGAGCATCAACAATCCCTGTTGTAGTAGGAGCCCTAGGATTGGTTGGAAAAGATTCCAGTAGACTAATTGAAGGGATACTTGGAAGTCCATGCATGCCTCAAAGAGATACAAAAAATTGTACTGACAAGTACAGTTCACACTTTACGAAGGGATTTATCTATGTATTTTTTTTTAATTTGTCAGTGGAAAGTGCCATGATGCCATCTCTAATCTGAGGTCCCTGGGCGGGACCAGGAAAGAAATGAGTAAATGCCAGAAATCAAAGAAAATAATAATAATAATAATAATAATAATAATAATAATAATAATAATAGAATAATAATAATAATGAATATCATAAGTAAAATAGAATAAAAAAAAATATTAAAACGTTGTTTCAAATAAATGAAATAAAACAAAACAAAAAACGTTCTCCCAGAATGCAGCAGAAATATTTCCTGTCTGGAAACAAACTTCGCAAAAATCCCTGCATTCTTTCTCTTTCCCTACCGAAAGTTGGAAGGTCAAGACGTCCCGCTCCTCTCCTCAGACATTGCGTGTGGTAATACAAAGTGACTATTTCCTTTTATCGCATGGAACGTAAAAGACCTGTAACAAAAGTACACACACTCAAACACCAAGACTAAAAAAAAAAAAATAAATAAATTGTATGATTTTAATTTTCAAATTAACATACTTTTATTGTTATTTCTTTGTGAACACGAGGCTATTCCCACTTGTATGACGTGAGTGATCCCACAAGTGTTTTCCACCAATTGCAATATATAAACGATTGTGCAAATGTTTGGCAAACACATTGACCATGCTACTCGTCTTATGGTACCAATGATTCTAAAAAAAAATCGAAGACAACTTAGGATAAGTTATCCATCTGAAATAATATCTAGGGCACACGGAGTTAATGAGTGTTTCAAATATTCAGGGAGCAGAGCAATATAACGATCAAATCAAATTGTTTAACTAAAGCAGCCGGACCAAATCTTGCCACGTCGAAGCGCTTGAAAACGTTATAGAAACACTACCAAACAATAGAAACCACAAAACTTGAGGACTTTCAAAAATTTCAATAAGTAAAAGACACAATACCCATGTGAATCAACGAGAAAATTACAACATAATACATTTATTGATGTTTAGCACAACTTCAAACAAAAAGGTAGGAAGAAAGCTCGATAACAATACTGGAAAATATAATAACAGTTACAGGATTAGAGAAATATATTTTCATGAAAATTTGTCCTATAAAGTTCAACTAAAAGTAGCACTTGCTGCTCGATCAATGAATTCCGAATATTTCATTATAAGGAAATTACCAATAGCATTATAATAACGAACTTTTTCTCATTTTTTCCTCATTATTCATGTCTGGAGACCATCGCCTCATCGAGTATGCATTTGAGACAAATGTTACCATCAACCTAAAAATAACATTTAGAAACACACACGCCTTGTTAGTTATTCAGGTCCCATATATGAGGTACTGTGTCCAGTGTTTTGATCGTAAAAGTGGTCTCTTAATAAGCCTTATGCTGCCATATGTAGGTTAAAATAGAAGTACCTGGCCTTATGGATACACATATGGAACCTGCTGCATTCAATATCGATGTCATTTCTTATAGGGTGGCTTGTCAACTTCTAGATAGACAATCATTAAAGATACGGTCAGTGCGCTGTTTGACGGTAATTTCATCCATCATTTATTTCTTGTACACACGCGGGACCCACAGATTGAAGGACAAATATACCGCCATTTAAGAAACGGTATGTTTATCCGTTCAATTTTCGATAATATATGTCGCGTTTTCATTGAGAAGCCCATGTTCAGATTAACTTACCAAATGTTAGACTGACTGATTCGTTTTTACTGTGTATCAATCCTTTTTTATTTTATTCAAATTCAAAACATATTTAACGGAGATGGATTCATATCGGTCCCATAAGTATAAGCGAATGTAACGAACCCGACTAGAATTTGAAACCGTCCCTCCAATTTTTCATTCCAATCCGTTATCCATTACACCAGCCGCACATCAACCAAATGCCTGAATGTAAATGATATAAATCTAGGCGTTTCCATTACGTTAAAATACGGTCAATCAGTCGGTTATGAGTTATGCGTGATATCAATTAAAACTTTTAACATTAATATCATTTTCTTTTTTTTATCTATATACGCAAGATAAATATATCAAACAAAAACAACCAAAAGAATATTAAACTATAGCAAATTTTGATAGTTTGGATACATTGCAAACAAAACTTGAAATTCTTGAAGCAATTACAATTCAAAAGAAACCATGAATATTAAAGAAAATATATTTCTCTATAGAAGATTGTATATTATCAGTCAGTCACTCATGCATCATTCACGCTTAGGTGATCATGTAACTTTCGATACATGATGACATGGCAGATTTTCCCCCGAAATATGTTACAATTTCTTGCTGAGGTAGACCAGTTGCCATCCAAGGCTATAGAACCCGGTCTGTCCTGCTATTTAACCATAGCTGTAGGGAGAAGAAGTAGCACGCAAGTGAATGTAATAGTTTCGACAGGAATTCGAACCTGGCGCTTCGATTCTTCAATCCGAGCCGTTATCCATTATTCCAACGTGGTGTTCCTTAACATTAACTTTACATTTATTCAATTATTTTGGTACCTCAGAGTATATATATATTTGCATAGAATCTGTTATAAGTGTACAAGTTTTATAGTTTAATGAGACTGCGTTTAAAATAATAAAGATATGAATAAGTGGAATTGCGCATGCGTGATTATGTCAGTGTGACATAGCGCCTCCCCCCAGAAGGTTTATTATCATAAAAATATTCGATTGTGTGCTTCTTCCCAGTTGATAGGAAAAGGAAAAAATATATCTCATTCAATGGAAGCACGTTACAGTTTTGTTTTAAAATATATTAAGTATATTATTATTATCATTATTATTCTTAGAAAGGAATCAATTATTACCTCTATTTGCAATTGTTGCCCTGATTATTTCGAAATAGGAAAAAAAAGAGTTTCGATGCTTACATTGCAAGAAGTTTTATTGATTTAAAACATTTTCGACACTAAACACTGCTGCTGACAGTAACCCAAACATCGATACGGCATCATTCTTATCATAGAAATTGAATATTCCACTGACTCATCTCCAGTTCGAAACAGATAGAAAAGTAAACAAAAATTAAGCAAATAATAAAACCGCTGAGGTTTTGACTGCAGAATCTCACCTAATTGCACATTCCTGACAAAACCAGTTTATTTGAGCTGACAAATCGTTTTATTCGTGAAGTCGTATGAAGACAGCAAAATTGAAGGTGTATGGAACTATAAAAGTATTACGAAACATTAAACAAATAGGCGTAAAAAAATGTATAACTCTAATTTTAGAATTATTTTCAGAAGGTTACGTAAGAGAGAAAAAAATAAATTTAACGACATCTTCAGAAAATATTTCTTCATGGAAGCCAAAGCTGATCACTCTTACTGTAAATTTTCACGATAGCAGAAGCTACAGAGGTGCTGCTATTATAGCTAAAGTAGAGCATTTTTTACATGATAAGCTGACAGGTTCCATCATTCTTCAGGTTCGTGTTGAGTAGAATTATACTTCTGCGATGCTTATTGATTTATCAAGTCCAAAAACGCAGAGTCAACCTGTTTTTTTAAACATTTCACCCCACGAAAGGCAATAAAGTTACTAAGATGCAAGGGTTTACTAAGAGTTAGAGAGTATAAGAAAGAGAAAAAAAAGAAAAAAATACTATTAAGGAGAGAGACTATTTAAAAAAACAATGATTCAGAAGAGAGAAGATAATGATTGACATTACATATAAATTTTTGAAAATCTGGGAAACTAGAATCCGGATTAGAACTCCGCAAACAAGAAGGGCGATAGAAGCTATCAGCATAGAATATACAGTTATATTTAGTCATTTCAATTCTAAAACGATGAGACCTTGCCGCTAATCGCGTACAGTATTTAAATCCATAAATCTAAGCACTATAGAGGAAAATTTGTTAGAAAAGTTACCATGAAAGTATTCGTAAAAAAATAACGAGTAGATTGCATTAAGGTGGTGAGAAAGTGACAGAAGACTAGATACCAGGTCAAGACCAATAATATTGCAGATTTATCTTTGTATTTTATGAGGTATCTCTAAATATATAGCAATAATTCCAGACCAGATGTGGCAGCAATATTCAATGCATAGGCGAACGGTAAACCTATAAAATTTATAAAGAAACAAATGAATTTATATAATTTACAAGGGCCCATCTTTTGCGAATGAAACAATATCCTACATAATTAATACAAGGAAACCCTATTCTATTTTTCATGAATATATCCCTTGCATTAGGCGCGTATATTTAAATATATGTGTTAAAGATTGCCCTACCCTTGAGATATGAATATAATTATTTTCTTAGTTTCCGAATCACTTTTTGGAGATATCCATTAAAAGCACTGTTTCCTTGAGATTCAACACAGAAGGTTTGGAATCATCATTATCATCTGTGCCGCATTTTGAATAGATACGTTAAAAATTGCTGCTTCCTCGAAGCTTGACAGGGAACAACCGAATACTTATTTACTTACATCTGCGAAGCTTTTGTATTATATCCTCTAAGAACAGCTGATTCCTTGAGCACGATGTTAACCCTACGTTAATCATATTGCAAAATATATGGTTGATAGGCTAAAAATAAGGCAATGAACATTATATATAAAACTATATAATTATCTTTATTGTTCGAGTTGCGGCGAATGTGGGGAGTGAAGGAGAATCAAAGACGTTAGGATTTTGCACGCAGGAATTGGCGGAGACAAATCTTCTATGAACCTCTAAACATCCATTTGTCCAGATCAAGAATCAGACTGGTTAAATAACATTTTGACACACACGCAAATTTACGTAAATACGCCTTCTTCCGTCATGTCGCCTACGTAACTTCGTGTGGCCACACCTCTTCCGGCATGCGCATACGTAAGCACACATTTCTTTGCATTCAGGACACCTGTGACGCATGTTTATTCTAGGCTCAGGAAAACTGTTCTAATATGCGCTCACACACTGATGCATCGGAAGTAAGGCCAAAATATATATACATATGAGTTTTCAGCGCCCAGTAGCAATATACTTCACAAGTAGGGTTAAAATCGTGATCAAGCTGATCGGCTGTACTTAGGCATGTAATATATCTTCAAAAGCTGGTAGTATAATTTCTATGCACAAAATAATTTTTAAAAACTTCTTTACGTTATTCCTACCTGAGTCTAGCTTTTGTATTTTATTGTAAGAGTTTGGTAAGTACATATTTCGATGGGTCTGCTCAACATATATTTGATCAATATACATGATATATATATATATATATATATATATATATATATATATATATATATATATATATCTGAAGAAATATAGTTTTAAGTTGTGGTACATTTATGGGATCAAGTGCTCAATATCAGCGATAGAGTGTATGTACATATAAATATAAAGGGAATATTGAAATCTACATTTATATATATATATATATATATATATATATATATATATATATATATATATATATATATATATATATATATATATATATACACTAGCAGCATGACCTGGCGTTGCTCGTGCTTGATTCAAAAAAATCGTACGACTCATACAGCAATCGCTATCACTTGACTTAAAATATTTTTGCCCTTTCTTGCCTTTAAAAGAATGCCCTTTGCCGTGCTGATGTTGCTAAATGCCTTACTTCTTGCCTATCTCACACTGCGAATTTTTTCTAAGCTCTATACTAAACATTAAATCTGTTACGAAAAAAGAACTAAACAAAATGAACACAAAACGATCAGCTTAAAAAAATAGGACTCGTAACTGGAAAAACCGAATGAAAAAAGAATGTTAACAACAAATACTTTTTCACACCTAATCCAGTTCTGCGGAATCCGAATCAACGTTGAGTTTAAGCAAGCGAATGATTCAATTGGAGTAAAGTGACATGCGGATTTACATTTTCCCACTTGTGATGAATGCAGCTATCGATTTTTATTCGCATGCTAGCATGCTAGTTAACATTCGTGTCAGTCAACTGTTGGCTCTCACGCTGGCCAATAGAATCTTCCTGCCTATTCGTGGCAGCCAGCTATAGGCTCTCACTCTGGCCAGTAGAAAATGTCAGCAAACTACATGAAAACTGCCGTAGAAGCATGAAAAACTCGGTTAATTCCACTATCGATGGGAGTTGGGAAATGCAAAGTCGGTCTTGGCTTTCCCGCTTACTTGGAGCATGTGCATGTAATTTTTTGGTGCAAATCCGTCGAAAATTGCGGCCGTGAATTCGTTACACACACACACACATCACGCATTATATATATATATATATATATATATATATATATATATATATATATATATATATATATATATATATATATATATATATAGTTTTTCCAGCGTTCTTACATTTTCTGATTGCGTGGAGAGAGTACAAATCTCCTGCAACTCTTCTGGACGGCCTCTTTATTTAAGTTAGTGAACGCTGCCATAATCCTTGCATTATGTCCGTTCTTTGGTGTAACAAGAAGTTATTTCTGTTTCTATAAGAGAAAAGCGGATGATAAATCCCCATTAACAATAAGCCAGAAAATCTGAAATCTTCACTGAATTCTCAACAAACGCAACCGGTAAATTGAATCATTCTTATCAAGAACTATGGAAGCTCAACTGATAGAAATAAACATATAATCATTCCAACATTTCTTATATATAACCACATCGCATAAATGCTATTATTCAAAGGGAGGATCTTAATTTTTGTTATGACGTTTGTAATTTTCTGGCAATTCTGTTTATTCCGAATCTGTTTCTGTGCGAAATCACACTAATAAACTGACTGCATTAATGAAGTAAGAAAAGAAAAATGAAGTTATGGGAGTCAAAGAAAGGGAGCTCTGAATTCACTGCATGAAAACGCAAATACAGAAATGATTATATGGCTCTAGGCGTATCCACAAAATGTTTCGACTCTAGACGATGTTTAATTTTAAGGAAATATATACAACATTAAAAGAGAAAAGGAAAATGCCTTTTACAAACACGAAGATAATATTATTATTAGGTTGGTGCAAAAATAATGACGTAATAATGTCGTTTTTTGAGGTACTTTTCTACGTCAAAAACGACATTCTTACGTCATCGTTTTTACACCAACCTAATAATATCTAAATATTACTATGCTAGCCACTGATAACAGTGACAGTCGTCCATTTTTTTCTAAAAGCTTGTACTGCCAGAACCGCAGTTATGTTAGAGAGATGTGTCCAGATATGAATTCAACTGTAGTGTTACTTGGTTATCATTATTTCCTCTACTCTTATTTATACACGCTATATTTCTTTAGTCATGTGACAGGCAAAAGAAAGGAGAAAGAGAGAGAGCGGGAGAGAAAGAGGAGGAGGAAGAGATAGAGAAGTTTTTGTAAACACCAGTGAAAGAAAATGCATTTCTGAGGGGGGTTTAAAACAGACTTTTAAAACATGACGTGTGTAGAGAGCATTGTGAATTTATTCACTTCTTTTCAATTTGAGAACGAGAGTTAAGGCATGTAATATATTTTCTTTTAAAACCTTCTTTATGATTTCTTTTGTATTTTATACACAAAGTAATTTTTAACTTTTAAAACATACTTTATATATATATATTATATACCTGTGTATATATATTTTATATATATATTTTTATTATAAGTGTTTGGTGTACATATTTCGATGGGTCTGCACAACAAATATATTTCGTCAAAAACATACATACCTTCAAGGTTTCAAGATGTGGTTTGACTTCCAGAGACGCTTCTAGGGGAGGAGTGAAGGGAATAAGGAGAGATAATGGCGATTTCCATACTCGGATGCTGATGACGACAATGATATTGTATTCAAATCTATTTTATTGACATAAAAACACAGTGACATGCATGTATATATATATATATATATATATATGTGTGTGTGTGTGTGTGTGTGTGTGTGTGTTTATGTAAGTGTATGGAAACCTGTTTTTTTAGTCTTATCTAGTCAGTTACTTATTACGCTTTTCTTGTGCCGGATGTCTAATCGTCCACCTAGGTTTTGTTTACAGAGCAACCGTCAAGCTTTCTAAAATCTAATTCGAATACTTTAAAGAATATGAAATTGTGCGGGATTGATTCTTATGCCGAGTGTCAAGAAATATAAAATATTTAAATAGACAATCATTATAAACAAAATTGAAAAAAAATATTTCAATGAATTATCATTGCCTAATATATCCATATGAAAGCAAGTTATTTTTGTGAGAAATGGAGTGACAGAGGACCTCATCGTGACTAACAGCATCAAACGTCAAGTGATTCTCAGACGAGACATCCAGGAGAAGTCCGGTGTCTCCTCGTTATTCTTTTTTTTTTTATCTATTTTGCAGATTGAGAATTTTGTTTGCCTTTATTCGTTTCAGTTTTTGTATCGTATCTGTTTTCCATGAATTGTTGTGATTCTTTCTCTGTTCAGGCCCGCCCATTTTTTCTTTATTAATTTTTATTGGATCGTCTTTATCGCTCTCTCTCACACACACGTACACACACGCGCACGCATATGTAAACACCTATATGTATATGCATAAGTATGCATGTATGTATATATATATATATATATATATATATATATATATATATATATATATATATATATATATATATATGTGTGTGTGTGTGTGTGTGTGTGTGTGTGTGTGTATATATATGTTTTTATATATATATATATATATATATGTATGTATGTATGTATGTATGTATGTAAGTATGTATGTAGACATGCACACGCGTATATAAACATACATATAAACACTACCTCACACATATGTTTATAGGTGTGTGTATATATATATATATATATATATATATATATATACACATATATACACTGACTCCGAGGCACTCCGGTTGAATACAGTTGTAAGAACTGTAAATGTTTGAGCTTAGACAGCAAATATATATTCTTCAACAGAGGCAAACCAACAAATTTGTTACGCTAGATCAATTGGGACTGATTAGTGAATTCCATCCTCACAGGGCGTACCATATTTTAGGCTTGGTGCCTCACCTAAGCTACGCTTAGAAAATTATCTTTGGGCAGTTCAAGGCGGAGTAATATTTTGCAAGTTTGTCTCGCTAGAACAATTACGACCGAGTAGTCAGTTTGGTCCTCACTGGGTTCCCACTAATTTTGGCCTTGTGCCACATAACGTCAACCAATTCCAATCACAAATCTTTGATCAACTAGCGGTCTGATTTTCATGCACTTTCTTAGGGGGTTTAACTTTTCAATAGTGTTGTAGGCTTCGATAGCCTTTCAAGGCTGACAACATCAAGAAGTCACCTTCACGATATGGCGAGTTTCGAACGCTGGTCTCATGGTTAGAAAGCCAACATTCTATTTAAAGGTCACCAGTCTACATCCCAGAAATGCAAACATAATTTTATTGTGGTTTATATTTTACTCAATTAGTATTTACTTTTTGCAGGATTATGTAAATACTCTTTTTATATTATAGTGTGTATGTAATTACTTGATTCTGACTTGGCAAAATATTTGGTGATTGTATTTTTGATAGTAAGAATTTTTCTTAGTTCGGGAATAGTTAGATATTTTACGATTATATTTGAGATAGCATTTATTTAAATCAGAAATAGCTAGATATTTGATGTTTATATTTGAGACAGCATTTACTTAAATCAGGAATAGCAAGATATTTGGCGTTTATATTTGAGACAGCATTTACTTAAATCAGGAATAGCAAGATATTTGACGTTTATATTTGAGACATCATTTTCGTAAATCAGAAATAGCTAGATATGTGACGTTTATATTTGAGGCGATATTTACCTGTTTCGGGAATAACTAAATATCTGACGTTTATATTTGATACATCATTTACTTGCGTCGGGAATAGCTAGATATTTGATATTTATATTTGAAACAGTAAGCATTTACTTTGCTTGGAGACAGCTAAATATTTGGTGTCTATATTTGTGACAGTAAGAATTCACTTGTGTCGTTAATAGCTAAGTATTTGACTCTTATATTTGAGGCTGTAAGTATTTACTTACGTCCGGAATAACGAAATATTTGACGTTTTTATTTGAGACAGTAAGCATTTACTTGCGTCAGGAATAACGAAATATTTGACGTTTTTATTTGAGACAGTAAGCATTTACTTGCGTCCGGAATAACGAAATATTTGACGTTTTTATTTGAGACACTAAGCATTTACTTGCGTTTGGAATAACGAAATATTTGACGTTTTTATTTGAGACACTAAGCATTTACTTGCGTCAGGAATAACGAAATATTTGACGTTTTTATTTGAGACAGTAATCATTTACTAACGCCTGGAATAGTTAAATATTTGTCGATTTTATTTGAGACAGTATTTCTTAGCCTCGGAAATAACAAGATACTTGGTGTTTATATTTGAGACAGCATTTACTTGCCTCGGGAATATTCGTGGTTCATATTTGAGACCGTTAGAATGTAATTGTTTCTGATACAACTAAATATTTGGCGTATAAATCTGTGAGAGTAAACATTTACTTGGTTCGAGTAAAGCTGAATATATGGCGTTTATATTTGAGCTAGCTAGCATTTACTTGTTTTGTGATAGGAAAAAAATGGCGTTTATATTTGAGACCATAATGGTTTAATTGTTTCCGCGACTTGTAAATTTGTGCATTGATATATCGTTATGTAATTATTTACATGATAGTCAACGCCTTTTACCGCGATCTTACTCCTTCCTCCGGCAATGCAATCAATGGATTCATTTCAAATTTGTTTTTAATCCTCATTCCAGTAATTATATACAAACTAGTTAATATTCTACCTTTAAACGAAAATTTCGTAAGTAATCAATCTCAAACTAAATGGATCGCTTCACTTGAGCATCGGAATTCTACTGAGAAATTCGTTTGAACGATTCCATTTCAAACTAGTGTTAGAACAGAGGAAACTGGACTCTAACGTTCTTCGATACGATTTGCGACGTAGCGGGCATGAAATTACTTCGGCCTTTGCAATAACTGGTCAAAGATTATCGGCATGTTTGACAGGGTTTCCGCTTCATGTCGACCAAGGGCACGTTTATTGATGGATTTGTCGGCATCAAATTTGGCATGCATGTATTGTTGAGATTGTGACCCTCGAAATACCATCAATACAGACGTTCATTTAATTCTAATAACTATATATGAGAGGTTAACTTCCGTCAGTCCTGGGAAATCATGACTTGCTTCTCTACATTGTACGTTATAACGCTTTGTGCATACAAATTCACGTGGAAACATATGCACGGACATGCTCACTCTCTCACACACACAGTTATATATGGTAATATTATCAGTTTAAATATACGGAAACATTCGACAATCATTGATCGAGCAGCCAGTGTTACTGTTTCTTGAAATTTATAAAATCTTTCTCTTTAAACATTTTTTCCGAAAAATGTTTTTTTTTTTTTTTTTTTAAGTCCAGTAGTGGTAGGGTTTCCTTCCTAACTTTTTGTCTTACTTAGTTCGGAGAGTCAATTGATAGCCAATAATCACATATTGAATTACATGTGTCATATATTTTTAGTTTGTATTTTGCCAAATTTCTTCATACGATAAGGTTTCTTCTATTTTCTTAATTATTATAAATATTTATTCTGACGTTTCTTTTTTAAATTTACCAGTTCAAAAAAGGAATTTATTGAAAAACAGTTTAAACAAAGTTACTATAAAAAATGTCTATTTTTTGTTTTTACTATCCTCTGCCAGCCGAAATGATGGAGAAAGCGTTGCCTCTATTAATATGGTTGTATCTGCCACAAAGAGTTTACCGACTATTTTGTGTTAGGAAGAATAACGTATTTTAGCCTTCCAGTAGCACACCGATACTAAAATTAGCATTAGTGTAGCCATTGATACACTCACACTGAATACGAATATAGAAAGACGATATACACGGCCGTAACAAACAAAACATTTAAAAAGGAAAACAACTTACGTACATATATTAAAAAGTTTCACATATGTCCCAAAAGAAATGATTGTCCAAATTGTCCCTAAGGAACGAGGAGGTTTACAGAACGAGAAAAAAAAACATACCAGCTATATGCCCTTTGATAATCCGCAGATGAGTTAATGGAAATTACTTTTTTCTTTCGCTAGGCCGTGCACATGTTGACCAGTTTCCACATGTGTGGACACCCTGGTGGTCAGGATTGTAAAGAGTCCGTTCCTCCAAAAACGGAAGCAAAGACAAAAAAAAGGACAGAAGAGGTCTACTCTCTAAAGGGGACAAAACTCTCATGGGCTCAACCCTAGCGAAAACAACTGTGGTCTCCCTACACCTCGAACCATCAACAGTGAGATACGCTGCAAGAGCCACTCCGTTTCGCGAGGCTCAACCCTTAATCGAGACGCCATCCCGCCAATCCTCCGAAGGAACGCCATCGAACGAGAGCAAATAATCCTAGAAGTCTCTACTGCTATAGGAGTAAAATAAAATGGTACAATTTTTTGTGATTATATATCGCCAGTCCAAGAAGTTCGAAGAAGCATAAGGCTTACGGCCATATCTCGTTGAGACACTGGTCCCTGTACGACCACTGACATTAAGCAACGCCGAACTTGATTTGTATCTAGATGGGTAACCGCTTGGAAATAACAGACACTCTAATCTTGGGTGTGCAGGTGGTGTAATAGATGAAGGCTTGTTAATCGTTGAGAAGAGTTTCAATTCCCGTTGCTTTCGTATAATTTACTTACGCGTAAATAGCCTTGGGAAAGGTATGAATTCGCTTTGGGTTAATTAATAAGACTTGTATAATTAAACTATTATTAAAATTATCTAAAAAATTTCTTACAATCCAAAAAGAAATCTGCTTTACATACCCTACAAAAGTTATATAAGCTGTATAAAAGGAATCGATTAATCCTGTACCCACTGATAACAATTAAGGTTACTATCGATGAGACAGTGTCGGAAGTCTGCAGATAATTTTATATTAATTCTACAGCATTGCATACCTTGATATGCAGGCAAGTAGTTTAAATTAACCAATACTAAAATACTTGGAAATACCAGGTGCTTTAAGCTTGGACGTACTGATGGTGTTATGAATGATTGCCCGGAATGGTTAATCGAAGAGCGGAGTCCTAATTCCAGTTGGGTTCGTTATATTCAAGTATGCGCAAATACGCTTGGGAAAGATATAAATCCAACTTTTCTTATGGATTAATTAGTAAGGCTTGTATGTCTAAACCATTATTGTCTCCCCACTAAAATTCTTACAATCAGAAATAATATGTGTTTAAATAACTTGGAAAAGGTTGATAAGCCGTGGAAAATGAATAATCATACTATCCGTCAGGCATGCAATCCATCATCCGATAATGGATTCTCATCTATACGACTTACAGCTTTTCTTCTCTTGAAGCAATGTTTAACAATTGATCTAAGAATGTGTTCATATATTGCTGATAGACTAGATATTTATGAAAGAATTTATAGCCATGCATTGCATTCATAGGAAAGTGTTGATTTCGTTTTTATAACAATTTCCTTTGTTAGAAACCACATACGCCTGAATGGAAACTCTTCTATGTTCATTTTCCTTATCTCGCACACTAAATTTGTTATAACTGATCCACGCACCAAGCTATTTACAATGTATATTATTTATTAATTACGCATAATATATTTGTATAGTGGATTCAGATAGTGCCATGACTGATTATATTCTAGTTATAGTTCATAGTTTCTGTTTGGAAAGTTATATAGAGAGTATTATTTGTTGGAAGACTTAGTAGAGGATGTTGAGTTTTAGGTGATCATGACCATCCCAATTATGAACACCTATGTAATAATCATACTCTGACAATTACAATCAGTAGAGTGATCTTGTTATGAAAAGCTGGAAATGTTTGTGTTTAATAGATTCGTTTCGGATGCTGTATACAATGCTTTCATAACAAGTGCAGGTTTTCTTCACATCTATGCTTATACATGCATACAAAAGAAGTCTAAAAATCACACACATATATATATATATACATATATAAAACACACACACACACACACATATATATATATATATATGGGTTTCTTCTTCACCCTTAACCATCTATATCTAGAGATAACATACGTTAAGTTAAGCGATGTCTGGCCCACACCAAGTGAGCTTAAGGATAAAGAATTGAAATGGTACATCTAACTCACTCATGTCGTCTCTCCCCCCTCACTTCCTCACTTCGTTAATGTTGAAACTTGACTAATGCAGGGAATAATAATGCAACACAAAAGGTACTTACAATAAAATGTATTGAAACAAGAAAGTGTACACAATATTTACATACAGTCTTTTGTATATTCCTGGGAAGACCGTTCCTGGAGAATGTGTTGACTGAGTCGCAGTCGGGCAGAGTCTCTGGATTGAATCTCTTGATTCCCCCCTCTTCCGGTACCAACCATATTTATATGGTCGGTACTCCACTATGCAAATTAGGTGGATCCTACCACAACAGTTAATTTAAATATGCTTAATACGGCCCATCAAAAATGTGTAAATTTCTTTTCATTTTTCATTTCAACCTTTGGAAGTAAAGTCTGATGATCTAGAGCCCTTTAAAAAAGCTATGGTGAAATAATTTATTACATGTAACCTTAAAGTGGTCTATTTTTATTCAAATTTATTTGCTCTGAATTTACATTGAGCTCTCTGGATATCATCCTCCTTGGGTCTACCCATACGGATTACCTAGTTTTGCACAAACTATATATATATATATATATATATATATATATATATATATATATATAATCCTAAATTCTAAAGTCTGGATAACCTAACTCGGCGAAACCTAATCTGATCTTCAGGTTAAGCAGGAGCCAGCTTACCCTGAAGATCCGTTTAATTGAAACCTAGGGAGGTTTTTCTGGCTTTTTCGGATATATTTTAATTATTCCAGCTATATTTAGCGTATTGAGCACTCTACGTTTTAGACTTACTACTCGCTTGAGTTTTTTTTTTCCTTGGACTAAAGACTTAAGGCACGGGTCTATTTATTTGACCCCGTTCGCATGTTTTTAGTTCTTTCTTTTTTATTTTCATTTTTTCCCTCGGCTAAAGATTAGTTTTGACATATTTACAAGTTGAGCTATGTGAGTTTTCTTTACCAAAAGGGTATTGCATATATATATATATATATATATATATATATATATATATATATATATATATATATATATATATATATATAAAACTAGGTAATCCGTATGGGTAAACCAAGGAGGATAAAATCCAGAGAGCTCAATGTAAATCCAGAGCAAATACTTGAAATAAAAACTGACCACTTTAGGTTCTATGTAATAAATTATTTCACCACAGCCCTTTTAAAGGACTGCGGTTTATCAGACTTTACTTCCAAATGTTGAAACAAAAATTCCTTTAAAGTCCTTTAAAAAGTCTGGGGTGAAATAATTTATTACATGGAACCTTAAATTGGGTTTTTTTTTATTTAAATATATATATATATATATATATATATATATATATATATATATATATATATATATATATTCCTCTTAATCACATATGAAGCTGAATAAAAAAAAAAAAACGTGCATTTCAATTAACCCGCCACCGATACTCTAGCCTTTCTTCTCTTGCATTTTCTTCTTCTTCACCTTCCTTCTTGACAGGATTCTCCTCTCTTTTTGTCCAACCCAACGTCATTGGTTTATTATCATTTTTAAAAAATATAGCGTTCATTAGATATCTTTTTTCCTTTTTTATTTTTTTAAATGAAGCGTTGTGGGGTCAACTGATAAAAATAGCCTGAGGTTAGCGTAAGGTTGAAACCAATGTAGCGGACTCAATTAATCGCCCATGTTTTAAAATTTTAAAGTTTTAAACTCTCTCTCTCTATATATATATATATATATATATATATATATATTGTCGACATGTAAAACATACATATAGATATAGTCAGAATACTGAGTGTACATTAGCATCATCTAACGTCTTCAACTCTTTGATCAAGTTTAAACCACCATCGAGAAACTGTTTAGCATTTTCTAAATTTTCCACAAGACTGTGTCGCCTCCTTAGGGGCTCAATGTCGAGACGTCCTCTTCATAACAAGTCGACAATGGTCTCATGGTCAGAATGCGAATGTTCTAGCCCATTTTTATATGTTTTTGATGGGGGCCCGGGATGCAGACTAAAACCCGAAATAAAAGTGAAGATAAGGAGACAAGGGGAAAATTTAATGACGTCGAGAATCGACAGAGAGCATGTGCTCTCCTTGGTTGCTTCCGGTTTTAATGAAAGAATGACTAAACTTGGGAGGTCATAAAATCAGGCAATAATATAATTTGATATATGATTCCCACTGATCCTCAGAGACCACTAGGCACTTTCCCACACATTTTTTTTTTCATTTTAAGCTGAAGATGCATAAGAAAACAGACACTCTGCGGAGATATGCGTCGTTATTAAATATTCCAATTTGTCCAATATATATATATATATATATATATATATATATATATATATATATATATATATATATATATATGTATGCATGCATATGTGTGTGTGTTCGTGTCTTTGTGCGTATATATATATATGTAACATATATATATATATATATATATATATATATATATATATATGTAAGCAAATATATGGATATAGATCCGACAGTATGAAAGAAAAATACAGAAAAAAACAAACAAAATCTGAATATGCAATTATGTAGTATTCCGACATCAACGGAAGAGATTTCTTGAACTGTTTTATACAAAATTTTTCAATCGACATTTTAATATTTTAATTTTTGGAAATCATCTTCGAATACGTTTTAACAACATCGCCCACGTGACGACTACGTGATCATATTTAAACGGAACGCTGATCTGTATAAAATTTCAGTTATCTATTTGGATTAGTTGGGCTCTTATGTCCATCGCCTTTTGTGTTAAATTTTTTAGAAGTTCTAATGTTAATTATGTTTAAATGAAAATGTCCATGAAGATGGTCTTAAATAGACCGAAACGTCCGACGTCGACTTTATATAGACATTAATACTACATAATTGCATATTCAGATTTTTCTGTATTTTTCTTTCATACATATATATATATATATATATATATATATATATATATATATATATATATATATATAAGAATTTATTCGAAAATTATACCATAAAAATTTTATAAAATCTCTACAAAATAGCCATTTCGTTTCAACACTTCTGGTGTCTTTTCAAGTGATGGTGTTAACATTCAACACAATCTCTTGATAAGACACCAGAAGTGTTGAAACAAAGTGGCTATTTTTGTAGTGATTTTGTAAAAAATTTATGTTATAACTTTCGAATAAATGATTATATTTGCTCTACTCTGTATCGTTACTCTTTTAAGAATAAAATTCCTGCTTGTTATTTTCAGTGAACTACAAGTGTATGTATGTATGTATGTATGTATGTATGTACGTATGTATATTTAGGCAGCATATCTACGGCGACTTCCTTGATGAATTTCATTTTAACATCAAGAGATACATTAGACAACTCGAAAGGAATAGTATAAAAATATAGACAGGATATATCTATATCATTCAATGAGACCTGTTTGCAAACATACATACATACATACATATGTGTGTGTATGTGTGTGTGTTTAATAAGGAGTAAATCAAATGAAAAACCGGAAAAAGTAATTAATTACGCTTTTTGTTCCGATTAATGTAAAGACGTTCTTCTTTGAAATGAAATGCGTCACTAAAATACACATAGACACGGAACATTCATTCATTCAGTTAGTCAGATAGATAGATAGATAGAAGATGGTTGATAGATAGATTGATTGATTCTGATCATTAAACAGTCATTTCATTAGAGGTGTGGCTTGTTTGCCAAAAGAATGCATTAAGCATCAAACGAGTAAAAGTTGATTACGAAAAAAGTAAATGATTAACGCTTTTTTTTCTTTATTGCGCATGCGTATCTCGCAGATGTTTTTTATCCAGAAACCTCAAACAATATTGGCTAGAGTCAGACACGACAATCATTTTTACTGTTTCTGTATGCTAAAAGTTCATCTATCGAGTGGGTAACCATTCCAGACTGCAAATGAAACAAGGCTAAAGCAAACAGATTGGCATTGTCTAAATCTCCGAAGGTCTAATAGTAAACGGCAGCTAATCAATGTTGCAGACGAGAATGTTGGGCATTCGAAAATTGTTCTTTTGGCCAAAGGGCAACCTTTCTTTTATGGAAACTCTAATGCATTAAAATAAAGAAGAAAAGTTAAGCTTTTTTTTTTCGAAATCAAATCGCTTCAGTCAGACTTCATTATAATCAGCCAGTTAGTTCTTTCCCCTCTAATCATCTTACGTTTCCGTTTTTTTCCTATCGTTTTTCGCTTCTCCTGCTTACATACACATTACCAGATATTTTACAAAGTTTCACTTCAACAGACTCAAAGTAATAATCGAAAGGGACACAGTTAGGTTTGTATTTATCCCATTACCAAGGGCGTATAAAATCTGTATGATAAAGACTTCTCTACAGCAGTAACACTTCTTGGAAAGTTAGACACACGTCATTTTAGTAAGTTTCCTCACCAATGGACAACAAGGCTAATCTTTTTCTTTTCTTTTCTTTTTACTATTGCAAGTTAATTTTAACCTCGCTGGAGATCCCTGTATAAAAATTTATTACATCTGCTAAACATTTTTATATCTACTTATTTTCAGAAATCTCACGACTATGAACTTATCTAGAAATATTACGATAGTAAATTTCTCTGGAAATCACACGATAATAAGTTTCTCTAGAAATCTCAGAATGAGATTCTGTAGAAATCTCAATATAAGAATTTTCTCTATAAACCCCACGATAATAAGTTTATATAGAAATCTCACGTTATGTATATCTTGAAATCTCGCTATAATTTTCTCTAGAAATTTCACAAGGTTGTATAGATAACTGACTATAATAATTTCTCTAGTAACATCACGATAAGTTTCTCTAGAATATCATAGTCTCTAGAAATCTAAATATAATAAGTTTCTCTAAAATTTTACATTAAGTTTATCTAGAAGTATCACTATAATTTTCTCAAGAATTTTCTCCATAATATAACTTTATAGAACGCTCACTTTACATAGATACTCTAGAAACTATACATTTTGTTTTTGTTCTTGAGAATTTACAAGAAAAATATTTACACTATATAATATAACACTGTTTCTTTACAAGAATAAATTTATATGTGCAGCATTCTGAACTAATGCAAATAGAAATTATGCAATATTTATAAATTTCAAATTTAAAAAAAAAACATAATAAATGCGACACCATTTCTTTTTATTAAAAAACTATAAAGACATGCTTAATTCTTAAAATATGAGACCCATCTACAAAAAAATCCTTATTACTTACCATGTATAAAGTTTGAATGAATTAGCAATAATTCCCAAAAATAATATATATATATATATATATATATATATATATATATATATATATATAGAGAGAGAGAGAGAGAGAGAGAGAGAGAGAGATAAGATAGATAATTATAAACACTTATATTGGAACATGCAAATTACCACAACAAAAATGCGTATTTGTTTCGACGACTAAAGACGTCACATCAGGTTGTTCGTAATAAAATATTTAATTTTTTCATGGTAATTTGGTGTGGTATATATATATCTATATCTATATATATATATATATGTGTGTGTGTGTGTGTATCTATGTATATATACATTGTGTAGATAGATCAATAGTTTTTATTATTTTCCTTGTCAATTTTCAAGAACAAAAAAATATATATTCAGTTTCATCATATATATATATAGGTTTTATTACAATTCTAATCATCGCCTTTTTAAAACGATAAACATTGCCGATGATTAAAGGTAGTTTTAATAGCGTTATCGTGGAGAAACCGTCCTTTCAGACTAAGTCTTATTGCGGTCAATAATTGTATAGCCTAAAAATGATATAATTTACACCTGTCATGCATTTCTAAGTATATCTCAGGAACACCAGACCAGATGTAATGTAGACATTGATGGAAAATATCCTAACAGATGAGGAGAAAACTGAAGACAACATAAATGTGGCTATGCCGAAAGAGGCGAAAATAACGAAGAAGATTTAAAAAATGGAAACAGAAACTGATAGTTAGAATCAAAGATGGAGAGGCAATATTTCTTTAACTCATAGTAGAGAATCTGACACTGACCAGCCATATTAAATGGTAAAAATGAACAGGAGGTGTAGCTGGCCACTTAACTGACGATCTGATGTTAATGGATAGCGGAATGGATAAGAAAAAATTACTAACAGATGTAAGGGATTGGAAGGTGTGCAGAGCCATGTACGTTCACGTTCTGAAGTACCGCGGCAGATGATGACGCTGAACAATAAATTCGATTTTGCATTGAATTAGATTCTGTTCTGATGATATTTTATCTACAGCCTCAATCCAAACTTGTTAATGTATAATAAATAATAATATTGCGAGATATATTATTGTTTATCACTTATCATCGATTCTTACACAAAAGTGACAATCCCTCACTAATTCATAAGCACCTATACTCACTATCATTTAAACAAAAGTTTAAATATAATAGGTTTAATTATAGAATTACTATTCGTCAATATAGCAACAACGCTTATATTCACACAAAACTAGCAATTACTAAATCTGCTTTCCTGCCAACCCGGACTTATACGATGGATAATTTTTGTCTAAATTGCGCAAAAAGGAAAATAACACTGACGTCTCATTTTAAAAGATATATTTCACAAAATGACACAAAATATCTTGAAATACTAAGGAGTACATTTATTCAATAAAATCGCCATCGTCTTTAATCCCGGCCTCCAGACAACTACGGAATTTACTGCAAATCTTCTGGGATTTCTCCTTGTTTATATCTGTATATGCTTCCATAATCCCTGCCTTCAGTTCATCTTTGGTGATAGAAGGAGTTTTGTTGGTCTCTCGCTCGACTGTGCCCCACACATAATATTCAAGGGTGTTGCAATCTGGGGTGATAGAGGGCTAGACGTAAGGCGTGATATGATCGCATAAATTGTCTGAAAGTCATGAGTGGGTTTTCTTTCTTTTGTCGTATAGTGTAGAGTCTACTTGCCAGATATAGATTCGTCTAGCAGCGACTGTTTTTACCCAGGTTAGAAATACCTCCTCAACCACTTGATGTAGTCAGTCTGAGAACCTGTGGGAAGATGAATGGAGGTGTAACGTCGCCATCACCTCCGGAATCATCATTGGACTCATTCATTTTTTTTCGAATCCCCCGCACTACCAATCGGAAATGTTCTTATTTGTGTTTCTGGCGTAAATGACATGGCCTTTCCAAATTTCTGTCGGACTGAATTGAGTCTTGTTGCTCGTTTTCTCACAGACGATACCCAAGCGACACTTATACACTATGCAGTCGGCAAATCAAAAATATAGAACGCGGAAGCACGAAATTAAGAATACAAAATGGCGACAATTTACCCATTGCAACCTATATAGACGCGTACTCAGACCTTAGCTGTTACATTAACCAAAGGAAGAAATCGTTATTCATGAATGTGTGCTCCTGCATTTTGCAACCCAACACCTACACAGTTCCGTATGGCCTCTATTTGTACATGTCTATTTGCTGTTATCCTAGCCTCCGGCTTTTAGGAAATTAATCCTTACTGATGTGCGCATGCGCACCGAGACTTGTAACCGGCCATCTTGTCGTCTCTGATTTGTTGATGTATTTGCACTTTAGAGTGCTTTATTGCCCGGCCCGATGTTATCTTCATTGTGTTTTGGCGGGAAAATAACAGAGTGTGAGTAGTCCTTAGACCGTCGTTGCTTCCGAGAAGAGGAAATAATTAACACCTAGTAAAGAAGGGGAAATGAATAAATAGATATCTGAGTATCGAAAAGTATTAATTTACAAATAAATAGATAGCTAGATAAATATGACCATACTTAATATTTCTTTCTCTCTCTCTGAATTTATCTATCGATATATATATATATATATATATATATATATATATATATATATATATATAGTGAGATACATATGGAAAAATTCAGAATGATAGATAGTTATTTAAAAAAATTGATTCTGAGACAAGTATGAATGGTAATACCTCGAATGATCAATGTATTGTATTAACTGATATCTACTTTCTAATTGTACATTGCCTTTTTTGGCCATTCTCCATAACCTGTACTAGAGGAAATCGTGTGATACAATCAAGAATATATGGATACTGAGCCATCATCAAACTTAGCGATTATGTGTACACACACACACACACACACACACACACACACACACACACACACACACACACACACACAGAGATATATATATATATATATATATATATATATACATACATACATACAGCACAATGTTATGCAATACACAGACAAAAAAGTGTTTCTTGTCCGTGTATTACCTAATATATTGTAAAGTAATTGTCATCTTTGATAAATGCTTATGTAAGCCGAAATCTTAGATTAGATTTAAAAAATTGTATCAATATTGCGATTTTCTTTCTTCGTTTAATGATAATGTTATTAAGATTATCAGACGTTATGAAAAGAATTTACATGAAATAAATAGATAACATTGTATATATTATTTAATGAAACATGTATGAATAATATATATATATATATATATATATATATATATATATATATATATATATATACACTGCGTGCCAAATTTCTATCAAGATAACTTTTTTTCTAGTACTTCAAAAACCGTCCAATCAATTCACACAAAATTTTCACACATTGTTTGTAAGAATGACCTGCGCAATCACTGAAATTTTCGTACTGATCTGCGCAATCTAAACAAACTGGCGCCATATTTGTTATCAGCGCGGTGATTTGAGCGTGCCAAATTATTAGAAACGTTTAGTACAATTCCCAGAATTGAGCAAACAAAACGTTTATTAATGTTGCACGTGAATGTTTATGATCAAAAGAAGCTAATAAATTAGATAATCAAACAAATAATATCAGATACAAACAAAGTCACAGTTTTAAACAAATTAATAGGGAATGTGCTTTCCCTGTTTTGAAATTACTTGAAGAAGTCGACGATCCATAGAATTTGTTAATTGTAGGATGTCATCTGTAATGCCGCGAGATATGTCAAGAATTGCTTCCCACAACTCAGCGTTGTTCCTGAATTGTCATCCGTTGGCGTACAGTCTTCGCTTCATGATACTCCAAAGGTTTTCGATTGGGTTCAAATCCGGAGAATTTGCTGGCCACTTCATTTTTCGAGGTCCATCGAAGCTTAACTGTTTCAAATGTTCAGTAGTCTTGTGAGCAGCATGTGAGGGAGCATTATCTTGCATAAAAACCATGGCCCTTCTGAAGACAAATCTTTGCCTTTTCATCCACGGTTCAAGATGCTTCTTCATAAACGATATGTATGCATCAGCAGTCATTTTGACGCCATCTGATACTCTCGATGGGCCCACTAATGTCTTTTCAATAATACCACCCCAGATCATTATGCCTCCACCGCCTTGTTGGCGTCTCAAACGCTGATAGCGATTCTATCCGTTCATTACCCAGCCTTTGCACCATCTAACTGGCCTATCAAGTGTTGCTCGAGTTTTGTCTGTGAACAAAACTTTAGAGTAGTCAATCTTCATATTGTCCTCGGCCCATTTCAATCGATTTTGAATGTGATTTCTCGTCAACGGAGGTTTCGATACAGGTGTGACTGTTGCTACTATTTCCCTCAGATACCGACACCGAGGACTTTTAGACACAGTCGGATCTCCAATTCGACTGAAAAGCTCTTGACTGGTAAGTCCAGGGTTTTTTGTGGCCTCTTGTGACATGAGACGACGTGAAATAACTATCGGCTTGCCTTTATCTGCCCTTTTGCGTATTTGTGTAGGGTCGGCGCTGAACTTTTTCACTTTTTGATGACACCTCCCTATCATTTTAGAAATTTCTAGGGTAGATTTACCTTTTGAGAGTTCTGAGGTGATAGTTTTCTTTTCAGCATCAATTAGACTGCTTTTACGGCCCATCTTTTCACTAAATTCTTACACTTTTCTAATAATTTGAACGGTCAAATCACCGCACTGATAACAAATATGGCGCTTGTTTGTTTACATTGCGTAGATCAGTAGGAAAATTTCTGTGATTGCGCAGGTCAGCGTTGCCAACTTGGTGTGAAAATTTTGTGTGAATTGATTGGACGATTTTTGAAATATTAGAAAAATAGTTATCTCGATAATAATTTAGCACGCAGTGTATACCAGGTAGAACATAAAAAATGACCAAATTTTTAATATCTATCTATCTATATATCTATCTATCTATCTATATATATATATATATATATATATGAGTGTGTGGGTGTGTGGGTGTGTGTGTGTGTACAACAGAAGAATGATTGACTTTTTTGTTGCAGGTTTTCAGATAAGACGTTTTGACCCATCGCAACCATTTGTAATAACCACTGAAAGAAGCTTTAGATTTATTCAGCTAGAAAGACAACAGGTGAAAATCGTTTTGTTTTGTGTCAGTCTTACTATATCTTCCTAAATGATCAATGGTGAGAGGAAAACGATCATTCAGACCTTCAGCAATGGTACGATCATTCATACACTGGCATCTTTCATCAATTGCATATAAAGACCATCAGAAGGACGGTGAATAAACATTAAAAAGAGGTATCAGTAGAAAGGAAAACCGGATCATGATTATCGTTCAAAATAGAGTCCAATAATATTATAAAGCTCGAAGAATTCCAGTAATATATCTTTAATCATTTCTAAGACACATCAGTTCAAAGCTTAATGTTACAGTTAGACAATTTTATATATGTATATATAGTATATTTATGAGCATGTGTGTGTGTAAGTATAAAAGTAGACCCAGATCAGCACCAAGTGGCGGTAGGCTATTTCATAATTCAGTCCAGTCTTCAGACTATCTATCTATCTATCTATCTATCTATCTATCTATCTATCTTCGTCTGTTTCGATCGATCTATCTATCTATCTATCTATCTATCTATATTAAAGGAGATTTCTATTATCATAATTAATTCATCGAGTCTAGAAGAATCCTCAACAGTATGCTGAAAGCAATGGACGGCCGTTTCATCCTATATTTGCAACTCCTCAGCAGTGCGCATCCGAGAATTGAAACCGAACCGTTACGATATAAAACAAGCGTCATATCCACGGGTATCAGTGACGAAGTGGTAACAAACCAGACTCGATATAGCGACAGATCTTCATAAATTCTGTCGCGGGACTCATCTGAGTCTACTTATACCAACGGACTGTGCCCCCATGAGTCACGACTTTTATCCCCAAACCGCTACATCCAGAGCATTAGAAGCCGGTTCAAGCAGTGAATGGGTATGTCGCTTGCGTCATATCGTAAAGATCAGGTTCGATTCTCAGCTGTGGATTCAAACTGCAAAGAAAATAACGGTCGTCCTGTACCTTCTGAATTCTCTTCAGGATTCTACTAGATTCGTGAATTAATTACGATATATATATATATATATATATATATATATATATATATATATATATATATATATATATATATAAAAAAGGCTTAAACACTAATATTCCATGGTCATAATTTATTCCATTGGAAACGTAAATAAAGTAAATTCATCAGACCTACAAATTCAAAAAAGAAAACAGAAAAAAACAACTCCGGAAAAAAAAACAGAATTTAGAGAGAGTGTAAGTATCAGGAGGAGGGAGATTAAACCTTAACAGGGGGAATTTTAGGAGAGGTGGGTGGAAGGGGTTTAAGTAAGAGAAAAATGAATGTTGTCGGATGTCTAATGCATAAATATACATTTGGTGGTGACATACACACACCATAGACGATCTAATAAGATCAGAATAAGAGGGAGGGAAAGACGAGGTGGGGGATAGAGATGGGGCGACGGAAAGTAAAATTGAACGGCGTGCCGCTTTGTAATTGAGAAAATTTGACGAATTTAATATCGACTACAGGTTTCAAATCAAATATAAACATATAAAAATAAATATAACGATTATCTAATCCAGCAAGGACATATATTTTTAAGTTCAAAAGCACATGCGAATACATGCATACATATATATATATATATATATATATATATATATATATATATATATATATATATATATATATATATATATATATATATATAAAATGAGTGTTAAATATACACATACATATATATAAAATATATAAATATATATACATACATACATACATACACATATATATTTTATAAAAAATAAATCCAAGAGGCTAGAATCCAGGTAGATCCCAATGTCCGATACAGAGTAAGGATATAATAAAAAGGCTTAAACACTATTATTCCCTGGCCATAATTTATTCCATTGGAATCGTAAATACGATCCAATTCATCAAACCTAAAATTTGTAGGTCTGATGAATTGGTTCGTATGTAGGTTCCAATGGAATAAAGTATGAATATATATATATATATATATATATATATTTAAATAAAAACAGACCACCTTAAGGTTCCATGTAATAAATTATTTCAC
>CAHIKZ030004270.1:762500-790000 GCA_903632075.3 Acanthosepion pharaonis
ACAGGAGCTAATAACCTGATGGCTATATAAGCTATGGCTGGCTATATAATCTATGGCAAGTTATAAAGTTAATATCCGATGATTAATTTCTCTATGCTTATTTGAAATAATTACCTTTCCATAAATGCTGATGTTAAACTTTTTACCTGACATTAACTGTACATTTCTAAACAAACCAATTTCCTCTGTTGTGCAGTATTTTTAAACCATTGATGTGTATTTAATTATTTAGCGTACGTTTATGTGATTCTCTGAAAAGATCTCATTCTGAAAAGAACACTTGTAAAGATTTTGAGAATTCGCCATATAGTCTGTCTGGCCTGGAACATTTCAACACCCACCTTGAATGTGATTCAGAAGTGTTTTTTTATATTTTCTTAAAGTCTACTCTTTTCGGGTAAGTATTTTATTTTAATCTGTTACATTGAAATAGTTATTTCCTTTCCTTCAACAAGAAACTAATTATTTGTATTTTCTTCTTTTTAAATTAAATTTTCTGTTTTCATAGAACTATTTAGTGGTTGAAACAGTTGAGATACTGCGATCTGAACAGTGTCCTCAAAGATTTCCCCCATGAATAATGACTGGATGATCACAATCTTGCCGGTAGAAAATGATCTTTGTAGACATTCCGGTTTTATGTCACTGATAGTTCGTGTTACTAAACAGTATAAGATCAAAAACAGAATGCTTGCAATGAAAGATATCTGGCGTATACTACAGCAACATGATTTACCCAGCTTAAGAATTGTTATTAAAGTCGGGTCTTTATCCATGTGTGTTCAGGTTGTGGATGGGCGATTATGGCTCTCTAAAAATTCATCTCCGTTTTAGCTCTAAGCAACACTTTACGTTACCTTTAACACAAACAATTTTGATAGGATACAAAATGAGTGTTACGTTTGTCAAGATTATTTCCTTTTATTTCGTCCCACAATTTCCTTTATTGTTTTTTTATAATCGAATTTTCCTTGGACTTAAATTATTTTTTTGTTAAATTCATTCGTCACTATCATGTTCAGTCTGTGATATTTTTGGCATTTATCTGTAGAATATTATCTCTGTCGCGTGAAATTCCTTCTTCAGCCATTTAGAAATTATTCATCATAAATGACATATCGGCTGTTAGCTTTTGTTTGGTTTGGTTATTTTGTTTAATGGGATATCATCCTAAATGGGTTATTTAATACCGACAAGATTTTTAGGTTAGTTTAGTATGGATAGAATATGTATGTTTTGTAAAAAAAAAAAAAAAAACAGTTTGTACATCAGGTTTCATTGATGTATTTTCTACTGAGGATTTTTGTCAAATGTATTGCTGTTATTTTTTCTCTAACATTTATTCCTGTTATTTTAATAAAAATACTTATTTTTATATAATATAGTTTTGACTCCACATATATATATATATATATATATATATATATATATATATATATATATATATATATATATATATATATATATATATATATATATATATATATATATATTAAAATAAAAGAGAAGGAACAGTAAGATTTATAATCCGGTGTTCTTTTTAATTGTTTTTTTTTTTATTTTGAAAAACAGTGCTCAATACAATTTTTGCAGAACATTTCAGAGCATAAATAGATACCAAAATTCACTTAAAAATGAAACAGTACTAAGGATTTTAATTTAATTCTATAATTTATAATTAATTCTATAATTAAATTTTAAGATTCTATTAATTCTATAATTAAATTTTAAGATTTAGTTTCTGTTTTTGAAACGTGTTAATTCCTGTGTAGCGATGAAATAATATTTTAAATGAGTAAATTCATAATATATATATATATATATATATATATATATATATATATATATATATAAGCTCAAACACTAATATTCCATGTGTATAAATTACTACACTGGAATTGTAATCACGAGCCAATTCATCAGATGTTTGATGAATTGGATCTTAATTACGATTCCGATATACTAAATTATAACCATGGAATATTAGTGTTTGAGCCTTTCATATTATATTCTTGCTCTGTCCTGGACATTGAGCTCTATCTGTATTCCATCTCTTGGAAATATATATATATATATATATATATATATATATATATATATATATATATATATATATATATATATATATTTTCTTGAATGTGTATGGTTTCCCGCTCTAATAATTAGAAATAAATTATGATGTATTTGTCTTGTTTTATTTCGACAGATGACAAAAAGAGAATATAAAAATTGCGTTGCAACTTACCAATCTCTATCGCCTAAAAAATATAATTCTTTAAAAAGTATCTTGAATTTAAACACTAAGTAATGGGTTCTCCTCGGCAAAGGAAACAAGTATTATGCGTGACAAATTGCATGTATCTCGTTGGAACTCCATCAATGTTTTCGTTTTAATTCTCTCGCGTGATAAGTACGCGTATTTTCATACAGCTTCCCACAAATGTCGATGACTGAAATAATCTAGAGCAAGTACATATACGAGAAAATTCCTACGATGTATCTGTAATATTATCGGTCATGACCGAGCCTCGTGATTTCAGTCATTTTTCCATAACGTTGCTTGCCTGTGCCTTTTCTATAAATATCTTAATGGTAATTTTTCCTGATTAGCTTTTCTTCCTTGGTATCTAGACTTTACGAATTAAAGCTCACCAGTAGATCTCATGTATCATGCATGACACATAACTGATTGGTCCTTAAATGTATCCTTCTTTTTCTCATGTCTACAGTCAAATCACTTTGAAATACCGGTTACCGCCAGATCACCGATGTTAAGCAACGTCGAATCTGGCTAGTACCTAGATGGGAAACTGCTTAAGCTTGGATGTGCGGGAGGTGTAATGGACAATAGTCCGATATTGTTAAGCGGAGATCTGAGTTCCACTCGGGCTGGATCCGTTATATTCACTTACAGTGAAATTAACTTGAGTAAGGTAAGAATCCACCTCTCTTCTCTAGAGCTTTGGGGTTAATAAATAAGACTCGTATCGCTAAAACCTAAGTAAAAAAAAATAGAATCTGGCTTTAAAACCCTGAAAAGGGTTGATAAGCTGTAGAAGCCGAATTAATTAATCTTTCTCTCATATTATTTTACAATCAGTACCCACTTTTGTCTTAGGGGCTTTAATACCTTGCTTTGGGTGAAATGATTAAAGCAAATGTGATATATAAAGAAAATGAACCGTTTTCTTATTTGAAAAATTAAACCTTTCACGAAGTATTTTCTAAATTATCTCAATTTTTTTTGACAGTTTTCTTAGCTTTTATTCTAGATTTTCCAGAGGATATCATTTGATAGATTTAATATTTCTGTTCTTTTGTCAATTTAACCCTCGAATTGCGTCTCTTACCGAGCAATTCATAAATCTGGGGATATCTCTCCAAGAAACGAACAATTATATTTCCTATTATTGGCTTCTTTCTTTTTTTTTTCGTATGTTTTTTTTTTAATTTTACATTCCTTTTAGAATTTTGAATTCTAGAAATGTGTGAAAATTTATCTGATCCTCCTCACAAATTTATCTGATCCTCCTTTTTGTTTACACAATTTTATGTTATTTTTTTTCATTTTTTTTTCTTTAAATGCCAAATCTATAGAAAAAGCAGAATTTGGACATTAGGATCCAGGTGCTTTTCTTTGTCACATAATAAATTCTATCACCTAATAAGCATATTTTCTGAAATCAATACCTCTTACAGTGTGAACTACAACAACACTTTATTCTTGGGTGTAAACTTTCCTTCTGAATCTATGTACATTAATTGCTATCTTCTAAGATCTGGAATATACGGCTTTAATATACAAATTCATACTTAGAAACCAAAGCTCGTAACCACTGATGCAATATGCACATTTATATTATCAAGACTCCACTTGCTAATTCACAGAACTGGCGATGTTCCATAAGTATTATTGAATGTTGTAAGCAATCTCTTTCCACACGCATCGAAGGAAATAAATTAAACCGTCAGCCCCAGAGACCTTCGCGTTTGCCCGTTATACTGCCAAGGAGTAACGATAGAATCTTGCACTAAAAGGCAGGGCCGCTCTTACGATATTTGGGACCGGGCCACTAAAAGACGTAACATTCCATTTGAAGAAAAGGTAGCGATGCATATGAAGAAGCCCACGGTGTTAAGGATCACAGCACGGCAGCCAACAGCAAAAGAAAATTGTGTGTTCTTGACTTGTGGAAATAAGGAATGGCTCAGGTGTCTGGAAAGTTTTGTAAACTTACTATGAGCCTAACCCCATTAACTCGAAAAGTCGAAGATCGCGCTAACATCCGCCGGCAAAAATATTTGGGAATATTGAATGCAGTTGACGATGTCGGCTGGGATCATGGGAGAGAAAGCCTGATGTCATGGAGGGCCTAAACATTCTGTGACCTCAGAATATACGTCAATGATGAAGAATTCTGGTGTTCAAGATCCGCGTATAAAACGAATGGAAAAATTTACCAGTACAAGCACAATGCCTAAATACAGTTTAACTACCGGACATTAAGTATAACAGATATTATGCCTACAGGCACAATGCCTAGTGGACATTATGGCTATAAATTTAGAAATTTAATAGAATTATGCATAAAAAAAAGGTTTATTATGCAAAATATTAAAAACTTATAAAAGTTTGCCTTAGGAACATTGGCTTACGGCCATATGACTTTGAAACACCGATTCCCGTACTATCACCGAAGTTAAGCAACTTCGCACCTGGTCAGTACCTAGATGGGTGATCGCTTAGCAATATAGTATTGCAAGCTTGGATCTACGGGTGGTGTAATGAATACTGCTTCTTAATCGTTAATAGGTGAGCCGAGTTCCAATTTCATTTACGTTCGTTATATTCGCTTAAAGCGCAAATACAAGAATGCCTCGATTAATGCGCATTTGATTAATTCGTTTTCGATTAGTGCGCTAAACACATTTTATACCAACATTCGATTAGTGGTGCATAATAATCGATTAGTGCGGTAAAACAATCCTCCGTTTAACCATAGTAATTGAAAATTGATTTTTATACGTAACGCTTAATTAAAGATTTTCTAAAATTTAGAAATGAAAAATAAGTAATTATTTGTGTTATTAGTGTTATCTAAGTAATTGCAGTTGTGTTAAAAAGGGGACGGTTTTAAATAGATAAATTTTATAATATAAATCGATAAGAAAAATACATATTTGAATAGTAATATGTATTAAAACTTTTGGAAAATTTTTCATTTTTTCATTTTTGTTTTGAAGATCTTAAAAGGAAATTTTTGAAATTTTGTAAAAAAATGGACGATTTAATTAGATACAGAAATATACATTTATTAAAACATATCGATATAGAAAAAAATGTATGCATTGACTATGAAAATATTTTAAATAAAACCTTACAGGTTAAAACAATACTGATTGTGATAAGTTTGAAAACATTCCAAAAATAGAAAATATAAATAATATAGATAAATAACATAAATTAAAACTATTAAACTAGGCGCCAGAATCGCCGATTTAAACCCTATTGAAAATATATGTAAATTAATGAAAAGAAAATTCGAAGGCAAAGTCTTTAAAAATATCGATTAATTAAGAGAAGACATAGATATTTGGAATAACATCGATGAAAAAATTAATTTCTAAGATAATTATAGGAAGAACAGTAGAATAGCATGCGGCAAAACACTCTAAATAAATGTTTCAGAAAAAATCAGTTTAATAAACATAAATTCATACATTTTTATTGTTTCTTCTCATATGTACCTATATTTTAATTTTAAAATACGTATATTAGAAATTAATTGAGTTAGACTAAAATTTGTTGTACAGATTACATCATTTCCTATAAGTCTTTATTCCTATAATAATTCATTTTTTTTAGTTATTTTATTTCTTTTTTTTTCGTAAATCTGAAGTTCTTTGTTTCCAATGGATATTAGGCGTAGTTTATTTTAATTAATAATTATTGAATCAAATACCACACATAAAACCCTATCAGGACTTAGTTGAAATGGTGGAAGTTCTAAATTAACGAATAACTGTTTTATTCCGTCAGCAGGCTGCCAATGCCAAATTATCTTGATCAACTGTAAGTGACTAACAGGTTCAGCATACGAGTTCAGCTTCAAATTTGTATTTTTATCCTGTCCTTTAATCAATTACTTCGTTTAATCTACTGGGAGATTGGAAAGTAACTCCCTATTTTATGTATGATGAACTCTCCCGTATTGTAAAAAATATAGACGAGAGAATCCATCATAGATAAGATGGTGAGTTACTTTTCAATCACATTGTAATAAAAAAAATACATTATACACCCACACACGAGGGTCATCTCGAGGCGGTGTAATGGTTAACAAGCTTGTCTCACTAGAACAATTACGTTGAATAGTGAGTTCGATCCTTAGTGCCTCATTCATTCGGCCTTGTGACACGTCTAAGCTACGCTTGGAAAATCACTACACCTACCCAAGAGCGGTCTTACCTTGCTAAAATTGGTAACGGTTAAGGTTTTCTGAAATGTTTTCATTTGTTTTCTTTCCTATAGTATTCAAGGATGTGCAATTCGACGTGTGATTAACGACCTTACTGTTAGAACATTTACGACTGAGAAGTGAGTTCGATCCTCACTAGGTGTTCCCTACTTTCGGCAGTTTGCTTCATTTAACCTTCGCTTAGAGGGCACGTCAACTAGGTAGAATATTATCTCTAATGCTCACAATGCGTTTGTCAACCAACTGATGACTTAAAATAGTTCCAACAATACGGACATCAATAATTCTTGATTCGAATCGAAATAACAAAGTAGAAACTCTAGGATTAACGATGTTAAAATTGACTCGGATTCATTCGTTATTTTCTGGAATATTTGCTTGTAAAAAAGATTAAAGAACAGACAAAACACTGTACTCTGCCTGCATAAAACGTTCTGGTTATCACATCTTTCTCTTTCACAATTTGTATGCTCAGTTTGTCATTCATTAACATAACTATTTAGTAAATTTTCACATGGCCTTTGATGAAAACGCTTCCCAGTAAGAATTGGCTTAGATTTTCTAGATATTATTGATTAAAAAGAAGACACTTGTACTGAATGAACTAAACTATAAGAAATAGAAATACAAAGATTTACGTAATAATTATACAAAATATCGCTTAACACAAAGCTCTCGGAACCACGTAATATAGAGGGTTACTTTAAAAACTATTTCAATATATTTGAGTTGGCTAGATGTTACTGTGAAAATCTTTGCTAACAGTCTCATTCCTCTCACTTCTCCCTTCCGACACCATGATTTATAAGCTAACTATAATCTTCTAAAATCTATATTCAATGGCAATCGCTATCTACAGTCCTCCTGATTACTCTTTGTTTCTCGGTCATTTGTAATGCTTCTGTCTCTAGCGGCACCCAGTAACTTCTTGTGTCTTAGTGGCTTTACTAACTTGCATGCGGTGAACTCGATTTTAAAAAAATGTTATGTATAGAAGATTAGTTAAAATTATAAGAAAAGAAAGTGATAACACTTGACTGATTTGGAAGAGGGTAAAATTGTAATCTCCAGGGATCTAACCACAGGCAGATTGATTGATATAGTGGTAGTGCTTGTGTACACAGTGACAACTCATCATCATTCGATTTGTATTTCTTTGGTAAGGCGGAAGTTGATCTTAGCTTCTTCATTTTCTGGTAAGTATTCTTTCTCGACGACTACAATTTTAACCTATTCAAGTCCAGAGTCCACGGGTATTTTCCGGGAAATTCTTATAATACGCCCCCGCAACTTCCTTTTTCCATTCCTCCCTATAAAACAATCTGATTCAGTAAGCCTTTATTTTGAGTAGATTTTTGGCTTTATTTCAGGTGAATAGAATACAATAATAGAATAACCCAGAATAAATCAGAAAAGTTGATAGACATTAGGGGATATAATTCAATGTCTAATAATGAAAGCGAGAAGGTGATCTTTTCATATATACAGATGGCTTTACAACACCTCATCATTCCTGCAAGATCTTCTTACATAACGGTGTAGAATACATACAAAAGTGATGGGAGGAAAAAAATCATACTAAATGAATTCAGCTAGAAAAATTATAAAATTCCCAGCACTCCTCTGTCGTGCGCATGTGTAATTCCTATCATCTTAAAAAATACAATCTGATGAAGTCTTAAAGGCCGAAACGCGTCACAAGTAATTTTTTTCACATTGTCATGCAATTATATCGTTATCTCACACACAAACACACACACACACACACACACATATATATATATATATATATATATATATATATATATATATATATATATATATATATATATATATATATATATATATATATATATAACATAAAATAGTTAATGGTCAGAGCAGAATTAGATCAGTAAACAGTAGTGTTAAAAAAAGAGAAACAATTAACATGTTGCGATTTTAATTATAGAAATTTAGGAGATAATCCGATTCCGCTATCTTATTTTTTCTTAAAAAAAAAAGGAGTTACGATCAGAAGTCGTTATATAAGCTAGAAAGTTTTAGATATTCTATTAAACTAGTCAACCTTCTGTGGAAATTAAAGGAGAAAATTTAAAAAAATTGACCCGATCTTAAGCTGCAGACCTTTACAGTAATCATAGCAACATCTGCAACTTATGACAGCAAGACAAATTAGCTAAAATAATATTTCCAAACCAAAACGACCATTTGAATTAGAAATCGGAAATTATGACCCGTAGTACACATACTAAAAATTTTCTTTTGAGTTCATTTGAATGGATAAAAACAACGTATCCATATTACTTTTTATCCCCCATAGATACATTACCAATGCACTTGATTTTCTCAGCCCATCTACCTCCTCGACTTCTACCACACCTAACGTCTTGCGCTGATGCATTCTTTAATTTTTTTTAAAATAAAGCGTTAGGAAAGCAATTGACTGAAATCGCCTGAAGATACTGAAATGATGAATCCAATGTAGCGAAATCGGCTGATATCTCATTTTTCTATACTGCTAAATATATATATATATATATATATATATATATATATATATATATATATATATATAAGGCAGAGTTTAGATTAGTAGCAACGAGAGAAAACTGTGTATATTAAAAAGAAGAGAGAAACCGCAAACGTTTTTGGTTGTAATGTGATTTTTTTTTAAATATTATGCTTTATTTTCCATAATTTTGTTACACGTGTTTCCGGTCTCGCGACCGTCATCAGTCAAAGGGTGGAGATATCCACATATATTATTAAAAATAATTATTTGTTTTCCCTTTATGTTTATCGACGTTAAATATTCTCGATATTAAACATTATCTTTTTAGTGTTAGAGACCCAAATATCTTTCTTGAACTGGCAGTGAAAAGCTTCGCGTGAAGGGTTATAAAACAATTGAAATTGGTTCAAGAAATGATGGAGTAGTTATCGGCTTTCTTATCTTTTAATGACCCCTGTGTGTTCTTAGATCTATTTCCATTTTCGTGTTTTTGTCAGCATGCGTGTATATATGAGTATATCCCCTCTCCATACATAAACACTGTCTCACTATGAGGAATTAGTGAACACATTTGTACACACACACACACATATACACACACGTACACACACAAACACACACACATACCGTCTCATCAGAAGGGATCAGTACATACACGCACATACATACATACACATACTTCCCAAGTTACATGGAATCAGTATACACACATACATACACACATATATACGTACACACATACACACATACTTCCTAAGTTGTGTGGAGTTTGTGTGCATGCCCGTGAGTAGTTCTCCTGTTTTTTTGTCAATATGTGTATATATATATTCGTGCTACACAGATACCCGCTTGTGAGCGTGCGGGTATGTGAGTGGTTTCATCATTTGTGTTTTACATTCATTAGACAATGTCCACCACTCTCATAATGAATCTCATATGACTTATTCATGTATCTAGGTATCTGAAGTATTTAGTATTTACTAATTAGATATTCTGGATATTCATGATGAAATTTGCATACGTTTCGTAACTGTTGTTTTTTAAAAATACTCAAATGACTCGATTTCTGCTATTTGGTACAGTTCTGGGCACCTCGAGACGGTGTAATTGTTAGCAAGCTTGGCTCGCTAGAACACTTACGACTCAGTAGTGAGTTCGATCCTCACTGGGTGCCCCCTAATTTCGGCCTTGTGCCACATCTAAGCTACGCCCTGAAAATCACTATTTGGTACAGTTCTTTGGAATACTGTAGCGCCAACTTTCGAATAAGTGTGGTCTTCACGAAGGCACAAAGGTTTTCTCGCTCAAGGATATATATATATATATATATATATATATATATATATATATATATAGTATTTATCAATCCACCACGGGGATCGAATGTGGCACAAGGCCTTTTAATGTCGGTATGTCCGAGCCTGTAGGCCCAGCCAAAAATAAATAACCATCCAAACCCGCCGAGGCGGGTCAGTTCCGTCAACCTCCCCAACGAAACCCTACCCTTCGGCAGAGCTTCGTCAGGGTTCCTCTCTGCAAGCAGAGTTCGATAGACACCCGACCCGGCAGCTCACAAAGCACAGATACTACACTTTGATCCTAGCCACCGGGCCGAGCGGGTATTCTTTTTATGGATATATGTATGTGAAAAGTGAATATAAATATAAATAAATATATATATATGTATAATTATTTATATATTATATGCGCGGTACTTATTAGAAAGCGCTCAATATCAGAGATAGAGCTAACATATTTGGTTGGATAGATATTTGGTTTGTCTGACGATCGTTGGATACATATTTGGTTTGTCTGACGATCGCTAAAGCGTGAAACCCAGGGTCACAAACTCACATCCATCCAACCAAATATATATATATGTATGTATGTATGTATATTTGTGTGTTTGTGTGTGTGTGTGTGTATGTGTGTGTTTCTTGGAGGGGATAGAAAGTTATCAAATAAACTAGAAGAGGGAAAACTTTGTAGTGATGCCTTTCGTTCCACGAAGAAAATTCTTGAGAGAAAATAAGTTTTAGTGATGCAATTCTCTTACTTTGCCCGAAGTAATTCCTTCTCGGAACAAACCCTATACTCCAAAGTTTTTCGTCTAGCAATTTATTTTCTTCTTTACTATTATTCTAACATAAAAATATATATCATCCTCTCCACATATATGTCATATTTTTACACAAGTACATGTATATTCGAACGTGTTGGTGTGTAAGTGCGTTTATGTATCTTGCCAAATTGCCTGGTGATTGTGTTATGGTCTTTCCAATATTGCCCAGGGACACAGTTACATCCTCCTTACAAGTCATGATTTCGGAAGCTAATTTTCTTGGAAAATGGATTTTTTCTTTACCAAACACTACAGCAGTGGCCGAGTTGTTAGAAGATTCACTTTACCACGATAATACTCGTGTTCTAATCTCACCATGGTGGATATTTTTAGGAAGGGGACTTCTTTATATTATTAGCATGGAAAGGTGAGACCATCGGGTGACACATTTGTAATGTGTATGAATACTATACCATATTCTAACTCAAATCTTGTGAATGAATTTGAGTGACCTGGACGATTCTGAAGAACCGATCGTTGCAGGTGTCTGTAGCCAGTAAACATGCTGGACATTTTATTAGAATTGTTGATTTTGTGCTCTCTCCTAGAAACTAGAAATAAGACCCGTTCAGTATAGCTATAGATTTAACCCCTCAGGTGGGTTCCGTTGCTGTTGATCAATCATAAATTCTCTTGAGTAGGCATATGCACTAAGAATTGGCTAGCCGCTCTTGCAGACGGTTGGGCTCGGCAACGAAGAGCCTGACCTATACTGAATTATTATTATTATTGTTATTATTATTATTAATAATAATAATAAAATAATAATAATGATGATAATAATAATAATAATAATGATGATGATTATGATAATAATAATGATAATAATAATAATGATGATTATAATAATAATAATAATAAGAATAATAATAAGAATAATAATAATAATAATTGAAAGGCCTCCTCAATATTGTAAAATATTTCAGTGACGATATAGGTATGGACTTCGGATTAGATAAATGTGCAAAAGTAACATTCAAGAAAGGTAGAATTACAGAAACAGACTTAATAGATTTAGATTTTGTCACAAAGATTAGGGAACTGGAGCATGATGAAGCATATAAGTACCTAGGAATTAGCGAAGGAGATGGCATACAACACCCCCAAATGAAGGAAAACATAAGAAAAGAGTACTACAAGCGTGTACGTCTGGTACTAAATACTGAGCTAAACTCAAAAAACAGAATATCAGCCATAAACACATTGGCTGTCCCTGTGGTGCAATGCAGCTTTAATGTCCTTAACTGGACCATAGCTGAAATTAAGTGAATGGACGCCAAAACGAGAAAGCTTCTCACTTGCTATCGCATTCATCATCCCAAAGCTGATGTTGATCGTCTGTATGTGCCCAGATCCGAAGGAGGCAGAAGATTAGTTCAACTAGAACTGTCCTACAAAACTACAACAATTGGCCTCCAAAGATACTTGAAAACTACGGAAGACTGGATGATGGTATGCGTCAAGGAACATGAAAGTAGTAAGCGTCTTTACTCCGTAATGAAGGAAGCCAACAAATTCTAAGTGGAGTTTCAAATGGGCGTAGAGATGCAACTACAGCACAATACACCGGCTGAAACTGCAAAATACTTAAAAAGACAGAAAAGACGAATGCAACCGACCAGATACAGTAGCGATGGCAAGATAAACCGCTTCATGGCCAATACTCTGCCCGTACCAAACAAGCTGACGTAGACAAAACCCGTACCCATCAGTGGCTACGTAGTGCAGGGTTGAAAGCGGAAACTGAAGGATTTATCCTTGCTGCAAAGGACCAATGCTTGCTAACTAGGAATTATCAAGCACATATACTAAAATATTGTGTCAGCCCAAAATGCAGATTCCGTGATAAATATCCAGAAACGATTGATCATCTTGGATCAGGTTGCACGATGTTGCACCCATTGAATATAAAACCCGACATGACAGAGTGGGCCAATATCTGCACTGGAAAATCTGCAACTTCTACGGGAAGGAAACTGAAAGAAACTGGTATGAACACCACCCAGACCCGGTTACGGAGATAGGACCTGTTACAATTCTATGGGACTACACAATACACACTGACAGAACAATCAAGGCCAACCGCCCAGATATTGTTATTAAAGACCACAAACAAAAACGATGCCTCCTTATTGATATGGCAGTCCCTGCTGACGGCAATGTATCTTTGAAGATATTCAAAAAGCTGTCAAAATACAAAGACCTTGAAATAGAAATCTCGAAAATGTGGTATATGGGAACATCAACAATCCCTGTTGTTGTTGGAGCCCTATGACTGTTTGGAAAAGAATGCAGTAGACTAATTGAAGGGATTCCTAGAAGTCCATGCCTCAAGGAGATACAAAAAATTGTTCTGACAATTACAGCCCACACTTTACGAAGGGCTTTATCTATTTAATTTTTTTTGTTTGTTTTGTCAGTGGAAAATGTCATGATGCCATTTCTAACCTTAGGTCCCTTGGCGGGACCCGGAAAGAAATGTGTAAACGCCAGAAATCAAAAAAAAAAAAAAAAAAAAAAAAAAATAATAATAATATTAAAAATAATAATAATATAATTATTATTATAATTCGGGTAAACAAACTATTATAGTTTATTTTTTTTTTTTAATATGTTCTCTATAAATGTGTTAATAAATGCAGTATTTAACTAATCTTAAATCCCTAAATTATTTGTAAAAAAGATATTTAAATTGCTAGCAAGCATCAAATTAATTTCTTCGTGGATTTTATTAAACATCTAACTTACTATCAAACATTAAAATCTATTTTTTACAAAAATTGCTAAAACTTATCACCCCTCCCCTTCATATGTAAAACCAATCTGCAGCCGCTTTCTCTTTACTTCAGCCTTCTTTCTTTTCCTTTTTCTTTTTCTCTCTTCTCCCCTCCCATTTCAATATATCACATCCGTTAACCGTTTAAATAGGTCAAGGTCTGGTCACTCCTCCTCCCCCTATACTAAATATGATTGAGAGAAACATTAAATTAAGCCCTCACTAAACTCTACCATGTCTTTTTTACCACTCCCTATTACAATCTCTTTTTAAATTACAAAAACTTACACTACCCATCAATTTTAATTTCATTTTCGTTTCATCTTTTGGAAGTAATATCTGATGATCCGGCGCACTTTAAAAGGGCTCTGGTGAAATAAATTATTATAACGGTACCCTAAAGTGGTCTGTTTTTCTTTAATATATATATATATATATATATATATATATATATATATATATATATATATATATACAACAGTTCAAAAGTTTAAATGTGATGAACTTAAAAGAAAAGTAAAAAAAAAGTAAAAATACCTCTTAGAGTGATTGAAAAAAAGAATGTAATCAATTATCCAATTCATATTTTTGAAACTTTTGAAGTGAATGCCAAAAATGTGTGTTGCAGTAATCACGGCTAAAGAAGTATATTTTGACGGGAGCAAAATCTAACCATAAAATCTTTTTTTTGTGTGTGTGTGTGTGTTTTTCTTATAATAGCATTTCTAATAAAAAATAATGGCTCGTTTTCTTTAACGATGTATAAAAATTTACCTTATTTAAATTACAAAAGACCTCTTTTGTGGCCAATTTAGCGCGCACACACACAAGCGCACACACACACACAGACATATATATATATATATATATATATATATATATATATATATATGTATGTATACTCATGTATATATATATATATGTATACTGATGATCTAGAGCCCTTTAAAAAAGCTATGGTGAAATAATTTATTACATGTAACCTTAAAGTGGTCTATTTTTATTCAAATTTATTTGCTCTGAATTTACATTGAGTTCTCTGGATATCATCCTCCTTGGGTCTACCCATACGGATTACCTAGTTTTGCACAAACTATATATATATATATATATATATATATATATATATATATATATATATATATATATATATGTATACTCAAGTATAGGATTGGCGCATCCGGAACAAATTCCAAAGAGTAGAGCAAATATAATTTATTCGAAAATTGTAAAATAAATATGTTATAGATAACTACAAAATAGCCATTTTGCTTCAGTACTTCTGGTGTCTTATCAATTGATGATGTTTAATGTTCAAATATATATATATATATATATATATATATATATATATATATATATATATATATATAAAATATATATATGTGTGTGTGTGTTTTGTATGTGTGTGTGTGTGCAATACAAATTCGCAGAATGTAGGAAGTAGGGGTTACACGTTACATATGTGGTGTTTGTATGTTAGTTTTAGCATGAAAAACAATAGGTTTTTAATGTGTATATTTCTCTGAAGGAGCGTATGGATTATTAACTGAAAGTAGAACCCTAGATGCGAGATACAACTTCAAGATGTCCCATTAGAGCAAGTATAAAATAATTATCTGGGAAATGTTATGACTAAAGAGGGAACATCTGACTAAAATTTGATGACGCATTGGAAAAATGAAAGGTGTCTAAAGTAATGAAAACTTAAGCAAACAAAAACATCTTGGAAAGTATGCATACAATTTATTGGATATTGTGTAATAAGAATATTCCTGATCTACATTTTATGCAGTATAATTTCATCTAGAATTTTAGAGGCGATTTCAGGCAAAATTGAATGTGGTTCTACAGAAGAATCCGTGAATAACATGGATTGAACATGTGAGCAATAAGAAAGTCTTGAGGAAAATGGAATCAAAAAAGGATCATAAATAGACATTTCTAATTGCTGTGACATATTATGAGGGAAAGAAAGCTTGGGAAATTTGACATTCTCATTAGATATTGAATGGAAAAATAGCCTAACCGTATCGCTATGTAATGTACTGAACGATCTTTTTTAAATGGATGACAGAATATGATCTGAGAAATAACACGGATCAAACGTGCGTAGACATGACCGCCAACATTCTGAAATGACAAAACCTATAGAAGAGTAGGAGGACTGAATGCAATCAGTATGTATTATTTAGAAACTTATTATTGGCATCCACAGTCTTAACGTCATCAGATGGCACAATGAAGGAACTACGAAAAAGTTAAGCAAGAAAAACGATGCAACATCAATTATGAAAAAAAAATGAGAGAGATTAAAAGAATGAGCCTAATTTTAGAATTATGAATTTAAGTCACCAACAACAAGCAAGTATAACAATTTAAAAATCTAAGTATTAGGTTGATGCAAAAATAATGACGTAATAATGTCGTTTTTGACGTAAAAAATACGTCAAAAAACGACATTATTATGTCATTATTTTTGCACCAACCTAATATATTAACAGAAAACCGCAAATGCAACACTGAAATTCTAAGGTGATTTGGCGAGCGAAAAATGCCTTGGGAAAGCTTAACAAAGTAATAAGAAACAGGAAATTTTCTTAAGGTACAAAAAATAGTTTACTCAAATGTTATGTAATGTCAGGATTCCAAATAGCAGTGAATACTAGACAATATCCTCTCAGATAGTAAGATTCTACAGAAGGATGCTGAAGATAAAATGAACTGGGCATGTGAACAAACATGAAGTTTTAAAGAAAATGGAAACAAAAAGTACACTTATACTTAAGATCAGAAAAATTTTACGGTACATAACGTGGAAAAGAACTTGGAAAATTTGACACTCACAGGAATGATTGAAACCAAGATCGTCTGAGGAAAGCAGCTCATAACCACACAAACGATCTTGTGTAAATTGTTGGCAGAACAGGTATTAGAAGAGATAGTGAAAAACTAATAATATTTACTGATCGCTACGAGGGATAGCAAATTGTCGACCGCTATGATTCCCGACATCATGAAGAGACACGGTACGATGATGAAGAAGAAGAAAGTATAATCTAGTAATATGAAAACCGTGTGAGATTATCGTTGAGGTACAGGATTAATGATCTGCTCTTCCAGATTACGAGTTAATGCGGTTGGTTTACGCAGTCGAATCATGTCGAATGGAATAGACTGATGGAAGGTGAAAAAGGAATAATGGAAAAGTCATGTTTAAGAAAAGAAGACCATTACGGATTCAATTCTTAAAATTTCTCTACTCGATGAATTACTTAATTATGATTATGTCAAATGCTTCTAATAATTTCTATCACTTGTATATCCTTGCTTAAACAGGTTTCTAAAGCTCTAGTTGGAGCGGCTTGGGATACTAGTCGTGGTTCGTGGAAGCACAGTTCTATGGGTAAGAGAAAATCGGATGTTTTCAACCACAGAATATGTGATCGAGCGGCGCTATATCGAGTCTAATTCGTTATAAGTTCGTCATCGTTAGTACAGTTGGTATGACGTTTGCCTCGTAACGTAACGGTCCGGGTATTAATTTATTATTTTTATATATATATATATATATATATATATATATATATATATATATATCCGCTGAGCTAAGATAAGTGAATATATACATCCCTATATATAGTTTATGTCTACCATCCGTCCAAGCATTCAATATTCCCGTGATATCTGGTGCTTCTTCTACCTATCTCGATATTCTTGACAATATCCAAAGAAATATCTGCAATTTTATTGGAACTGTCCTGGCATCTCTTCTTCAGTTACTTTACCAACATTATAACGTAGCATCCTTATGCCTTTTCTATCAATATTTTCTTTCTGTTGAAACTTGACTAATGCATGGAATAATAATACAACACAAAATGTACTTAGAACAAAATGTATTGAAACAAGAAAGTGTACACAATATTTACATATAGTCTTTTTGTATATTCTTGGGAAGACCGTTCCGGAGAATGTGTTGACTTAGTCGCAGTCGGCAGCGTCTCTGGATTGAATCTTTGATTCCTCCCCCTGTCTTCCCGGTACCAACCATATTTATATGGTCGGTACCCACTATGCAAATTAGGTGGATCCTACCAAAACACTTTCGGTGAGCGTTCTCCTTTGGTATGTTGAATTAGTTTAAGCGCTGTACTAGATTGACAGATAGTGTCGTATCGCCATTTGGTAGGTCCTGGTCATAGTTAACAATGTCGATTTGTTAATAATAACTTTGCCTCCTTCTTTCCACGCCCGTTTTCGCTAGTTTTCTTTTCTTTCTTTTTTTTTTCGGAGTTAAAAGAGAACTTCAACAAAGGAATTTTAACTTAACTATTATTTTATTTACCACGTCGACGTGCACATTTTTAACTAGCCAGTGGGGCCGCTCTCTCACCTTTACTAGTGAGCAAGTTCCCAGAGTCGAATTTACCGCATCGGCAATGTGTAAGACTAAACTCTTTAAATAAATTTATTTATCTAAATTTCCCACGCTATTTTTACCCAATCAAATACAACTTCCCATTTTATACCTGTATCTGACCTCAAAGGTCAAAATGAGGAAGTCAGGTGAGAAATATAATTCTTTAAAATATAAGTCTATTATTATTTAACAATATGTCTCATTATTTTAGAGTTGCAATTGCTTGATGTAGTTACAATATCTAAACTAAGTGTTTCTTCTCTTGGACTTCTCTTTGGCAGAGTTCACTTCTGGCTTCATGTTTTTCCGAAAATTTTGATCTCTAAAACGAGAAATGTAATATCAATCGATACCGTTTGTCCTTCTTACCTCCCGTTTCTTTTAAGGGATACAAAAATTTCAACCTTTAAAAATAACATATTTCAAAAGAAAAAAACATATTTCGAGTTGCATTTAATTTTTTCGTCTTGGATGCAAATTGAATTTTAGCAAAAACAAAATAATTCCCATGCCTTAGGATGACTCAATATACAGTTGCAACTACTTGCGTATAAAAGAAAGACCTTATTGAGTTCATAATTTTTAAAATCAAGGATCATAACATTCATCGAGTGATTTGTAGGTTAATGCACCTTCAACATTTTGTTTGCGAAAGGACTTCGCCATTTTATATCATTAACTTTACCAATCTACTTTTTGTATGAATGATTCATTTTAATATAAATTGACTGCACATATATATATATATATATATATATATATATATATATATATATATATATATATATATATATATATTAAATAAAAGTTTAAATAAAACAGACGACTTTAGGGTTCCATGTAATAAAATTTTTCACCACAGCCCTTTTAAAAAGACTGCGGATCATCAGACTTTACTTCCAAAGGTTGAAACGAAAAAGGAAAAGAAACTTAGACATTTTTTACAGGCCGTATTAAGCATATATAAAGTAACGAAATTTACACTGAGCTCTCTGGATTTTATACTCCTTGGGTCTACGCATACGGATTACCTAGTTTTTCAAAAACTAACTAACTAATATATATATATATATATATATATATATATATATATATATATATATATATATATATGAACTTAATTTCAATCCTTCATGAGCCTCCGATCTTTTGCATGATTAATTAATGAGGAAACATATTATTTTAGTTTTTGATTGATTTGTTCACGATTCCTCTTTTAAGCTTGGAAAGTAATTATACATTCTTATTGCTCAAAGTAGAGTACAATAGTGATTTTCTAAGCGGTGCTTAGATGTGGCACAAGCCGGAAGTATGGAGCACCCAGTGAGGATCGATCTCACTACTCCGTAGTAATTGTTCTAGCTAGACAAGGTTGCTAACTATTACACCACGCCGAGGTGCCCAAATTAGAGTACATAGTGATATACCACGGAAAATTCCAGTAAGATATCTTTAATCATTTCTACGATACTACAGTTTAAACCTTAATCTAACATACGGACATATTTGCTTTTACACGATTTGGACAGTTTTGCTTTTACATTCGCTGCCTGATCATATCTCCGTTCTAGCCATTGTTATGAGTCTTTGTGATTTTATTGTCATGCTTTATGTTAAATGATTTAAAAAATGTAATATACAAAGAAAAGCTATTCGGCTTATTGTTTTCCAGCAAAATTTGCTTTTCAAAAATTAAATGCAGTGTCAATAGTCTTCCTCTGTCCACTTGAATCCCGTTCCTTAATCCTCTTCCTTAATGATCCTTTCCCTATCAGTATCTTAGGAGCATTATCTTTTTTCGAGGGGATGAAATGACGAAAACATGTCAGAAAAAAAATTGTTGACATATACATTACAGTCTGCTAAATTAAACGATCTCCAACCTTTCTAAATCCACCAAAGTACAACTTTAAATCAATCCATATGAGTTAGGGGAAACCATGTTCTTCTTATTGTTCTTGTAACGGCATTCACCCGGGGTGGGTTGAGCCGGCTCCAATATTGGAGTTTCATGGGAATTTGGAATTCACAAACGATCCCCAAACCCACATGTATAGCACATTGATTATAGTGGTGAAGGTTTCGTGCAGGACCATCCACACTTTTTGAAGGGCCGATTACAGAGACCTGTTGCACTACGTGTCAAAAGGTCCCCAAACAACCCTCTGCAGGTTTTGAATTCAGAGTTTTTCCTTCTCCTAGACCAGTTGCCATCCAAGACAATAGAACCCAGTCTTTCCTGCTATTTACCCATATCTGGAGGGAGAAGAAGACGATTCATACCTTTCCCAAGTGTATTAGCACGTAAGTGAATGTAATGGATTCGACTGGAATTCGAACTCAGCTCTCCGATTCCTAAATCCAAGCCGCTATCCATTACTCCACTGTGCCTCCAAATCATGTATCGGTTGATTTTTTTTTATGCTAACACTAAAAGCAAATGTAGTATTTGATTCAGGTCAGGAACTAACACGTATTTTGAATCGAATTTAATATCCATAAAAAAAACCCTTCGTTCTTCAAGATGTATAACAGTAATGACTACAATATATACTGCACTCACTCCAAATGATACCAAAGGATACTATCTCTCAGCTTCCCACCAGACCACCAGTGAAGTCATGTGCACCAGTGGGTTAAACAGGACGGTAAGTTCTAGCCACTATGTGCATATTCGTTTCTACAATAGCATGCTGAGGATATTATGGACGGAATATTGTAGCAACGACGAAGTTTTAAAGACAATGGAAACAAAAGGAATTTTTATGTATAACATCAAAAACAGACAATTAAAATTTCTAGGACACATAATGAAGAAATGGGGTTCGGAAAATTCCTCACTTCCAAGGCATACTGAAAGCAAGAGGTACAGCAGAAAACAGCGAATAGCTAACCTAGGAAGCTTGGCTAAATGAATGGGAAAACAAGGTTTAAGACAATATTTTCTATGAGCTACAATGGACAGGAAATTGGGAAGAACCATGATCGTCCTGAAATGATACGTCACATAAAGAAGAAAGGTAGATTGGCAGATAAATCTCATTTGTTACTGTTGAAATTGTTGAGTATAATAGTCAGATATAATAAAATATTCTATTGAACTCCTCGACTGTGAGTCTTTGATTGATTTATTGGTTTGATTTCCATGGTTAATCAAAGTTTTATTGGTCACTTAAATGAAAAACGTACTTCAGTTAGTGATTGAGATAGAGACGGTGCGAAATAGAACGAGGGAGTGGGAGAGAGTAGAAGAGAATATGATTTACATATAGAACGCTGTTTAGTCTCTCAGGTAGACGTCTGTATAAATCCGTTCGTCGAAAGCTTCGTCATACAACTCTCTTTATAGTGACGCGATATTCATGCTCTAAAATTCACTCGAAAGTGAGTGTTTGTAACACTCTTATTCCAGCAGCAGAAATTCTTTACCCGGTGTTTCCAAGCGGTCTCCTATCTAAACACGGGCCGGGCTCGACAGTTCTTAACTTCTATGATCGAACAAGAATCAATATTTTAGGTCTGATCTTTCATTAAACAGTCTCTCACCTGTAGTACTTTCTATCATTTTCTTGTTTCCCTGTTAAAAATGTTTAAATTGTTATACAGGATTCTTTGACGATAGTATCTGTTTACAATTTGTGATTGACTTCACAAAAGATTCCCCAAAGTTGGCTTCCGTTACTTCCTGTGATAGTCTGTTTGACAATCAAAGCTTTTGAACCCAGAGAATACTGCTATTTAACCCGCATTTGAGGACAGAAGACATGGATTCATTCTTTTCATAAAGTTATTTTCGCGTATGTAAAAATAGCGACCTCAACTGGAATTAGAACTTGGTTCTCATTGGATTTCTCATTCAGAGCTCTTATCTATTTTACTCACTGCACATCAAAACTTGCAGCAAACGGTTACTCATCTAGCTACTACACAGTCTCGATGTTGATTGACTTCGGTGATAGGACGAAAACCGGTGTTTCCTTTGAAATATGATCTTTAAAAATTACCGTATTTCACGACACATTTTTTTAATAAAAATATCTTTTAAAATTCCTATGAGTCTTATGTGCCATATGTAAGTTTAAAACTCGCGAAAGTCGTCCGAAATTACATACCTGACATCTATTAGCATATATGCAATAAATTAAAATTATGTATTTTTAAAATATATTTGTTTCATTGATGTTTTCTTGCGATAACTTTCGGTTGCATTGGTATAGGTACAATCAAAATTTTTATATCCTAATTATTCCAATAAGACTTTTACAAGACGCAGGTTGTACAGATCATATAAAGGAAAATCTTTTTACTAAATTTTAATGGTAACTGTACTGTTTGATCAACTGTAATAATTTCTTGATTTTTATTTTGTTTTCTTTCATTTGGATAAGTTTTTTTTTTCCTATTATTTTTTGTTTAATTGTAATCATGGCTATTTTAACCAAAATAATACCTCATAAACATAGCCTAGGCTGTGCCATTTACTAATAATTTTACTAAATTTACTAATTACTAATTTTTCTTGATTTGCTCTGCTGAAAATGGGGTGCGTCTTATACACCCTTACGTCTCTTTATACCTTTTTATTTTTATTGTCCTTTCTCCTCATTGACGTTTCTTATTTTCGTTTACTCTCAATACATCTTTCTTTTTACAGGGATAGTGACCTTTTAAAAGCCCAGGAGCCACTCGATGTAGCGGGTTACGTTAGGAGGGAATTTGTGTGTATGGGTGAGGGAGATAACCATTAAATGTAGTCATGAATGGGTTAAGATTGTAGTGATCGAGAAACATTCTGTCGATTCCACAGGGCAGTGGTTCGCGGGAAGAAACTGGTCAAGTGGAACTTATTTCTCACCGATGGAATATGGAGGCCATATCGGTCGTTTCCTACTATGTAAATGAGATGGCGTATTCTTGTTGTGTTTGTTTTGGCGGAACCAGGGAATGTAGCTCGTCCGAGTACTTTTCATGGTAGTAACAGTAGAGCAGCGAAAGGCTTGTTATTTCCCGGCTATGAGAGAAATCTTGAAAGGTGAAGAAATATCGTCAATCCACAAGGGCTCAGAGAAACTTTTGAACTCTGTGAAGCCTGGGGTGTTAGGACTTGTCAGCTCCACCCAGAGACGCATTATCATTTTATTTGGAAGGAAATTATTTTTTTTTTTTTTTGTTTTTTTTTTTTTAAACAACAAGGTAACCAATGGCATAGATCTGCTCTAGGCAGGCATGTACTCATTTCCCAGGTCAACGTTACTCTGACTTTTCTGAAGATAAGGAAATGTATACTCTCACTTGATCATATGTGAGAAAAGGGCTCCATCTTTTTTTTTTTTTTTTTTAACTTAACGATATTTTTCTCAGAATTTAAATTTGAATGCGATTATTTAAAATTGTAATTCTAAACATTATACAAGGAGCCCCCTTGTTGGAATCCGCTAGTAGCAATGACTAGACAGCCTCAGATCATAGCCGTTTTCACGTCAGTCTCATTTTATACTTCATGATCTGCAGCGTTTGAATTCTTGTAATTATATCTATTTCTTACTTATCTGCATGTCCCCAGTGATTATTAACCCAATAGTCAACTTCCTATTTCTAATGTGAATTAAAAATATTTGTCTATCATCTTTCCAGCTTTCAGTGTAACTCAGTCACACACTGGGATTTCAACATCCATTACCTGACAGCTATTCTATTTTTGCCCGCTATAATATAAAAACATATGTCGTCTGATATCTTAAAATTACCTACCTGACATCAATAGTTTTTCGCCAAATCAATTCTGGCTTTTCCTTCATACAAGATTGCAACTGCTTTCGTTTTCTCATTGTTGCTCAAAATATTTTACGGTCCATGTTGCATATAACGTAAATTAAGGCGTAGAAGTGTACCTGGCGTATAATTCGATATCAAGATTTTTAGCTCAAAAATCTGAATTCAGGCTACACATAAGCTATATGCACACACGCTACCAGCGGTCCAAAGTTTAGGCCTACCGTAAAAAAACGTGATTTTCAAATCGCAAAGTATATTATTTCAAAAACAATTTCCGACATATTTTCTATAAAAAAAAAAAACGTTAGATGACATATTGCAAGTTTTTGCTCAATTCTCTGAGATTCGGTTTTCTCACGTGTCCATGATTATGTTAATATTCATTTGATGCCTTGTATTCATTTTTATCCTTTCTTCGCACACAAGAAATATACCATAAGTTGCTCGTCAGGAAATACCAGAAATACAAATAACATTTTATATCTTAAATCGCAGAAATGGTGATCTGTAGTATTCCAATTAGACTGCGTCTAAATAAAGATATCACTCAAACTTTGAGAACGTCAAAAAGACATAGAAACACGGAAGTTTAAATGACCAACATGGGTATAATAGGCCTTTAAGTTTGACGTACATTTCTAATCCCTTCAGGATGTGCTAGAATGTCTTTTTACGGTAGATTAATGGATATCGGCTCGGATTGAGGAATCGGAGAGCCGAGTTCGAAAACTAGTCGTATCCATTATTTATATACTATAACCCTTGGAAAAGGTATGACACCTCTTCTTCTCCCAACAGCTATGAGTAAATAGCAGGACAGACCAGGTTCTATAGCCTTGTCTGGCAACTGGTCTTCCGCAGAAAGATATGGAAACCTACTGCGAGAAAATTATGCCTCGTCAGTCATGTATCGAAAGATACATGATCGCCTAAGCGTGTATCAGGCATGGCATATAATAGACTGAAGTACACTGGAATATCCAAATGTAGCAGATATCACTTTATTACATTTAAGTGGATGCATATTGATCTACAACTTCAAACAGGTTTCCGTTCTTTGAGTATGAGAAAATCATCAAGTTTTTCATGATGTCGCCCCTTACACTGCATGGTTTCGTGATGAATTTGCTGATCGGACGAGGATCTCTTGCAAGATTTTTCGCTAAGTCCATTCTGGATTTTCCTTCATACAAGATTGCAACTGTTTTCGTCTTTTCATTGTTGCTCAAAATATTTTACGGTCCATACTGCATATACCGTAAATTGAGGCGTAAAAGTGTACAAGGTCGATATCAACATTTTTAACTCAATATTCTGAATTCAGTTTATACATATGCTATAAACACAGATACGCTGCTAGCGGTCAAAAGTTTAGGCCTACCGTTAAATGAAGTATGCAATAACCTGTGCCAAATCTTACTTATATATTGATACATTAACCATGATATATTCTTGTATGAGTTATATAGCAAACAGGCTACAAAACCTACGAGCAGGTACTGTATTGGTATAACATAGCGAACATTTAAAATTGGTGAGGTTTACTGATAAACATATTAAAGTCAACATCAACTCTTATAAAATATTAATACCCTAGATTGCACATCATATCAGATAAGTATTTTGATAGCATTACTACGTATCGTATGTTAGTGTACGACACAGCGTCACTTATCCGCCATTTGCATTTGTGACGTAATCAAACAACCACTGACGTCACAACTTAGAGTATAAACTGTAAGAGATGATGCGTGCTGTAACGTTAATAGAATAGTAATTCTGTGTTACTATTTTATTATTTTATATTAATTTATCTGTTAATATGTCAAATGTTCATCAAACACATGTTTGAGTGGGATATATCAGTACCAGGCTTTTGTGGTTAAGGCAAGTAGTGTATATTAATTGTTAGTAGTGCTGTCACACTTGTTTGTAACTTGGTAGAAAAGGTTTCCGATATAAGTTGAATCCTCGCTTTGGATAATAATTTTGACTCTTAAAAACTCGACTGGTACGCCGATATTCACAGTAATTTGAAACAGTGGAGAAGAAGCGATATCACAAAATGGTTGCCGGTAGTTAGTTAATGCGCAGATACACTTCACATTAAAGACAGTTGCAAATGCCATTGCCCCCAAAGTTCTATTATAAATGACATTGCAATACAAGTAGTCAACCAGAATTCAAATTTGCATCTAACGCAGAAAACACAGAGTAGTCCTAGTTTAAAACTAAATGTCATGAAACAATTTCGGTGTTATCTTAACTTCTTCAAAGCAAAATAAACTTTCGAAATGGAAACCCCTTTAGGCGTATGTAGAACGTAAAGTGTTTTCACAAAATTTCTGCTCTTGGAATAAGAGTGCTGCAGACACTCACAAGGGGTGAGTGAATTTTAGTGCATGCATATGGCGTCACTAAAGTGAGGAAGCTTGCGACGAACGGAATTATAAAGACGTCTGAAAGACTAAATGTCGTTCTATATCTAAATCGTCCTTTCTTCTACTCTCCCAATCACTCGTTCTCTTTCGGGCCGTCTCTCTCTCTCTCTCTCTCTCTCTCTCTCTCTCTCTCTCTCTCTCTCTATCTCTCTCTATATATATATATATATATATATATATATAAATAAATATACATATATATATATATATATATATATATATATATATATATATATATATATATATATATATATATATATATATATATGGGGTGTTATGCATATATGTATAAAGTGATTTCAATTGATCCCAGAAACCATGAGAATGCCGGAATTAAAAAAAAGAAAGAAAAGTTACTTAAACATACATGAAACACAATCCTTGAAAATAAATGTAGAAACAATCGAATGTACTAGGGGAAAAATAAATGTAAATTTTGGTAAATTTACTGATAATATAAAACAACGAACTTCAAAATCTGAAATATATTAACAAGCAAAATTTATAGTCAGAATTTGTTCTCCGGACCACTAGTTTATTTCGAATTAAACAAACGATAAAATATCCCTTGCTCTCTGCGTGCGACGATAACCTAGGGGTATGATCTCTGACTGAAGTCAAATCGTTAGTGTTTCGATCCCGCCTTGAAGCAATCGGATGTAGAACCACACTAAAATTCTGCCAAATAATCTGTCTGTCTATGATTATATATATATATATATGTGTGTGTGTGTGTTCGTGTATGTATTTAAGCAGCAGGTTTTCTTTTAGGTGTGTCTGATTACAAACGTTATGTCTGCTTATTTTTAGCATAATTGTTTCAAATTCAAGAATATTTTTTCCGTTTATTACAATCAAGTGAGTCAAGAAATGCACTGTAATTTTCACTGATAATGTGAAGTTCTCTCTCTCTCTCTCTCTCTCTCTCTCTCCATATATATATATATATATATATATATATATATATAT
>CAHIKZ030004270.1:792500-797500 GCA_903632075.3 Acanthosepion pharaonis
TTATGTTTGTGTTATATCTATTTCTATGACATGCAACATTCTAATATACTCTCGCTTGACAGGCACACTCTTCCGCTACCTACCTCCATATATCTTCACCTTTTTTCATACCAGCTTTGCTAACATTATACATCACTAACAAAAAGACAGCTACGTCTTTTTCCATATTTTTTGCAGCGATCCAGCCGACATTAAATTTAATCGCATAATAATTATTTTATCTTCATTTTCAAATCATAGATTACAGACGATGAAAATTTTACAAATGCTGTTGCAATAATTTCTAAATATTTGTGTAATTGTCTGACACTTCGTGCTGTGTTAATTTTCTTTTGATATTTTTTTTTAGTTTTAATGATTTCAAAAATAGTGTTTTTTTTATATGAAACAACAAGTGATTGGCTAAGATAAAATCATTGATTGCTTTTGCTGCAAATATGACAAAAGTAATTGCAACATGACTTCGAAGTATATTTTTGAAGTTTGCGGACGTTATAAGTAGAGTTTCTAATAAATCAGGGACAATATTTTACTATTAGTTTCAATTTAATCATTAAAATTTTTTATAAATATTATTAACTGTAACCCAGCGTCATAAAATAAATGTTGGTGCAATATAAGTCAAAGTGTGAAGCCATTCATTTGAGCTGCAAAGAATCATCTAAACACTGAAGATTGCGTGTATTTTTCAAAACTAATTTTAAAGATTAGTTTGGTCTAAAGGATCTTTCGCTTCTTGTGGGGTTTTATCTTATATTAGGCTGTCCCAAAAGTTCGTAAACACTTGCGAAAAATTGAATTTTTATGCAACACAATCCAGCACAATCGAAACAAGCGATGGGTTCAGAAAGGGCAAGAGACACCGTCGGTTCCAAAACAAGATCGATTCGGCAAGAAAGTCATGTTGTGCGTTTGGTGGAACTTTGAAGGAATCGTGCATTTTGAGTTGGTTCCGAATGGTCGTGCCATCAGTGCCGAACTTTACTGTCAACAACTGGAGCGGTTCTACGAAAAGATGAAGCAAAAGTACCCGGCTTTGATCAACCGAAAGCGCGCTTTCATGCAGCAGGACAATGCCAAGCCACACATCGCCAGGAAGACCAAAGACAAGTTTGAAGAGCTGGACGGCGTTGAGGTTCTGCCACATCCAGCCTACAGTCCTGACTGTGCTCCATCAGATTACGGCCTTTTCCGCTCAATGAAACACTTGCTGAAGGGCCGCCAATTCGACTCGTTTGATGAAGTCGAGGAAGCATGTCAAGAATTCTTTGATTCGAAGCCGGCTGAATGGTACTTTCACCAAATCCGAAAGCTTGCAGATCGATGGCAGAAAATCTTGGAAAATGATGGGCTTTATTTTGAGGAATAATTTTTGTTGTTTTTGTTATTACTTGGCGAGTAAAATTTCAATTTTTTGCAAGTGTTTACGAACTTTTGGGAAAACCTAATATTATGTAATAATAATAATAATAATAATAATAATAATAATAATAATAATAGATATAATAATTAAAATAATTACGAAATTAACCCATTAGCGTTGGAAGTTTAATATTTTAGAAGATTTGATTAATCTAACATTCTAGCGATTATGGATTAGGAAATTACTAGAGGCGGTGGAAGTGTAGTTCTTTAGAAGTATACTAAACATTCCATGGAGGAAGTTTTAAAGAAAACGACAACACAATAACACTTTTACTCAGAACCAGGAAAAGACTCTGTGTAACATGAAAGTGTACACGGAAGTCAACATTAATTGGTGACAGTCTGCTCAGGAACATTTGTGTTTTGTTAAATTTCAAATCTTAGCCTTATACACAGTATATTCTGTGAAGAGCTTCCCTGCGTTTTCTGATACAAAGCATGCAATAATGCGTGATCATCAGTAGACAAGTTCATTGAACTGACACACGCTGTCACGACTTATTGTGATTTTGTGGGAGCACAACTTCTAGTGGCCTTCCAAAATGTTTTTTCTTTCCAGTATCACACAGCCACAATTCGGAGCACTTTGCAGAAATATATTTGAAGAATTATGACAAATCAAGTATTAAGTGTTAGAGTTTTCCTTTGTATAACTGTCGACAGTTTGATGAAAACAACATCTTGCGACTCAGCAAAACTTGATATTAGGGAATTTGATTAAACTTTATGAAATGAGTGGACTGAGAATTTACAGCAGCTGCTTCACACACACACACACACACACACACACATATATATATATATATATATATATATATATATATATATATATATATATATATATAAACTTGTATAAGAATAATAACATGTAAATTTTAAAACTATTTCTTTTATGCTTGGAAATATGATCTGAGGAACCAGGGAAACTATCCATTTCCTGGGTAAATAAAATAAAATCAATGGGCCCTTAAGTCTGTCTGTTTCATTTAAACTTATATTCCTCTATTCTTTACATAAAACTTTTTTTGGTTACATCCTACTTGGAATTATCCATACGGATTACCAAACAATTCATTGCGTACTGCTTTATATATATATATATATATATATATATATATATATATATATATATATAAATAAATAAATAAATATATATATATATATACATATAAATATAATATATATATACATATAAATATCAATAAATATATATATATATATATATATATATATATATATATATATTATATAATAGTATGTATATATGTATATATATTATTAGTTTTATTAATGTTGTTATTTCAATCGTTATTTCGAGCAGATATCCGGACATGAGTAGACGCCCATTTTATTTTTAACTTACCGTTCGACATTCTCGAGGAAAAATTAATAATGACAATGTGAACTCCGTCAAAATTGGAATCTTCGTTTAAATATTTGAAATAATAAAATATATGTCGGCTTATCATATTTATTAATCGGTTTCACCCCATACAAGGCAAAGTAGCCACTAAGACATAAGTATGTGTAAGAATTAGGAACAGAAATATTAATAATGAGCTGGAAGAGAACAATCAGGAGGAGAGCAGATAGCCATTGACATTGCATTTAATTTTTTGCAGATGAAAGTTGGCTGGCAATCATGGGGTAAGAAGAGAGTTCTACAAGCGAGAAAAGCGAGAAAAGAAACTGTTTTTATAAAACTTGCGATTACATCTAGCCAGCTAAACGGTTTAGTGAACAGTCTACCTACCAAAGAGTTTATCCGAACAATTACGTGAAAGTTTTACAGAAAAAAAAAACACAAAGAGGCCATCATACGACGAAAGTAAACAAAGCTCTCCGGCCAGATCAGGATTTTTGCTAATTCTTCTTTGTATTTTATCAAGGAGCTCAAGGTAAATAGCAAGGGTACAAACCATATGTGACAGCAATACAATGGTAGACTTAAAGATATGTATGAAAGATTCTGGAGAGAGAAAATTGTCCCGCATAACAGAGTGAAACCACTTTCTTAGAAGACAATTTAGCAATGGTTTCAATATAGTCTTTCCACTTCATGTCAGCTGAAAACGTTACCCCGAGAAGACGAAACGAATCAGTCTCCTATACATATATATATATATATATATATATATATATATATATATATATATATATATATATATATATATATATATATATGTATATATATATACATATGTATATATATATATATATATGTGTGCTCAAGGCGCGCGTGTGTGTGTGTGTGTGTGTGTGTGTGTGAAAAGCTATATGAATGATTTTGTATATTAAAAAAATTTAAGAAAATCTACAAGAAAATGGAAAATTGCATAGACGAGAAAGCAAATCACTTAGACGAAAATATACAGAAGGGGCATTAATCGCTAGATCATGCATAGTAAACTTAGATATTGTTTATTACAATACAAGGCCATTTCTTGACCGATCTTCACAATGTGGGATATCCAATACCAAAAATGGTGTAAACATAAATACAAAGAAATCAAAATGGATTCGGTTAGACTATATACCCAAACACACATTTAAAAAGATATTTAGAAATGCAAATTTAAACGTCCCATGTAATTATGTGCATGCTTAAATACATCAACATAAACATCAACTCAGTCCGATGCTTCACCCTGTCGGTAAATAACACATCACACACACAACACACACACACACACACACAGACATACAAAAATATATATATATATATATATAGATATATATATATATTAATATATTTCAAAATGGGGCTGATTTAAATACATGAATCTTCGCAAACAAACAAATTTGATAAAGGACATTAACCCCGAACCTCTAGATGAATGTTATTATCCCTGTTTATAAATTCCAGTTGCATAAGGTCTTTTTTTTTAGATTTTTTACAAGCTTTCATCTGTTCCTACAGACATCATCAGGTATGGAAATAGATTTGTTTTCGTTTTTTACTTCTCGGTAATAGCAGGACAACGAAAATATAGAGGTAATCCGAAATATGTTTTTTAGAAATGTGTTATTGTTAATTGTAAGAAATTTGGGGGGAGCGTACGTGTTTATAAAAAGGGATCATAACATCCATCTAGAGGTTCGGGGTTAATGTACTTTATTAAATTTGTTTGTGAAGATGTATTCTCGCCATTTAAATCATTAATTTTTATATCTGTTTTTTGAAAGAATGATTCATGTAATATATGATATATATATAGATTGATGAGGAATATGTCTCTAAATGGATTCGGCTGAAAAATAAACAATCTAAAATTCCAAGCAACATTCTCTCGTGCGCAAGTGTTGTCTTACCAGCATAAACTTAGTCCAATGTACTCATAAAGGTCGAAACGCGTCACAGATACACTTTTTCCACTTTGTCATAAAATCCTCCAATACTATTCTTGATATATAAAATATATACCATTATCGCATATATATATATATATATATATATATATATATATATATATATATATATATATATATATGTGTGTTGTGTGTGTGTGTGTGTGTGTGTATAATCTCCATTGCAATCTTGAAATTTAATTTGTTATCCGATCTAATAATTAGGA
>CAHIKZ030004270.1:802500-827500 GCA_903632075.3 Acanthosepion pharaonis
CGATGTTTTTTTTAACAAAGAAAAGTGGTAAAGATTTTATTTTCATTTGCAAAAAAAAAAAAAGAAAAAAGTATTTTTCTTTTTTCGTGGAAGATAGGAAATTCGTAAGATCTCGGATCTGTCGGAATTAATTTATGCCATGACGCGGCGAATAAAAGATAGCAATCTGCCCATGGCAATAACGAAAATTTCAAATTGTTCAAGTGGCCTACAAAACGAAATGCAGGAAGAAAATCTTTAATCAGTTCAACCAACCGATCGAGAAAGGCATCAGCTGAATGGTGGCATGAGAAAAAGGGAAAGAATAAACCATTAACTATCTTTTCGGAGATGTCATTTGGTTTTGGAAAGACACCTGTTTTATATCCAGACCTGGACATGATAAAGGTTTGTAGCCGGGACAGATCGCTGGCGAGAGAGTGCGAAGACGTCCAGTTGACCACCCATTTGACGCTTGGCGAAAATCTCGTTGATAAATTCTTGATGACATTCGGTTAAGATAGAGATTAAGGACCACACTACGAGTCGTAGGGGCCAGGTCGTGGAAAAGAAAGAAAAGAAAAAGGAAGATGACTTTTTTTTTCCTTTGAGCGATAATTTTAAACTGAGGCCGGACTAGCCACACCCAAGATGCCGAGCGTTCATTGGCTGAATGGTGGCATGAGCAATGGGCGAAGGTAACCATATGATAAAGAAGGGAGGCCTGTTGACGCCTCTGAGGAGATTGGTGTTAGATACCACAATGAGAAAGAAGGGAAACCTGTTGACGCCCCCTGAGGGGATTGGTGTGAGATACCAATATGAGAAAGGAAGAATTTGAGAGGACGATTCCCTTAAGAACCCCTCTAAATCAGAAAGTAATGGACTTCCAAAAATGGAAAGCGATAAATTTTTCTGTCCGAAAACAAAGAAAATCCTTATTGTGGATTTAGAATTATCGAGGAACCGAAACCACTACCGGCCCACACCTGGTTTTGGTCGGCGTCCATATAAACGGAGTAGACAGCGGTAGTTGAGCAGAGTTCCAGAGAGACGCAGACGCAGACAGAGTTGAGCAGTGATATTATGAATTTTAACAAATCTCACAAGTTTAATAGGAGCCCGTGAGTGCATCCTCGAGAAAAAAATAAATTGTAATTTCATATCAAAAATAAAGAAAGTGCGCAAAATTTTCAAAGTCTATCATTTTACATTTGAAAACACATTCATTGTAATGACAAAGACAGCAAATTTAAGACAATATTATCGTGAAATAAATGCTGCATTTCTGATATCATGATTTTGTGTCTTTGTTTTTTTTTCTTTCATGATATGAAACTGACTGCGCGGGCAATTGCATGAAGAGCATTCCATATGTTCTCTTTGCTTGTAAATTGTTATTCTCCAATGAGAATAATCATCGGAAGAAAGAGATTCAATTATCAAATGAATGTATATTATTAGAAATGTTTAAAGAATTGCTGCATCATTATAGGGCACGAAGAAAATGATAGGGTTCGGATTCTTCTTGAACAATCACTCTGCGTGTGCCTTCAAAGATATCAATATCTGAGCCGTTATCACCTCGAATTCCTAATAGATCAATAAATTTATCATATCTCACCTATAATTTTCAGACATTAAAATCGGTTCCTGCTTGTAGACACAGGATTAGCGCGTACACATACACACACAAATTCACACACTCACATATTAACACACATGCGCCCGCAAAGAATGTGTTTTGCTATTTTTCTCTCTCTGTCTATCACCTCTCTCTCGCGCGCACATACAAGCATATACACGCATAATATTTGCCTTTTGGCTCATTCAACCATTAAAAATCTCTTATATTCTATTGACAATTTTCATTTTGATTTTCCACTTCTTTTTTTCTTTCGCGCTTTCTTCTTCTTCTTCTTCTTCATCATCATCATCATCATCATTATTATTATTATTATTATTATTATTCTGCTTCTTCTTTATTCTCCTTCATTTTTATTGTTGTTTTCCTTTTTGTTCTTTTTCTTGTTCTTTTTCTTCTTTTAATGTTTCGATTTCTTCGGGGACTTTGCGATCATGACTGTATACAATTAGTTTTCATTTGTTGCTCTTTTATTTAAAAAATTATTTCAATTTTATCTTTCTTACTACCTCTCCTAATCATTGTTCCGGCAACCATTTATAGAAGCCCGTTATATAAGTCATGAGCTGATTTTTTCTGTCCCTCTTGCCTTCTATGTATTCTGTGAGTACCAAATTTATTAATGATATTATATGCGCCTTAGAAATTTCAACTGTCTGATGTTAAGTCTAAGTATATTTTTTTGTTTTGATTTACTCTCAAACTTCACCGTTCTTCCTATGTTTACGACAAACTATTTTCAACATCCTTCTGTAGAATCATATTTCTCTTGCCCCAACTGTCTTTATCATCTATGAGGAGATTGCCCAACTTTCCCAGACATATATAATGACCAGTGTTACATCTCAGTTCAGTATCTTTTTCTTTGTTTCTAACGAGTTTCCTGTTTCTTAATACATTGCTTAGCTTTTAGATGGTATCTTTTACTATCCCACTGTAGGTTTTAGCTGTTGTTTAATGTGTTGCCACATTTACATTGTACCAACTATGTCCAAAGCCATGTCAAGTTTTGATACTTATGGCCGTAAGTGTGTCCACAAAACAGCCATGAAAATAAGAAATATATAGATCTGTACATTTGATACGTGTGTCGACATGGGTGGAGAAATTCATCCGTTAATCTTATCATTCCTGCAAATCTCTGAAAATAAAAAAAAATATCCTCATCTGTCAAATCTGATGCATTGCCATATTAAAACTTCAGTCACTCAATGTGGCTACTAAATTAAGACATCGATATTGAGTTCAATCCGTAAAAGTATTTGCCGTCTGTTTACATCTGCGTAGAACGAACAGAGCATGGGAGAAAAACCAATATACATATAAACCGGAAGTTTATGTAGTAGTATAGTAAGAAGTACTAGATAATACTGACATTAAAAATAAAAATCCAATTCTAGTTCCCCATATTTTGAACAAGGGTGAGGTTTATCGCGTTGTGACGTCACCCCGGCCTCTCTCTGCCCACGTGCTATCCTGTGGCGACCAATGTGACTTGGTATTGGTCGCGGCACCAAATGTGACGTGATCCTGCTGTCACGGCACCAAATGTGACGTTCTAACCCTTGGCTGATTCGGATGGGAATCTGGTTAGATTCAGTATCAGCCTTGTCGTTCCCAGCTCGCCTCCAACTTTTGGTTACCGAAGTAACTGCTTTGATTTCTAGTCTAACCTACCCACGTTGTGATTTGATCTTAGGTAGACGAAATCAATCAGTCGCCGGGCCGTAATGCGAGCCGAATTCGAGCAAAGGTGACATTGCACAAATATATGTAAAAGAAAATAAAGTAACAACTCGAAAGGTTCAAATGTGTTAAAAAAGAATAACAAATATTTTCATATCTAGTTACTGAATACAGGACTGCGTCTTTCTCCCAAACCGCTTCTATGGATTCGTGACACATTGTGTTTGTTAGGCGAGTCTTAATATCTTAAATTGTTTTTCGATAACTGGTTCTTTATATCTTCAGGCGATATTCATAAAACTTGTGAGTCTAAGTCTTTCTTCAAAAATAAATTGTTCTTATAAGACGGATGTACTGTTTTCTATTATATATATATATATATATATATATATATATATATATATATAATATTTATAAATAAAAAAACCAGAGGCAGTAGTTAACGGTTTTTGCCGACATAAACAAATTTTCGCATTAGCATAAAAAAAAATCCCATAGCTTAATAAAAGCCTTAAAAGCTTAGCCAAATCATTAAATAGGAAAAACACTTTCTGTAGTCGTCAAAAAACAAATTGAAATTCAGTGCAATACGGTTTGTATATAAATCACCCACTTGAATAAACAAATAAATAAAGAGATAATCAGATAGACAATAATAAAACACAATCCTCCCGACACATAACGACTTTTAGGCGCGCCATAAAAATATCCCTCACTGGGAACTAACTAGAGGTTGACCCGCCAACATTAGCCTTGAAATAGATACCCTACCCAACCTTAGTAAAACCTCTCAGAAGATGATGAATCTATAGATGAGAATTAACTCTCTGACCACTTAACGAAGAAAACTAGTCTAGCCACTCCCACAATAAGGAATATTATAACGGACCATAGCTAAAAACACACGTAAACCTAGAGATAGCTTATTCCTAAAATTTCGCTTGAAGATGAAATGGGACTAAACACCTCAATTCAACTTAATTTTAGTAATTATTTGGATGGTTTCGGCTCTCGTTTTTGAAACATGAGAACTCTTATGTAGCGAAGGAATCATATTTTTAAACAAAAATATTTTATATATATATATATACATACATACATACATATATGTGTGCGTGTGTGTGTCCTGACAAAGATCTCGGCAATATAGACAAAGTAGAATATTACAGAATTACACAATCACATTTTGGCCATCTTAAATAGTGCAAATCTGACAGAAAATGGATGATCGCCTGCACAAAGTGTCCAGTAAATTAGTTGGATTCAAGATAAAATGTTGCAGGAATGTGGAGGGGTTGAGAAAAATTAAGAAAGGAAGTGGAAGACAAATTGAAAATTATATACATAAATTAAAAAAAAAGACAAAAACATTTGTACAAATTGCCAACAAAATGTAGCTAACAAATATGTGGTTTATGTTTCATAATATTTCATAACATTACCAGAAACACGCCAATGATTAACCCAACCCATCCTGCCTAATGATAGAAAGACAATCGAATCAAATGACAAAAAAAGTAACAGAACCCTAAAACGGAGAAAACTGAAGTTACAAATTTACAAGTATAAGAAGATTGCCTATCAAAATCTTATATAAATCTCCGCAATCATTATTATCATTGTCTCACTTACGTGACTTTTGATTTCAATCTATTGCCAGACATGACAAGCAACAACATAATGTCTTTTGTGACTAAGTAAATATTACTATTTACTATCGTTTCTTTTCGTTGTTCCGATATCTATTCCTACAAAATCGTTACATCGGTAACTCGCATCTTCACGTTTTTTCTATTGCCTTCAGTATGTTATTCACGTTTTATATTCTCTAGGCCGTCTTTCCTCGTGATTTGTGACAGACATTTTAGCTATGCCTTTTTGACTGGTTTCGCTTTAGTTTCTATATTTCTTAAAACTCTTTCTTTGTTAATATATTCTCTCCAGGTTGTTATAATCAATCTGCGACGGAACCATATTTATTTCGTTTCATTTATTCTGTCTTTGAATAAATTTCCCAGCATTCGTTACAGTTTCGGGGATGAGATATCTCGTTACAGTCACGAAATCTTTCTGTTATTCTTACTAAATTTTCTTATCTCTTAATACTTTGTTTAGTTTCTGGAATACATATTTCGATTGTTCTGTGTGATTTCGGGTTTCTTTTTCGCATTTTAATTGTTTTTATTTTACATCACTATCAAGACTTCTTGGGTATCACGGTAAATTACTTCTGGCATCATGATCTCTGATCCGTAGATTGGACTTTTTGCGGAGCGTGGAACGACTTCTTAATGGCTGCCGTTCCCATATCCACATATTATGGCCCAGCTTTTGGAAAATAGGGAACCCCCAAGCAAAAGAAAATACTATGAAAATATAAAATACATTTATATAGAAAAATACCAGCAATTTATTTTTATATATAAAATAATTACCAGGAATACCTACTCATAGTAAGATTAGCAACACTACATCAATCAATATGAAAAAAATCTTTCATATCAATCTATATCATAGCCTATAATTTCTTAAAGAAATCAATCTGTATTCCAAAATATAAATTTTACAAAGCTACAAAATAAAGCACACATATTACCACCTCTAGTCAATATGTGTTCACAAAACTATATGCGCAAAAGTTGAGTATCAATTACCATGTATTCAAATGTGAAAGCATAATAAAATATATAATATTTATTATTACTTCAAAGCTTCCAAGGATATTAAATTTCGGCATTAAATGACCCATACAAAATTGATATGCTGCTAAACAAATCAAACAAGTACTATGAAGATAATTAAATTTCTAGAACTCCTTTCTAACCATTTCCCCCTAAGAAAGAAGATATGGCCACTAAGACTCGATCAGTTACTGAGAGCAAAAGAAAGTAAGAAAAGCTTATCGAGGAAAACGTACAGTAAAAGAACAGCGTTCCAAAAGACAGAAGCTGACGATTGACGTTGTATTTAAGTTTTAGAGATTGTAATTGACAGAAAAGTATGAAACTGGGAGAAAGTTTCACAGCCTAGACGTTCACAGCCTAGATTAGTGCAAGACATACGGTTACATCTAGCAATTTCAAAATGTAAAACGATAAAACATAACTGCCAAACTATGGCTACGGTTAAGTTCTTGAAATCGAAGTTCGAAAGAAGAAAGATCAGCAGAACAATTTCAATGATAATATTTATAGAAAATGTACAGGAAGCTAAGTTACGGAGGCGGGAATATCATTGAATCCAAGATCTCTTGTCAGAATCGATAACATTGTCATAGCATAAACTTTGTGCTCTCTCTTTCTCTCTCTCTCTCTCTCTCTTTCTCTCTTTCAGACAACAATACCTTCTGTCTACTTAATGTTAACCCTTATTCCGTTCTTGTTTATTTCCCTTACGAGCCTATCTATAACTTCTATGAGTTAGCTATCAAGAGAATTTCATCCGCGTATCATTTATTTTTAAGCTTATTTAAGCTTAAAACTTGGTAGGATTTCTATTTTTTGTGTTCTCTCGCTGTATAGATTAAATAAATTCTCTAAGAAAAAAATCTCCATTGCTTACTCCATTTTCTATTTTCCGTATTCACTGAACTTGTTCTCATTTATTTATTATTACATGGCCTATGCGCCTCTCAAGTAGATGGTTACTAAACAGGGATTTTCTAAGTGTGTAATAAACAAGTATTGCATATTATCATGACATGTAAGCTAGATAACAGTTGACGCACGACCTAAATAGATTAAGATAATCATGATCAAGAAAGCATCTCATCGAGAGTCTGGTGGACAATGCAACAGTTATGGTAAAAAAAAACTGTGTGATTTGAACTTTTTCTTTCCAATGGAATATTTCCATTTCCAATTGAATCAATTCCATTAATGTAAAATTAAGGAAAATTACCTATGCAGACCTCTGTCAACCTAAATATTTAAAACCATAATGTAAATAAACATTGAGAAATCAGAAAAACAAAAGAAAATCTAAAATTAAAAAATACCTAACAAAAATTACTTTTCCTCAAGGAATGTCAAAATACTTCAAAGAAAAAAAATTAACCGACGTGAAATGGATGAAATTATGACGTGTAGGTTTGAAACTGTTATTGAAAATTGTTCCACAAGCAAACGACACACACATCAAACAAAAACGAAGCACATATACCCATACATATGAGTACAAATAGTTGCAAACATATACACATACGTACGTACACATGCAGTATCATCCACACATTCATGAGGCACGTATGTATAATGTGCGTATGTTTAACTGTCTTTAGATTTCTGCTACTTTGCATGTCAGTCCCTCCCTGGCCTCTTTCACTTTATCGTTCCTTTCGCTTCTGTTATCTTTTAATGTATCCATTATTTGACATTAAACGTAGGCAACACAACTTGGTAAAATAAGTCACATGAAAGATAACTGGCAGATAGTCTAAAACTAGAGTCATTGTTAATCAGGCTCGCGGGCCGGTCAAAATGATTTCGCAGGCCGGTCAAAATGATTTCGCAGGCCGGTCAAAATGACTTCGCGGGCCGTAGGTTGCCGAACCTTGCTATAATGGTTACTCAGGCCAAAATTCCAAGACAGGTAGCGAAGCTTATGAGAAATAGAATAAAAAACTGGTAAGTAAAACCCAGTGCTGAAAATACGGAAACCCTTTGTCGAAGAAAATAGAGAAATATACAATATTCAAATATTGCCTTTTTTCCATAGCAATGATATCACTTACTCGTATCCTGTGGAAATGTAACTTAGGTTATATTACCACAAATTTTGGACATCTTAAATAATGCGACACTAACGTCGGCTATATTACTACATAAAATAAATGGACATGGGTATTTTATTATTTAGTTCAAAAACTAAATAGACGTTAGAGGCATTGCTATAACACACATGCACAATAATACTGACTGACAGAATCGAAAAGCAGGATATGGTTGCCAAAAGTGTATCTAAAGAGATTTTTTTTTGTTTAATGATACCCTAGAAGAATGATATAAGTATATCATGGTTAAACTTAAATGAAACCAAAGTAATATGTAGACTATATGGAGACAGTAATGTGACTTATATTATTATCTGATGAAATAACTCAAAAGTAGAAAAATAGATCTAAAGTAAAGATTAAACTGAATATGATATACCGGAAGTGAAGTAATTGGAAATCAATCATTAAAAAATTTATAAATCCATCCATCTTTCTAATGGCTGATGTTGTTAAAAGAATTCTCGATAGTATCTCGAGTTTTGTTATGCACAGCTGTTGAAAGTGATCATGTTTTTTTTCTTGTTTCGCTGATTTATAAATATAATATCTTTGTTTAAAGTTTCAGGTCGCTGTGTTTTGAATGCAGTGTTTTCTTCTTACTAGACTGACTACCAACTACGTCAAATGAGTCTAGCCTACGATACCCTGAGGGAGAATAGGACATATTCATACCTTCCATAAATCTACTTACTTAAGGTTGGAAAGCTTGAATGTGACGAATCCGACCTGAATTGAAAGTTGTATCGCCGATGTATAGTTGTCGAGGGCCGTGGCTGTGATGTTGTAGAGTTGAAAAAGGTTGGACATTGATTAAGTCCAAAGAAGAAAGCAAAGACAGCAAAAAAAAACACAAGACCGATAATATATGTATATACAAATATATATTAATAACAAGTTACAATACATGGAAAGAGTACAAAGGATGAAGTGTATGGGAATATTCTGTATGTGCGTGCGTCTGTGAATATTCTGTATGTGCGTGCGTCTGTATTGTGCTTAGCGTGTTTCCACGCTATCCCTTGTTAGCGCCTACATTTCGAGGTTGTAAGCTGAAAGCCTGAGGAAAAAAAGAGATTTACCCCCAGGTGTCCATGCGAAGGCCTGAGGGAAAAAAGAGAAAGAGGCGATGGGTCAGCGGCTATTTATAGCAGCGAACAGCGACCCCTGGTGAAAGGGTTAATGTACTAAAGGAGGAGTTAACTCCGACATTGTTTATACTATCGGCACAAACTATACATATATAAGGCTGGGATGGAAATCTAGATTCAACTCTCTAGATGGAGAACAGGTGAAACTGAAATAATATAAAGAGCTGGTAAATTATCTTGACTCAGTGAGAGAACCGAAGAAAAAAAAAAGGCACAGCATTTAGGGGCCGTTCCTATCATTCACCAAGCGATTTGAAATAAAGATGACATCGTTGTCCGACCATTATTAAACACTCTATTATACCTCCGTTTAAAACGATGGATGGGGTCAACGTCTAGACCTCGGTTATTTAGCGTATGAGATATTTTATGACAAATGGCCAATGGAAACGAAAAGTAAACCTAGAGCTAGAATCGCAAAGAGACAGTTCAAAATTTCAGCACACCAAATGAGGATAAAATACTGGGAAATTTAAAACTCATGAGGCATATTGAAGATAAGGAAACAGCGAATCGCCAACTAGAAAATGTTTGTACAAATGCATTGTAGAACAGAGAATATGAAAAAGAGTACAAAGATTTCTACAATAGACACTGAGACTGAAATAATTATTTTTGTTTCAAATTTTATTTTTCGTATTGTGGTAATAAATTAAAGACATCCCACCACCCTTCTCCCTTGTTACAATCCATTATGATAAAATAAACGTATTTCTGCACTAAAGCAGAATGAGACAAATAATGTTTCATAAGCTTCTACTTAGAGTTATTACTATATTAAACAGATTATTATATATTAAGTATTCTAGAGGGAAAATATTGAATTTTATCTAGTTTGATATGTAACTCCATTGTGCATTGATCCCTCATCGGAAACCAACACAAAATATCCTCAAGTCATATGATTTTGAATAAAAAAAATAAAGTTCTCCATCAGAAATCGTTTTTTTATTTACAAATATAGATTAAGCACATCGGCTTACAATATTAAAAATGATTAAATTATTAAGATCGCCTGGTATATATTGTTTTGGTGTACGTAGGGGAAAATTTACCCTGAATTTAGGTATAAATCTCGATACCTTATTAAATTTGATATCAAAACAATGAGATCCCTTACCTGGATTAGTTAATTTATTTAAATAAGAAGAAATGGGGAAAAAATGATCAATTCGGGTCGTAGTGCCGACGGAACAATTCCAAAGAAAAGATATATTACTAAGAGCTACAAAACGTAGGAAGCTGGGAAAAGCTGCGTTCGACTATATTCTGAAAGAATACGGCACAAAGATGACCACTACGAAACATGTTTGTTTTTCAGAGTTTAATCCTATTTCTTTATGTGCTATATCCTTCAAAACGTGTGCAATGTACTTCACAAAAAGTCCCTATGCTTTGTAGAATTAAGCAAATTTTGATCCCTTTACTAAGCTCTAAGTCTCTGTACTCTTATTCATTTAGAAACAAAGCAAGAAAGGTAAGTTGCTTGGCGTTATACACTCCCACATTTAACTTCAGTATGTCAAATGAATGTCAATTTATCTAAGCCCTCTTTTCTCATTATGTGTCCAAGAAATGTCGACTGTCTCTTTCTGATTCTATGTAAAAGAGTTTTTTTTTTCATTACTTAATGTAAATCTTCCTCATTGGTTTAGTTTTCTTTCCGTGATAATCTCCGCGTGCTCTGTAGATTCACATCGCCTTTTCCTCAGTTATCTTATTAATCTGAGAGAGTGAATGATTTTGTTTTTTACGTCTTATCAACCCTTTGTGGATTATTTGAACTCGAAAAATATTTAAGAAATTAAGAGTAATTCGTTTTCGCGAGTGTATAGTTTGATAACAATTTCTGAGAGCAACAATGGGTTGCGAGATATATCCTGTCATTTAACCTATTTCTAGGAGGCGAGGAGATAGATGCATACCTTTTCCAGACGTATCTCTGCATAAGTGAATTGAATGAACCTGATTGGAATTCGAACTCTGATCTTTCAATCATATAGAAGATAAATATTATACAACTGTTCAGCATGAGATTCTTTGTTTTAATGAGATTTTTTTTATTTCTTTGCACATTTCTTAACACACGCCAGCTAGCTAAATTTCTATATTTGGTTGATTCTGATGAACCCACTTTGAAGCTCATACATTGAGCTGCCCCTTAGGTTTGATTCATTACTTTGTCTTAGTTTATATGTATCTATATATAATTATAACAACGGATATATTTATCTAATTACGTATTCTAAAATAGGACGGAAAAGCGACACAGAGATCCGAAGACGTATTGGGCTAGCCAAAAGATGCATTCCAAAGGCTACTCAGTATGTTAAGAGACAGACAAATTTTCTTAGAAATATAGAAAAAAGTATTCTTGTTACGTGATAGTTGAACTCCTGTATGACAACGAGTTCTGGACAATCTACTCAAAGATGAAGATGAGACTTGAAGCCACAGAAGTGTGGATCTACAAAAAAAGGCTGAGGACATCATGGACAGAAAATGAGAGACGATGAAATTTTAAACAAAATGGAAATAAAAATGAAACTTATATTTAAAACAGGAAGGCAGTTGGACATTCTAGGGGACGTAATGAGGAAGGAGGGCTTGGAAAATCTGATACTCCCAGGATAGATTCAGGGAAAGATGGACAAAGGAAAGCAGCGTCTAACATACTTGATGAGTTGAGTAAATGAACGGTAGAACAGGTTATGTCAGAAATAAAAAAAAAAAGACAAAACTTCTCAAGAGCTACAACGGACGGAAATATTTGGAGCGTCGAAAGTGTTACGCCCTGAAAGGAGATGGTAATTAAACAACAAGAAGAATCATATGATTAAATTAACAGTTTTATTTAATCTGATAAGCTTCTTTATAATCAATACTACCAGGATATTAAACTAAAAAAAAAAGCAAAAACAGAAATGAACAACGCAATTTATTCACAATTGAATATTTACGATGTCTACGTTAACTGAACGAGAATGATTGGAAATTTATATAGAAATGTTTTACGCATCCTACAAATAAAAGTCGGTATCATTATTCCCAAGGAAATGGAATATTTGATTGCAGAATTTTAAATATGTATTGTATCTCGAAAAATATTTAAAGACATAGATTTTAGATATTAGTTTTATAATACCCAGAAATTCACAACTGTCCTCAAGGACTCATGGCACAATGGATAAAGTGCCCAGGACCCAAAGAGTGTGAGTTCAATATCTGGCTAAGGCAGTGAAGAACTTGGAGAGGGGAATTAGCAGAAGATAACAGATATCCATTAAATATGGCACGTGGACCTAGAACAGTCTACACCAGTGATCAAAATAAAGGGTTCATTTCGACATTCCAACCATCTGAAGAAAGCCGGGGCGTACAACGGCCGAAACGTTGTGATAAATATGGCGACAAAGATGAGGACAATAGTCCGTATAATGTAAATAGTGTACATAACATCTCATCTCAGAAATATAGACAGATACATAGATTTTAGATATGCAGAATGTACTTTCTTTAAATGACGATGGCGTGTATACAATGTTAATGTATAAAAATAAGACATAATGCTTAAAAGAAATTGAATATTAAATGAGATTAAACACATGGAAATGACGAAAAACTCAATTACTTTAGGAAGTCAAATAGAGAGAACATTTTTTGGGACACTGTGTTATAATGGAGCATTTATTTCTAGGATACATTTTTTATATTTGGTATGGTGATTTTACAGGGTATCCAGTTAAAAATTTGACAAATCCACATGAAACAACCCTTGCAAACTGGTCGTGATTGATGTGACGAGAAAGTTCCGGAAGAATATCAGCACATTTCGTCAATTCGTACGTCGGTTGCTTTTTTTTTTTTTGAAAAGTACGATAACTTTACTCTCAAAACAGTGAGTTGTTTTGCCATACGAGAAGGGCAGAACGAAAGACGAAAGTTTTCTGCAAATAACTCTTCGAGCAGCAATTAATCAATCATATGATAACTCTTCAGATTTAAGTAATTACGTGAGAGTCGAATGATAATTGAAGGTTATGAATATTAAGAAATTCATTCAACATTATTCAAGGTCAATTATTCATGAAAGATAAAACATTTTTTTTTTACTGGGCAGCTAAATATGTATAAATTTTAAAGTAAAATAAATATAATTATGCTGCTGTTCGAAACAGAAAAAAATCGCAGAAGGCTAGAAATATAATGGTTTTCTCATTTTTAATATCCTTCTCGTTAAGCAAGCCACTTACGACATTATTATTTTTATTTTTCCGGCGCCATAGTTATTATCAGTAAATTTGGTTGTTGTTTAAATGCGTTTCTTTTCTCACTGGCAAATTCGAAAAGATTAGGCCGATAAAATTCAAAATTATAATATATTATTCATTCTCAGTCTAAGACTGTCTTTTTGTTTTGTCTAAAACCTCAAATTCATTATGCAATTCTACACACCACCTTTTCTTTAACTTCAGCAACAATAAACACAAGGAGGGAACTCTTATCAAATATCATATTCCAAATGCATAAATGATAAATTGCCTTAGATAAGAATAGCTTTTTTTAAAATATGAAAAATAGACGTTAAACTATATTTACAACATTATCAAGTCTAGAGCTAATCTGAAAAAAAAAATGCAACGTCCGACATTTTTATTTATTCTATCAATACAAAGAACGATTATAAAATATTCATAAAATATGTTATATAGAAATTTCCGTGACAAAAAATGTTTGAATAAGTTTCATGTTCTAATATTTAATTCCAGCTAGGGAAGTTTTGGCAGAATATATGAACGTATGTTTTTCAGGAAGAAAAACACCTTCTTTTTACAATTAGTATCTGCAAGCAAATCTTATATACAGGTTTCAATCTAGAAATGTGTAATAATAATTTATACACTATTATAATGATGTCCTTTTTTTACAAGGTTTAAGTGTCACTTGAGGTAGAGAGCTATAGTGTAAGACTTACAGGGAAATATGGCGAATATTACGTTTAACCCTACACTTGAACAGATTAAGTTTGATGTGAACAAGTATGCAACCTCTTGGGAATCGGTTCCGCAAAAGCAACGTTTCGTGTGAAGGAGCTGCTTGAATGGAATGTTATCAATGCTATACGAAGGGAATGAGGATGTTTTCATATGATGTGCGTGTTACTTTAATAGATTTTAAAGATGGAAGCCAGAGTAGGAATGTTGATAACATTACTGAAGGACTGATTGATATTTTACACCTCACCATTGCTCATTTGGGAACACTTACTTGAACGGACACAAAACTTCTTACGATTCTTACGACAAATGGTATCAAGATGGCTAAACGATTTATATGAAAATCAAAAAAAAAAAAAGAAGCTTAGTTAGTTTAGTGTTTTTGAAGATATTAAATATTTTGTGGCATGGATAATTTTTCTGTTACACAATTTGGGCAATTGAACCCGATATGATTTATTGCAGTTTTGCGTGTTCAAATTCTAGCATGCGTTTTTGCATTCGCCCAAATAATTCAGGAAATGTATGACTACATGTCTTCTTCATGCTAACCCAGCAAATGTTAATAGTAGGGTAGACTGGCAACTCTAGCTTTGTTTGAGAAAATTTTAAATTACAATCCATTTGCGAGTTTCTAAAAATTCCACCGAGAAAAACATACTTCAGACGAAGTGTAAGCCGTAAATACTGGTAAAGTGGTAATGCGATTAGAACTCAGGGAATTACAGTTGCATTTACTTTTTTGAAGATTGTAGTTATTAGAGAAGCGAGAAAATGGAACGCAGTTCCACAGATGGGAAGTGCGAAAAAAGAATCTGTTGGTAGAAATGGCGGTTGCATTTACCTATTTCAACTGTAATATAGTGGGACCTAGTTGCCAATCTAGTAGCACGTTAAATTCTTGCAGTCGAGACAACAAGGAAAAATGCACGTCTGAGCAGCTGTGAGAATATATGTTGAAAAAACAGCGGTTAAGCACGTGGGAAAGTGACTGAAAACGAGATGTCTTGTCGGGTTAGATTACATTACAGATTCTTCTGTGAAGTTTATCATGAATCTCGAGATATCACCCAATATTTCCAGATCATATATGGCAACGGAATCCAATGTACGAGCGAATAGTAGATTATGAAATTATCGGATATAATCTTCGAAAGTTCCCAATATAAGACTGTGCATTTCTCGAAGAGGTTAAATGCGCTTTACATGTTTCTGAGACTTATCTCAATATAAAAATCAAAAGCACACCTCGCTTAAACGTGACTTTCTGATATTAAATGGAACAAAGTTTCGATCCATGGTAAGAGGCACACTTGGTTCGCAGAGATTTTGGATAATACATACTGGTAGACGTCAAGTGTGCTGTTTAAAAATTAGTGATATATTTACTCAAATACGTTTATACACTAAACATAACGTTTGTAAATTTCATCATATCAAAATTCTGATGGCTAATTGTGTCTGGAGATGATTTAAAAGAATGGTCTTGCAGACAACGGTAAGTAAAACAAGAACGGTTGCCCAACGAGGTAAAACAGACATTAAAAGTGTTGTGGTAGGATCCACCTAATTTGCATAGTGGAGTACCGACCATATATATATGGTTGGTACCGGGAAGAGAGGGTGGAATCAAGAGATTCAACCAGAGACTCTGCCCGACTGCGACTAAGTCAACACATTCTCCAGGAACGGTCTTACCAAGAATATACAAAAGACTATATGTAAATATCGTGTACACTTTCTTGTTTCAATACATTTTGTGCTGTATTATTATTCCATGCATTAGTCAAGTTTCAACAAAAAGCAAACCCAATCATGTGGAAATTTTATGGTGAAATTTTTCCGGTATGCCTGATGAAATTTCCTGTGAGGGTCCTTCATTGGTTGATTTCTTTTTTACAGTTTATCAAAAAATTGCACGTTATTTAAAGCCATAAAATATTTTTAGACTGTATTTTTTTTATTTTGGATATGGTAATGGTTCATTGATACGAGACTTATTAATTAACTCATAGCTTGGAAGAGAAATGGTGGATTAATTTCATTTCGAGCCATTTTCCATTACACCACCCGAACATGAAAAGTTTGCAACACCTGCTATCCCTATTGTCTTTAAAACTTGTTTGTTGTTCACAGTTTCAGGCTATGTTATTGGCAGGATGTGTCTGTCAAGGATATATCTGTTATCTTTTGTCCAGCATTTACCGCCAAATAGGAAATAGTTCTTTATTTCTACAAGACCTTCCCGCCTCTTTCTGGAAGACATATTGCGCTCTGTCTACGCGCATTGTTATCTATATATCACATTCAGCGTTGTCTGTTAGGTCACTAGGTCATCTTCTGTAGCTATTTTATTCTAACGTCCCCAATTAGAAGCTGTAATCTTGCTATACTTCTTTGTAATCGCTCTGCCATCCATTCAGACAAACACATTAGATAGGTTAATTTCTCAGTATGCTCTGTGAGTGGTAAATTATCAAAACCCTCTTTATACTCCTATTGTGAGCCTGGAATGTCCATTGAGTCTTTCTGATATTTGTTAATCCGCCCCGCCTGTTTGCATACAAGTGGACTCGCCTAGTGTGTACTTGTACTGCTGCCGGTGAATATCCGGAAGTCGGAAGTGATACAGTGGACAGTGAGAGAGTAAGAGTGTGAGCTAATCGCTTTGTAGGAGTCACAGTTGCGAGCACGTAGACTCAGAAGGAAGACATACTTCGACACTGAATTTCCCAGACTGTATATATATATATATATATATATATATATATATATATATATATTATTATTATTATTGCTACTAACCGCATTTATGGATCTACTAACCGTATTACCAATTGTATTTTTGCGTCAATACATTTATTTGCTATATTTCATTCCTGCGTTTGTCATTCATTTGGACAGTGAGAGAGTAAAGTGTGAGCTAATCGCTTTGTAGGAGTCACAGTTGCGAGCACGTTGACTCAGAAGGAAGACATACTTCGACACTGAATTTCCCAGACTGTATATATATATATATATATATATATATATATATATATATATATATATATATATTATTATTATTATTATTGCTACTAACCGCATTTATGGATCTACTAACCGTATTACCAATTGTATTTTTGCGTCAATACATTTATTTGCTATATTTCATTCCTGCGTTTGTCATTCATTTGAGACCGGATTTCATCTCAGAATCCACAACAATATTAATTTTCTATTTTCTTTTTTAGTTTATATTGTCCTTAAAACTTCTTTGTTGTTCACTCTTTCAGTCTATGATATTTGCAGGATATGTCTGTACAGGATATATCTGTTGTTTCCAGGCTCTTCCTCATCTGTGAGGAAGTTGTCCAGCATTTACCGTCAAATGAGAAATAGTTCTTTATTTCTACAAGGTCCTCCCATCTGGGTAATAACGAGGCTCGATGTAGGTTTACATTTTGTTGTTTTTACGGGAACCGATGTTTCAACGTGATAGGGTCGTAGCCCATAGAAATTTTCAGAAGGGTATAAAAGATTAACATCTAATTTAACATAATATACGAAAATGTTTTGAGAAATTAGCTAAATTTAGCGAATAAGCACTGGGTAAAACGTCCTCATTGTAACCTTCTCCAACAGAATGTCCTTGTCTATTCCTCTTAAGAAATAAAAGGACATTTTCGAGAATTTCGAAGGAAAAAAAAATTAATGTTAAATTTAGCGTCCTGATTTAGAATCTCCCTTTTTTCTGCTTTCCCAACTATAAAAATATTTTGAAAGGTAACCATTATGAGATCGTCAATGGTGAAAAAAAAATACTTGCTTTCTGATAGTTTAACGATCAGGGCACATATTTTTTTTGTTTTATTCCAGTCTATATAATTGGTTAAAAAAGTGCCTCGATCTTGAATGAAATTATTTGGTGAAATAAAGAATACCGTATCGAGAAAATCATTCCAAAACAATTCTTCAAAACCAATTATTCGAAAAACAATTATTCGACTTGTAAATAATTTAAATGAAAATTAATCGAAATGACACTTTTACTAAATTATCAAAAGACATGCTTTATTTACTGTCGAAGGCCATATATATTTCTGGAAGATAACTAAATGCTACGCATATCTAACAAATCATATATTCATAAATCTTCCTTGAAACAAAGGTTTTTAAGGATATCTAAAATTTCCAGCGGAGGAAGCTATAGTCATTTTTAATTTGCCTTGTTTAAACGGTATTTTTCATGGATGCGAATGGAAACGAATGGAAGCCATGTTTTGGTTGTTTTTAATTAAAGAGTACTTTTTTTTTTATTTAACTACAACTAGCGGCCTGAATATTCTATAAATCTTGCGTCCTCTGGCGGGATTCGAATTGCATATCCGGACCATTTGATCAAGTAGGCCTGACAATCAATGAAAGCCCGAAAAGTGCCTTTTGAACACACACACACACTGCCAGTACACCAAATATCCATATCTGCTCTGTATCATATCTTAACGTAAACAAAAACAATTTATTTTTAGAAAATGGAAAAAATCCGACATATTGATATTTTTTATTTATTTTGTTTAAATCTTATCTTTTATAGATATTCATATTCCAATAGAAGCCGTGTTTTTGATTATAAACTTTTTTTTAACCCAACGACATCTAACGGCATGTATATTCGAAAAATACATATATATAATATGAAATATATTCGTAATGAAATGTTTGGTAATCCGTATGGATAATCCCAAGGGGAATGTAATTCAGAGAGTGAATATCAGTTAAAGAACAGACAACATTATATATATATATATATATATATATATATATATATATATATATATAATTGATTTAAAATATGTTTTTCCGCTACACAGTTCTAACCATGTTTCAAAAATGGAAGCTAAAAGCTTAGAATTTAATTTTGTAATTAAATTAAAGACATTAGTTCCATTTCATCACCAAACGAATAGCTTTGAAAAACGAGTAGCTTTTGAAAGATTATTGTGTTTTAAAGACACAGCTAATTTCGTTCCGTTGGTTCAATAATTTATCAGAATTTTTATACTAAATCATTAAGACTTCCAATATGCATATATTGTATTTTTCACTTGAGTTGTTTAGAGTCTGTGATTGAAAGATGATCCCCCATTTGATTTATGGTGTGAAGCCTCCATCTTTAAGATTCCAGTAATGTTTAGATATAACATAAAGACATATTGGTGAAGGAATCCCGGTTATTGTAAAATCACTGCTTCCAACTCCCAGCAGATATGCCTATGTATACCTACTTCTGACTGATATTTTCCTTCGGAAAAATAGTAGCTTCGTATACTACATTTTCGTGTATATACATTTTCATATATATATATATATATATATATATATATATATATATATAGAGTCATCCACAGACAGACGCCTTTGCTTTATCACAGTTCTTCAGTGTGGCTAGACATGGGATTGCCTCAAGCCGAGATCAAAACTCGACTGATAAAAATATACATAATTATCTACATATCTACATTGATTGCACAACTCCGAGTTTCATGCTGTCTGCATCCTATATTAAATAGCTCTGTTATTTAACAATGGCCACTGTTTTTCTTACAATACATGTTATATATATATATGTATTTGCATACGAATGTTTGATCGTATATTTACCTATATTTATCTATTCGATTATATAGCGACACTGATGAGAAGCGATAGAATGAAATAGTCTGTCTGGGAATAACAATATATACGTCCCCGGGAAATTTACTTTCGGACGAGCACTCTTGACGGAAAGCGCGAATTTGTAAATGATGACTACTATCACTAATTCTGCAATGCTCTTCTATGAATTGAACATTGTTGGTCATTGGCATTTTTATTCGAAAAATAGATACACAAAAATTCGTCTTCCTCTGTACTGGGCGTTGATAATTCAGGGATAAAATCTGCGATTGATGCCAAATCAGTTGTCTTTCGATTCCTGCTTGAATAATCGAATGTCTAGCCACATCGATGATTTCTGATTCTTCGAAACAGTTTGTCTACAGATGATTTTATATATATATATATATATATATATATATATATATATATATATATATATATATATATATATATATATAGGATAATACCATGTAGTAGACATTTATAAGTTTAACATGTTTCGCTTATATTAAAGATTCATCATATGGACCATTTTTTGGCATTCTAATGTTTGGGTTGTTTGATTTTCATTGATTTCCCAGAATTATTTTTCCATATATCTTTCTATGATGAAACTTTAAATAAAATCGAATCAAATTAAATTTATAAGCGTTTACTATTTGTTTTTTATCATATTACACCGTCGGATTGCGATCCATATTTAATCTCAACGCTATCCGTGTATACGTCGACCAGCATACCAGGAACGAGGAAAATACAACTATCAGCATAAGACAAATATTAGTGGATAATGCCAAATACGTTACAGCACTTAACGCATGGAATGACTCAAAATCTTAGTATTCTTAAATATGCGTACACATATATGTTAGTAACATGTGTGTACGTATATTAATATGTATGTATGTGTATATGAAGTTATATTGCTTGATACGCATTTCTTATATATAGGTACACAGATATATTTAGTTATGTGATTGTCTTGCTGAAGTCTTTATTTATCATTTCTAATTATATTTAAGAATTTATATTATTATATTTTACGATTATTAATAATATTTTAGTAGAACTTAGCTTCACGAATTTAATACGTTTCTGAAGGCCGTTCGTAAACCGAAATGTTAGTAAACCGAAACTATTTTTCCAATAGTAATCAATGTATAGAAAAATCTCATAGTACATATAAAATGGAAAAGAAAAGCACGGCACATCACTCGAATGTATACAACGCGGCGGTTTAACCAGAAATTATTCCGTTCATGTTAACTTGGTTCGGCTAAGTTGTTCGAGAACCGAAAATTTATTCGCTAACCGAGGCATTTTCATCTCGAATTTTCTGTTTATAAAGCGATTTGTTCGAGATGAGAGACGTTCTTCAAACGAGCTTCATCTGTATCGTTATTATTTTTATCCTTATTTTTATATTGGTTATTTATTACATTGGAATCCTAATGTAATTCATAAGACCTACAAATTCCCAGGTCTGATTAAATTTTCTTCCTCATCGTTAGGTAAAATTTTTCACAGCATTCACACACGGATAGAAAATAGAACATTTGTTACACACACACACACACACACACACACACACATATATATATATATATATATATATATATATATATATATATATATATATATATATATATATATATATATACAGACAGACACACACACATACATATATATATATATATATATATATATATATATATATATATATGACCTAGAGTTAACATAATTGATCAGTCTATTTACTTACAAAATGTACTTGCAACATTTGGAAGAGTTGGAATAAGAAATTTGCATAACCAATATTTGATGGTGGATCGGAATTCCCATGATACAATACAGGCTACACATCAGTTTACGATTAATGTCTGAGCTGGAATTTTAGGTGATTGTCTGTTTGTTCTTTATAATGATCTAAATTTATTAGTTATATATACTGATTAATTTAGTTATTTTATATTTATTTTATTATTTTATTTTGGCAGAGATTATTATTATTATTATTATTATTATTATTATTATTATCATCATCATCATTCGATTTTCTGCTATGGACACACTACCTACCAAGTCTGCGGAAAGACCTAAGGCAGGTCGTGGTGTGTTGTTATGGCCACATTTCATGTTAATTTTTTTTTTTTTTTTTTTTTTTTTATCTCCGATGAAGTTGCTAGCGTTACATAGACAAAGTTCTAGTGTGTGCTGTACTTAATAAGACAATTTTCTTTATATTTAGCTGGGGTTTCCAGGGATTCTTTCAATGTGTTGTTTTGTTCCATTTTTATAATTCCAAGTGCACCTATTACCACTGGTATTATTCTTGTTTTCAATTTCCACATTTTTTCTATTTCAATTTCCAGGTCTTTGTATTTTGATAGTTTTTCAAATTCCTTGGTTGCTATTATTATTATTATTATTATTATTATTATTATTGTTATTATTATTATTATTATTATTATTGTAGCAGTAGTGATTTAAAATTATAATGCTTATTATGTGATTATGATTGCTGTCAAAAATGACATGACGTTATCAGATATTTCGATGCAACTATTTTACTTACGGTCACCCTCATCCTCACCTTACCCGGTGTAATTATTTGTTTAACCCTTTCAGAAAATTTCTTTCTAGATCATTCTATTTATTCATATGTTTTTGGTTTTACTTATCATTTATTTCTTACTTCCTACCTATTTTTTCTTCCACTCACTCTCTACCTCCTCTCTCTCCCCTTCTCTCTTTCTTTCTTCCTTTATCATTATTATTTTTTTCTCCATTTTTTTCCCTTTTCCTCTTCTTCTGTTTTTTTTTTTTTCCTTTTCTCCTTTTATCCTGATGCATATGACTGGATGGATTGATTCCATTTCTAAAAAGCTTTCTGATTGAAGAGATGAATATAAAATATTCATGAAATAAATTATAACCGATATGGATTTTTTAGCTTTTTCTTGATTTATCATATATATATATATATATATATATATATATATATATATATATATATATATAGAGAGAGAGAGAGAGAGAGAGAGAGAGAGATAGATAGATAGATAGATAGATATAGATAGATAGATAGATAGATAGATAGATAGATGCGTGTGCGTGTGTATTTAGCCATGAAGTTTGAATGTTATAAATAACTTTAAGAGGAAGTTGAAGATTTATTATTTTCTCAGTATTGACTGTGAACAGGTGTTCCTTGAGATATCGAGGCTCATCGATTCCGGTTGTCATACTGTTCAATGATTCGTGCCAGTTGGATAAATTTGGGTTAGAAATCTTTTCCGTCTATTTATTTAGACTTCTCGGGAGATTATGGTATAGCAGAGTCCGTTAATACGGTCCATATACTGAGACCACAAATTAGATGTATGTCTTCCTATGATTAAACACAAATTATGTTTTACACGTTATGGCACGGCTGAAGTTTCACGGTGTCTATTAAAAATGCATTTCCTGTTTTAAAAAAAGACAACACTAAGGTCAGGAAATATTTCGTCATTCAATCCCCTTCCGAAAATCTTACCAAATAACCAAACATCAAATCTCTAGAATGAGACAAAAATACAAGGCTTTTGGGTATGGGTCAAGAACATTCAGGATCCCACACACACACACACACACACACACACACACACACACACACACACACACACACACACACACACACACACACACACACACACATATATATATATATATATATATATATATATATATATATATATATATATATATATATATATAATATTTTTGTTTAAAAATATGATTCCTTCGCTACATAAGGGTTCTCATGTTTCAAAAACGAGAGCCGAAACCTTCCAAGTAATTATTCAAATTAAGTTGAATTGAGGTGCTTAGTTCATTTTCATCTTCAAGCGAAATTTTAGGAATTCCTAAAATTAGGATTAGGATTCCTAAAATTTCGGTTGAAGATGAAACGAGACTAAACACCTCAATTCAACTTAATTTTGATAATTATTTGGATGGTTTCGGCTCTCGTTTTTGAAACATGACAACTCTTATGTAGCGAATGAATCATATTTTCAAAACAAGAATATTTTATAATAAAGCTCTACTTCTGTATGGAGCACTGTTTTCTTAAAAATAAAAACAAAAATACTAAGGAATTCCGGATTATGCAACCAACGTGTCCTTTTCCATTTTCTGTCTTTTCTTGTCTGTGGGGATAGTTTATGTTCAAGCTGAAGTGATAACACCAATCACCATGATGCTGACTGGATATATCATCCAAATCTTTCCGTATACACTGCACTGTTCTCAGATTGACAAACAAAAACTCTGAAATGTTTCTATTGAAGCTCACGGCACGAATGCCAAGCAGTACACCATGCCATTTCCAAATTATTGGTTGCGTGAATTGCGTTATCGTGAGCTTTTCCGCACAGAGTACCTAACTAACTCTACTATAATACTCAGTCAAAAAAATCAAAAACAAACAAGGAGCATGCACGAAATTTAAAAGAAAAAAAAAGCTGCAATGGCGAAAATTTACCCATCGCATCACACACACACACACACACACAATAACAAGTTGTTAACGGAAATTCAATTGATTTTGAATTTACATTTCAGGTTATTGTCATTAATTTTTCGTTGTATTAAGTGCATTAACGAATAATGCATTTTAGTCAAAGTAATTATTGATTGTCAAACTAAGTTAATATATTCATGCATATAAACATACATGCATACATACATACATACATACATACATGCATATATAATATATATATATATATATATATATATATATATATATATATATATATATATATATATATATATATTAATGCATATTAGAAATATATTAATTGTTAAATATGTTCAGATTGAAACTTATCTCACACGTGTGATAAAATATCGACATAATATTCGATTCAGTGTTTAAAAAAAGACATATATTTTGGTACCACACTGAGATAAGAATGAGTTTATCGCTCAGACTTGATCGGAAATGTTAAAATCCTCCAGAGGCATAAGAATTTTAAATATAATTACATGAATATATATCTTTGTAGGCGTCTTAGAAACTATTTTCCGCATTAAATTTGTTTATTCTAATGATATTTGTTTCGTGTTTTATTATATGTATATA
>CAHIKZ030004270.1:832500-835000 GCA_903632075.3 Acanthosepion pharaonis
TCCACTTGCCATGTTTAAAAGATGCCATTTATCAGTTATCACCTGTTAATTTCCCTCTGAAAGTTCTCCACCGCTTTAACCAGGTATTGAACTCACACTCTTTAGGTCATGTCACTGGATCTAACCAACGCCTTTATCCACTGTGCCATGTGTCCTCACTGATAACTGACATACATTAAACATGGCAAGTGGAACTCAAACAGTCTACCCCTATGAGCGAAATAAAGGGTTCAGTTCGACATCCCAAACACCTGAGGAAGGTTGGAGTGTACGACGGCCGAAACGTTGTTAAATATGGCGACAAAGATGAGGATAATAGTCCGAATAATGTAAATAGTGTAATTTTTAGTGTATCTAATTCTTACAAACGATCAATATTATGATTTATAGCGAGAGAGTAACGAGAGGTTTGCGATGTTTGATCTTCGGTAAAGGTGTTTGTAGGACAGAAAATATGCCATTACTGAAATCACCATTCGATATCTATCGTGTTTTGAAAGTGAAGACTGGGAAATTACAGCCCATATATGTCAGCAGTGCATGGATAAATTCCGAAAACAAGTCCCTTTTCTTTTTACATAAGATATATTTTAAAACTCATAGTTATTCCCAAAGCTTTCAAATTGCTGAATAATCGAAATGGATCGTTAGGAAAAAAAGGGAAGTATAGTGGTTTGGTATGTGTTATCGATACTCTTCTATGGCAGTGAATACTGGATAATCTCCCCGTGGACGAGAAGCCTATCGTCAGCAAAAATGTGGCTCTAAAGAAGGATAATGAAAATACAATGGACAGAGCGTGTATGCAAATAGGAAATCACCAAGAAGATGGCAAAACAAAGAACTTGGGAGTTTGATTTCCAAAATCGAAGTTCTTTCGAAAAATATTTTCTCTGAAGAATTTATCCTTACGTTGTAACGCGAAGGGAATTAGGGTGATACAATTTCATAAATATAGCATGCTAAGTATTATATATTATTGTGGTAGGATCCACCTAATTTGCATAGTGGGGTAACGACCATACAAATATGGTTGGTACCGGGAAGAGAGGAGGAATCAAGAGATTCAACCAGAGACTCTGCCCGACTGCGACTCAGTCAACACATTCTCCAGGAACGGTCTTACCAGGAATATACAAAAGACTATATGTAAATATTGTGTACGCTTTCTTGTTTGAATACATTTTGTTCTAAGTACATTTTGTGTTGCATTATTATTCCATGCATTAGTCAAGTTTCAGCATGTATAAATATTTGAACTAGTAAAACTAAATAATAGCGATCATTTGTACATCATGTCAAGGAACTTTTTCTTCCCAAGAAATGAGACAAGGACGCAACGGATTACAAGGAGTAAAAGAGAATGAAAATGAGAATTTGAAATTGTGACGGATTAAGAAATGGTAAAATAAGGAACAATCTTTAAGTAGACAGAATATGACAATTGATTTTGCATTTAGACTTTTGAAGGTTGTACTCACCAGAGACGAAAGAAATTTGAAGGGAGTTCCACAACAGTGAATTACGTGAAAAAAAATCTTACAGTAAAAATGGCGGTTATATTTAGTCAGCTCAACAGTAAAAAAAAAAAAGACCTAGACGCGAATCTAGTAGCGCGCTTAGATCCTTGCAGTCAAGACATCAGGAATAAAAACTCTTCAAAGCAGTTGCCATGAAAATAATTGTAGAACGGGCAGAGGGAAGCCACATCACGTCGGTGAGAACGTGACTAGAAACGAGATTCCTGGTCAAGATCGATTTTCTGGATTTTGTCAAGTACCTCGAGATGAACAGTAGGAACACCAAACCAGATATTGCAACAGTATTCAATACACGGATGAGTGGGCAAGGGAGTAATAATAGCTTGGCACCATTGTGCCTAGGGGCATGAAGCACAGAATAGAAAATATCATATCTAACAAAAACTCGTAAAACCCTTTTAAATCTATCAAAACCGGAGACAAATATTTGGAGCAAAAGTAACTCACATCTGGCTGCAATAATCTATTTTTGGTCAAACAATTAGGAAATAAAACTTGGGCGAAGGAGATAGTTTCTGGATCCGGAGAGTGAACGAACCATTATGCCCAGTACAGTTAGCCCACGATCGTCTATAGGAATTCCACATGGTATCTGGAGAGAATGTGTCCAAATGGACACTGACATCATAGTGTTACGTTAAGACTGCAACCATCAATTATGACAGGCGAAAACGTGTTTTCTTTAAACACCAACTTTGTAAAAAATGTCATTAGTTCCCACATGAAAAGAATCTTTTAATATAAGTCTCTGTTTTTTCTTCCTTTCAAGAGTAAAATGTAGCATTTAAAATGTATCGATTTAATATTTCCTAAGTTTCTGTTATTTTACATTGAGGGATAATATTTCTGTTATTTTACATTGGGTGATAATTTTTTAATATTTTCTTAAGTTTCTCTTATTTTACATTAGGGCATATTATTTCTGTTATTTTACATTGGGTGATAATATTTCATTATTT
>CAHIKZ030004270.1:837500-862500 GCA_903632075.3 Acanthosepion pharaonis
CCGACAGAAACCAGTTGGTGTCATGGTTTGTTCTGAATTTTTTTGTTTTTGATGGTTCGAAATCTGCCTTGAAACATGAGTTAAAATAAATATCAGATATTACGTTAATGTTTTTTTTTACTTGGTTGTCAGCCACATTTGCAAATTGTTACATCTTGACTCAAGATGGAGTCCATTTACACATGGCCAATATGACGCAGTAGAGGTGCAAGTATCACCCGCGTTCTTTTATTTGAGCAGTACACTTGATAATCATCAAGCCCTCACATTAATCCGATGAACTGTGCGATAACGTCCATGTCTTAGATTGACGTTTCAGGTATGTCATTCACAAGTGTGTCATACCTAAATGAAGCTATTTTGACATTGTCGTTTGGAGAAAGATTAAGAACTATTCTGAAAGGGTCATTTTGGATTTTATATGTATTTAAAATATGGTCAGTATATATGACAATCAACCAGTAAACTTTCCTTGACCTAAAGACCTAAACAATTTATAAAATGAATAATGGGTAAAGTTATATGTCGCACTTGGTAGTGTTGTATATTTACATAAATATTGATTAAAATGTGTTATAAGTGAGGGCAAATTTGCTCAGTAAGGGAAATAGAGCATTCGTAGATATTAAAATAATGGGGCTATACTTTGTGAATAGAAATTTTCTGATATTGCAATTAAAGGGAACAATATTAGAAAATGCAGAAAGTTAAAATCAGTAAATATGTTTAAATGATGAAAAGTCTTTTCCTTATACGAATTTCAGTATTTGCATTAATTCTTCAGTAGGATGCTTGATAAATACCTATTTAATTTGCTATAGTAAACCCCATGACGACAAATATAAATTATCTGCAAATTTCCACTTTTGGAAAGTCAAATATATGATACAAATTTAAATCTGTGTATCTCTCTCTCTCTCTCTCTCTCTCCTCTTTCTCTTTCTCTCTCTCTCTCTCTCTCTCTCTATCTATATATATATATATATATATATATGTGTGTGTGTTTTGTGTGTGAGAAGTGTATATAAATATAAATAAATATATATATATGTATAATTATTTATATATTATATACAGTTTTATTACAAAAGCGCTCAATATCAGAGATAGAGCTAACATATTTGGTTGGATAGATGTGAGCTTGTGACCCCAGGGTCACAAATTCATCTATCCAACCAAATATATATATATATATATAAATATATATATATATATATATATATATATATATATATATATATATATATATATATGATAAAATATAAAATATATATATATATTGATAAAATCCAAAGAAAAATCAGCAATATTATCAGTACTGATCTGGAAGCTCGACTTCCCCTTTTCCATAAACACTTTCATGGTATCTGCTCGGATAATCTCTTCGATATGGTACCAAGACTTTAAAAATTTAAGCCCAGTAATAAACTGGCGTCGAGATCTCATTAATTTACAGTTGAGCTGCCTAGATAGCGCCGTGAATTCTATGCTAACAGTTTCTTTTCTGACTTTTGTATCTCCCTTCTGGCTCCATGCTTACCAGCAATCATTAATGTCCAAAAATCTAAATGAAATGTCAATCATTTTCTACTGCCTTCCTGATAACTCTTTTTTCTTCCCGCTCGTTAGTAACTTTTCTGTTATTAATTCTATTAAATAACAGGAAAATTACGTTAGAAACCATGAAATGTATACTGAAATGTTACGTTAAAGTAATCCAAATGAGTACGTACACAACACAGATGATGGAAAGACATGAAGCAACGAAAACCATATTATACAAGAGGATGCAGATACCATGGACAGAAGACGTATGTACAACGTAGTTTTAAGGTGAATGGAAACGTAACGGAAATTTCTAGGGTACATAACGAGAAAAGAAGGCTTGGAAAATTAGAAATTCACAGGGCATAGAGTAGTTAAGATGGACAGAGGGAAAAGGCTCATAATCTAACATTATATAAATGGTTTTGCAAATGGTTAGCAGAACAAACTTTCGGAGAGATAATAAAAACATTAAAAAAATAACAGGGAAATTGTGGAGAGCCATGATCATCATCATCGGGAAGTGATATGGATCATAGAAGAAAAGTATTTCAGGTGTGGTGATACGCAGACAAAGTGTCTACAAGTAGACACTGTAGCCGTAACCCTTCAGGAAACGATGGGTTGTGTCAATAAAAATCCCTCGAAATCATCACTTACATCGGGGCACGTAGCAAATGTTTACGACCGAGGAAAACATTCGCTAGCTGTAACAGTTCAAATTGACTTGAAGAAATACTGATGGAGTGTCAGAACGCAAGAGAGGAACTGAGATTAAAAAGGTTGAAGAAAAGTTACTCAGAAGCAGAAATTATTGAGAATAAGATAAAACAATCAATACACACACCACATATGCATACACACGGTTAGCCGAGTACATGCACATATGCCTATCTCTATCCCTCTCTCTCTCTCTCTCTCTCTCTCTCACACACACACACACACACACACACACACACACACATATATATATATATATATGAAATATAGCTATAGCTGGATATATAGTTTCCACGTGTGCGTCGAATACCATCTATCTATCTATCTATCTATCTATCTATCTATCTATCTATCTATCTATCTATCTTTCTCTCTCTCTCTCTCTCTCTATATATATATATATATATATATATATATATATATATATATATATATTCCTTTCCGTATGCATCTCCCTGTTTATAAAAACGTTGCTTTCAATTTCCCGCCGATATTCCTATGTATATCTTTTGATTAATATCTTCTTTGGGGGAAATTGTAGCTTCGTAGATTACGTTTTCTGCCATGTATATTCTTTTTACTGGACAAAAGGATCCTTCCCTACAATTACAGGTAGATTTGTTCATTTGGTTTGCATTAAGAACTTTTTGTAAGTGATTATTATGAAAATTTTGAAATTTTGCTATAGTGAGAGCTAATAATTTTTTCTACATTACTCATGCAGGAATAACTAATTTCTAAATTCATTTTGTTGAACATCTTTTTCAATAGTTAATCTTTTCTAAAATGTTTGTCTATTAGTTTAAGGAAGTATTTCCCTAGACTAATATTCGAAAGTTTACAGAAAAGCGGGTTGAACCATATAATCTTCCTTTTCCTATTTTTGTTATTAATTGATTTATCTACATAATTTAGTGTTTGATTAAATTTACATAGGCATTAAGATCTTTTTAAAAATTTTTAAAATTACATATATATATATATATATATATATATATATATATATATATATATACATATGAGAAGATTTTATATATATATATACATATGAGAAGATTTATATATATATATATATATATATATATATATATATATATATTTATATATATATATATATATATATATATATATATATATATATATACATATGACAAGATTTATCGCCGTTTGATATTAATTTATCTAAGATAGTTTGTCACATTTGTTGACGTGGATTGAAAGAATATTTTTTCAGCAACCTCTTATATTATTAATTGAACTTTATTTATTTATTAAGATAGATAGATAGATAGATAGATAGATAGATAGATAGATATGAAAAGATCTAAATTGCTAGAAACAGGAGCAGTTATGATCCGGCATAATAATATTGCTGATTCTTTTTTGGATTTCATCAAGAGTCTGTAAATATATAGCAGGAACACTGGATATCAGCAATATTCAGAGCGTGGACGAAAGATAGTCTTATTATTATATATCACGTCATCCTATAAGTTTTGTCCGAATTTTGAATAAAGAAAACAAGTGACCAAATGTTACATTTAATTACAGATTCAATCAACAATGTATTTTCCCTGATTATCTATGACTTCCTTCCATCTATTAACAAGCTTACAAATTCCATTACTGTAAAATTCTTTTGGCTTTGATTCAAAGAACTCACAAATGTCAGTTTGAAACTCTTCCTGTGTTACAAAATCTGTTTCTTCTAAATGATTCTGTAAGCTACGAAACAAATGGTAGTCTGAAGGAGCAAGATCAAGAAGGTGGATGAAGAATTTTATCCCAACAAAGTTCTTCGATCTTTTGTGACGTGATTCTTGCTGTGTGATGTCCCGCATTGTCCTGATGAAACATCGCCTCTTTTCGATTCACTAGAGCAGGTCTTTTTTTCCCTTAAAGCTTGGATCAAACGCTCTAATTATTGACAGTATATTTGAGCATTAATTGTTGCAATCGGTGGTAAAAATCCAAAGTTGATTATTCATTGGCGATCCCACCAGATTGAAAGAAGAACCTTTTGCCGATGAAGTTCCTTTCTCAGCTGTGGCTGGCGTCCTTCCCTTTACCAAGCCACTGTCTAGGACGCTTAACATTTCGAGAAAAGATCCATTTTTCGTCGCCAGTCGCAAGTCTATCCAAAAAGAGTGAAGCAAGTTGACGAGAATGGAGAGAAGAGCAGATGTCAACTCGGGATTTGAGGTTGTTTTCAGACAATTCATGAAGCACCCATTTTTCAAGCTTAGGAACTTTTCCAAGTTGTAGAAGATGACGATGAACAGTTGTATGGTTTGAACTGAGTACCACTGACAATTCCTCAACTGATAAGGGCTGCTTCAAGAAGCATTTCATCAAACTCAACTGGACGTCCGGTTCGATCTTCATCTTCAAGGGTGAAATCTCCACCTCTAAATTTTGCAAACCATCTTCTGCAAGTTCTTTCATTCACACATTCCTCTCCATAAACTGAGTGAATGTTTCTAGCCAATTCGACTGCTGAGTTTCATTTTTTGAACTCATGAAGCATTATGTGCCTCAAATGATTCTTGGTTACTTCCACGTTAGCAGGGTTTTTATCAAACAAAATTTAATTTTATTGTTCTCTTAAATAAAATTTGATCAGTTTAAATGCATCTAAACATAAGAATAATGTTCAGCTCCATTAGACCTTATAAAATACTCTTTAAATTTCGTTCATTTTAATAAAAAGTTAAAATTCGGAGAGAACTTATGAAATGACCAGATAAATAGTTTCAGAAGAACGTGTCTAACATGAAACAATGAACCAACATTGTTAGCAGCAGACATAACAACTGATTCTATAAAATGTTTCCACTTCATGTCAGCCGTGAATGTTAGCCCTTGGAAGCGCAACGTGCCCCACTTAGCATCTGCTATGATGACAGGCGGCAGAAAGGAGATTCTCAGATTAACGAAATGAATATTCCTTTTGGAGGCATTAAAATGAACATCTCGTTACCTTGGCCCAGAATGTATGTCATTTTTTCAGTCACCTGCCAATTTGACCTTATCGAAATGATCAGAATTACTATCGAGGCAGGATTAAATGCTTGTGTCATCAGCATTGCTACCAAGTCGAGATATGATGGCATCAGGGTGGTCATTAATAAAAATCAAGAACAATGTAAGCCCATGTTTTTAGTCCTGCGGATACTTGTATTAGTGCAAAAAGATGTAGAAAAATGGCTTCTAAGGTCAACGTTCGTGCTGCTATCTGATGATAAAGCGTGAATCAGTTCAAATGTTCGTCTGTAAATGCCATAACATTTCAACCTGTGGAGAAGAAGCTTATGCCAATCCCTGTCAAATGCTTTCGAGATGTCCTAAGCAAAAGACTAAGCTTCACCACTTTTATTGTAAATATGATAGACTCGTCCATCAATAATCGTTGCACATCAGCAATTGACTTAGAGAAGCGAAAACCATATTACTTGCATAAAAGAAGCCCCTGCCACGTGTGATGCTTAACAGATTCAGAATTTATTATTTGCTAGACAGAGGTAGAATGCTAATAGACTGATAGTTTGAAGGGTGTTGTAGAGTGATTTCGCAGTGGAGGCTTGTATTTGTACTAAGTCGGTCCTAAAATAAGTTCGACGTATAAAACGTTAGGAAGTTGATATAATAGGTATTACGCAGTGTAATTTTGTTGTGGTCGCTGAGCGTCGTTTCTCTTACTACTCCTACTTATCATAAGTGGGAGGGTCTATTAACTATAGAATATGTCTGTTTCACCATAACAAAGAGTCAGACGGTTCACCTAAATTCTTAAAACCTGATACAGATGAGGATTTTTAGCAAGCAGGGAAGCATGAGGCATCGAAGAAATTATTATAGTCTGGAGAGTAAAGGAGTCATTTCGGGAGCACGTTTCTTAAGGTTTATGATAAGGATGACATCAGGTCTACATGCTTTATAGGAATCCAGATCAGAAATAATACTAGAAAACATGGAAAGAGTTATATGTATATCACTCAAGAGAGACTCGGTTCTATGTTGTAAGTCAGACAAGAATACTCCAAATGAGTCATGTGTTTGAAGAGATTTTGCAGATAAAACATTCTGCCTTATAAAAACAAGACGTTAACAGTGTAAATTGTGCGAGGAGAGGAGGAATAGAAATATTTTATTTAATGCACTATTACAGAGCCGCCAGCAGTCACGAGAGACCAAGTTGGTAGAAGCTGTACCATGCCCAAATCTATCAACAAAAAAATAAAACACTTAGCACCTTCGAGGTCACCTTTACATTTATTACGTGTAGCCACAATCAGACATTTGTTATAAACGGAACTGTTCCGTTGATACAACTGAGATAATTGATTCCTGAGGACTATAGCGGCTGAACAGCCTGCTGTAAATCAGGGAGAAGATTTTGGTTTTAACTGGTATTTCCGAAACTGTACAAAAGCATCTATACAGGTTTGACACAAGGACAACACTCACTGCCATATTACTTAATGGGAAAGATAATCCAAAGGGTATCTCGAAAAAGGTCACTAAGTGAATCCCAATCAGCATGCATGTAAGGGAAGGAGGTCTTGGGTACAGGAGATTCTTGTCTAATAAACGACAGACACGAAACATCAACAATTTTCTAGAATGACAGCTGTGATGATCGACAATAGACAGAAGATAAGCTAAGTAACAAATCAAATAAGGAAGCAAGTCGATCAGATTTATTAGAGAAAAGATAAGGCAATCCACTAGTTGTGCAAGAGTCTGAGAAACGGAAAAATTGAAAGTCAGAATACCCGAGACATAGGTAAAATTAGAATGCTTTAACCACTTGTCATCACCAGTGACAAAACTTTTTTAGATCAATGTAGGGACCGATCCATTGCAATACTGTCAGAAATGTTCTCCAATATACGGCAGTTCTGGGAAGAGGAAGAATAGTAAATTCGACAGAGAAAGATAACAGAAAGCAACAACGAAAGTCGAAAGCACATGAAAGAATGATCTGTGGTTTTAAGGGAGAGTTTCCTTGCCATTTGTAGATTTTCCCGGATACAAAAGCCAAGGCCATGCATATCTATCATAGAATATTTAGAACAAAGTGGAAGAAAATCTGGGACTGATAATTAATTGGGAGCAATATAAGAATTCAGTTTCACAAAATTCAACGGTAACTGAAAACCGTTTCCAAAGAAAAGTATGTACGCTGCAGAACGGATACTACGAATATTGGTGAAAGAAAGATTGATCGAAATAGCTGGTTGTTTTTTGTACGTTTTCCCGTATTTCTGTTCAATGTATTTGTTATGAGGAGATTTTTGGTTTGAGGAGAAAAAAAAGCCAAAACAATTATCACTAATCGTCGGCAATAGAAACTGAACAGAACATATCTAGGAGTAAAACATAATAGGATCTCAGGGTTTTACATGCAAGGAAATGCATACAGTAAAACCTACGCATTCGTTAAATGGTGCTACAGATACCCCGATGTTATGTGACAGCTGATCAGCACTACTGAAGAGTCCGGACTCCTTACTACCAGTCGGATAACAACCAGAAACCTGCCAACCCTGTACGCAAATAATGAAGAAAAACAGCCACTGAGATTTTAGTTCACCAAAGTTTTAAGATAAAAGTTGACCCATGGAAGAAAGAAAGATCCAGCAAACTATGTTATAAACAGTACAAAGTTCTAGTTTTGCATTAATATGAAATCATAGAAAGATTAAATATACGCGAGCTTAATCATGATGTTTTTAAAGTAAGCTATACATACAACAATGATTGATAGATAGATCAGTCAGTTATGAGCCATGATCATATATCTTTCGTTAGAAGACTGAAGAGGCAGAATTTTCCTGCAGTAGGTTGCTACTTTTTCTGTGGTAGACCAGTTGCCAGCCAAGGCTATAGCACCCAGTCTGTGATGCTATTTACCCATAAATGTTGGCAGAAGAAGATTCATACCTTTTCCAAGGGTTATACTACGTAAGTAATGGATTCGATTGGTTTTCGAACTCGGCTCTCCGATTCCTTAATCCGAGCCGATATCCATTAATCCACCGTACAAAGTCATTATAGCGCATCCTGAAGGGCTTAGAAATGTACGTCAAACTTGAAACCCTATTGTGTCCATACCTTTCCACGTAAGTAAATGAAATGGATTTGATTGGAATTCGAACTTGACTCTCCGATTCCTCAGTCCAAGCCGCTATCCACTACTCCACCGTACCTCCTGATTGATAGATAGATAGATAGATAGATAGATAGATAGATAGATAGATAGATAGCGAGAGAAGCAACGGATCGAAACCTGTGTTATTTGTTAATGTCCATAATATTTAAATGGCCACTTCTTTTGACTTACTATAGTTTTCCAACTTTCTCATCTGTTTTTTTTTTTTTTTTATATATGTACATTGATTTTGTTTACACTCTGAAAACCATATTGTTTTAAAGGAAGGAATCGTTATTGACAGATGTGATTCTACTCGTGACATGAAGCCGCAGGCCCAAGAGAATGCAGTTCCTATCATTAAGAAATGGCGCGACCGATGATCGATAACTCCTTGCCGTGGTGACCTACAGCCGCTGGATAGCACTAGTAATATGTTCCTTACTTAGAACGACCAGTAGGTTTCGCTATATATTTTATGCGCTCTTGCACGAATTGTCTTTTAAAGAACTGAGATTTACAGAATTACATATAAAGAAACAGGCAGCGCGGAAACACATGCACACGTGCATGCGCGCAGAGATGAACACAGACATATACACGCATGCATATATATATATATATATATATATATATATATATATATATATATAAATTAACTGATTTAAAATGTTTTTCGCTACACAGTAATAACCATGTTTCAAAATTGGAAGCTAAAAACTTTAAATTTAATTTTGTAAGTAAATTAAAACATTAGTTCTATTTCATCCTCAAGCGAATTTTTGAGTAATTTATTTTTTAAATTTACCTGTAAGGGAAATTCATGATTTACGGTTGCCAAGGATACAGAGAAATCCAATCATCAAGACAAGGCTTTCCTCTACTTGCCTGAATATACATTAAATGTTATTACTTAAAATTATGCGCGCTTCAGCAAGATTCGAACCTGCTTTCCCCTAGGGGAAACTGTAATTAGATATCACATGTTTTTGAACTACTCTGTAAAAATCTAAAATCTAAAATCTCTATCGAAAAAATGCTTTTGTAAATTTCAGTCTTTGTTCTTGTTTCTTTTTATTTTATTTTGCGAAGGGGAGACTTTTTTTTTATTTTATCATCCGGGTACTCCTTATCAATCCCATATATGGCTTTGTGTATTCTGTCTTCCATCTATAGATATAAGGTTGTTTTTTTTCCGTTTCTACCTACATATGTCTAAGTCTTCATATGACCACCTACAGATGAACGTCATATTTATCAGAATTATGTTTCTGCAGATGCGATTTATCTCAGTCTAATAAAAGCTTATTATGATGACCATCGACTCGTGCCAAACAAAGTTGATACGATCACGTCACACCTTCGCATGTCAAGTTCAATGCTTTGAGTACATAGAGGTTCTATAGTGTTTTCAAACGTCCATATGAATGCGTTTGATTGACGACTGACAAAAACTTTGGTGAAAGAGGAAATATAAACCCCATTTTCTTTTCTAATGTGATTTACAAACACATGTTCACAGGGATTTATAAGCAGATGAATATTGTCATAATGCCCTTTACGAATATTTTTTGGTATGTGCTGATCAATCTTCAGATCGGTCTTCTGATCAGTACTGTCAACATATTTAACATTACACTGATCTTCAAATTATAAATTACCGAAATATCTTAATGGGAGGAAAAACACATTCACGAAGGAAATTTAACTTAGGTTTGGAATATGACGTGGATTACCAGAAAATTATCATGGATGAACATTTTGTGCGATTATCCGAATAAATATTGTCCTAACATCTGTGTAAATAGATAGAGCACGAAAGGAAGAAAGAAACAGGAGAAAATGTGTACATATCTGCGTGAGTGAATGTTTTGATAGATAGATAGATAGATAGATAGATAGATAGATAGATAAAAAACATCGGATAGACAGATGATAATCAACAGATTAGCATAGATAGATAGATAGATAGATAGATAGACAGATAGATAGATAATGGTGCTGGAAATAGAGATTAGGATTGAAATTCTTAATTATGCTTACGCTACACTCTAAATACAACATTTATGCATAATACTGTTTTCTAGCAATTTACCTGTTGCGATAGGTAAATTGTCATCATTCTATTTTTTTTTGTTTTGTGGATGTCCGTTGCTTGTTTTTTTTTATTTATCTATTTACTTTGTTGCACTGCATTGTAGGGTCAGTTCGGTATCGTCTGTGAGAAAAATAGCACCATGACTTAATTCACTTCGGCCGAAATTTGGAAACAGAATGTTGTACTGGTTGGCATTCGCTGCGCATGCTCCAATACGAACATTTCAGAGTATTTGAGTATCAGTCTGCAGGGACTGCAGATGATACGGAAAGAGCTCGATTAGTCTTATGGTGGTTATGAATGTACGGCAGTACGGAAAACTCATTCTGATCATTCTCAATAAGAAAAGAACATTTTGAAATTTGTTGATGATTAACTCAGGCTTAACACGGAGGCCTACATCACTGACTTGACTAGGTACTGCTTCCCTGGGTCAAGAGTGTGACTGCCGAAAGACCTTTTATCTGACAACAGGTCTCTGCACCGTGCAACACAAACAGGAGAACACAGTCATGGCTGTCAGATAATTACTACGACCACATCACCACTGGGCACCCAATTTCGCAGACAACAAACCCGTTGATTATTATGTGTGGGCACAGTTGAGCGAGAAAGGAACAAAACTTCTGGCAACACCAAAAATGAACTGAAGGCAATGATTATGCCGGCTTTCACCAGTATAAATAATGAGACCGTCCATTTGAGTTACAGCAACCAAAACAGCAACATCTTTTGTTCAATCATAAAGTGTTTTTCGTCCTGTCAGTGCTATTTACTTGTTAGACCTGAAAATGACTGACGCTAATCGAGCGTAAAGCAATAACACTCAATTAATAGGCAGTAATAAAACAGATTCGAAAACTTGCCAACATTAGCTATACACATAAACAATACATACATAAATATATATATATATATATATATATATATATATATATAATCGAAAACTTGCCAAAATTATCTATACATACAGACAAATTATATATATATATATATATATATATATATATATATATATATATATATATGTTTAAAATTCATACAGGATATATTTATTTTAAGCGTTATTTATTTTCAGCAGACATCAAAGTTTCGTTTCACATCTATTTCGTTGTTGGTTTGTGAATTTTAAAAAGGTAACTGCGTAATTTTAAACAAAGGTCTTGTAATTAGTAAGCGAGAAAAAGATTAAAAAGTACCCCTACCACGCAGTTTCAAAATTAACTTACCCACAGTTTGTCCGATTTAGCGCCACTATATTTACGTTTTATACAATCTATTTGTTCCACCTTTTATACAGGTCTTCTTAATTTCATTCCATAAATTATTACAGGAGGGATATATATATATATATATATATATATATATATATATATATATATATATATATATTTATCATTTAAGTAGCATATATGTTTGGGGTATTTTATATAATATGCTATCAGCTATACTCTGAGATATCTAATGAGCTAGTTATTGGTATTTAGTAGTGTTTAGTTTGAATTACAATTGTCGATTAGTGGGATAGACTATTGAGGATTGTTTTTTAGTTTTTAATTTTAACATTCCTTTACAATTTTCAAATGAGAAAAGTAATTTTAGCTCGTCTGATATTATACGTATCCTATTTCACATTAGAATCCTTCTAAAATCATGGGCATTACTTATCTGTTTAACGGGAAATATTCCTCCGGATTTTCCAGCCTCAAGATACACCACTCACCTGAAAATTAGAAGAAAGAAATATAGGTCAAACCACACAATGACTTTTTTAAAACTTATCAAATATATATGATCAATTAAATATTTCGTGTAAAAACCTATGCTAATCGATCCACATCTTCTTTCTGTGACATGTCTCCTCGCTACCTAGGTGATGGTTGTTCTTAACATATCCATATCTCTTGTAGCTTTTAATAATTTTTGTCTTCCTGTCAATCTCTCTTGAACCTGAACTGTTATCCATTTACTCAAGCTCACTAAGTATCTTGCGCAATGATTTCCCCTGTTCTTTCTGTTCTCTATCTCTCCCGTGAGTATCAGATTTTCCAAACCCTGCTTCCTCATTATGTGCTCCCTAAACCTCAATTGTCTATTTCTGGTGTTAAATATTATCTTCCATTTTCTCTAAAACTTGGTCGTTGCTCAAACGTTCAGTTCATTCAGAAGAACCACACTTCTACTGGTTTGAGACTCTTCTTCATCTTTGAAAAAATAATCCTGCAAACTTAGTAAAGAAACGCGTGAAAAATGGATAATTAAAAAACAAAAACAATAACTGCAACAAAAACAGTTGAAACATAGTACAACAAATATAAAATATGCTAACCAAATTCGCATCTTACATGCGTTGCTCTTGATGATAATAATAATATAAAAAATAAGTCAGCAGATCATGTTATTTTTTTTATTTACGGTAACACGATATTGGGCGATTGTCTCACAAGGTTTCCATCGTTCGATATTGTGCGTCTAAAAAGTGTCGCTTCTATCACGATCTACATATAATCACAGCTTTTTATCTGGGTAAAAAGGTAGTGTCTTCCTTCAGAGGCAACTCAGTTGTATTTTTGACTGCGTACAGAACGTAACTGAATATATAATTGAGAGGTGCTCGTAACCGGGAAATAAGTACTTATTGCTCTAAACAAATTGGGATACGTAGTAATAACGTTGGGGGAGCTGGGACACTTTTGGTACTGGCCCACATGCTCGTGCTCACCACCCAATACCCAGCATTAACCGAACCGTATGCCACATCCTGTCAGTGTCTGGCGGCAAGAAAATACAATAGCTTTTTTGAATTTCGGCTAATATCAAAGTGTAGTATCTGTTCTCATCAGCTTAATCTGATTATTTCTCTGCACTTCTATCTTGACTTCTTTCTTACCTTTTCTCACTGAACCTAGACAATGCCTTTTCTCATTTCGTCCACGCGATCGAAACGGAATAGTACATTATTTACTGGCAGGGCGTAACGGTCGGGCGAACTAACGAAGGGAGAGAAAAGCACATTTATAATATGATAGTATCAATAGCATAATAAATAATAATAGTATCAGTATCATAATAAATATAATAGAATATTTTTCATAATAATTTATGAAAGCTGATCATAATCATACACCCCAAAAATTTGTATTAATGTTTTTATCGTAAATCAAATAAATGTTCTGAATTATAGAAAAAAAAGTCCACAAAAAATAATTTTGTTAGACTTCAATCAATTTTGCATAGATGAAAAAATACCGTCCAAAGTACATAGAAAAAACATATACACACACACACACACATATATATATATATATATATATATATATATATATATATATATATATATATATATATATATATATATATTTATATATATATATATATAGATAGATAGATAGATCGTTAGATATGGAAAAATTCTAATCTTTTATGTGTGTTTCATAGATACAGATTTAAATGTAGATAATATACCAACCAATTTATTAGCATATTGTTGCTTGAAACGTTGCCAAATGCAATACCAAGTTTTATTAATATTAGATAAGGGATTCTTGAGCTTGAGCCGTTTTCTTCTATTTTTACAGCATTTATAATAGCAGATTCATTATTTGTTTTCGATTGACGTTCTTTTATCTATCTGCTTATATAAACAAATGCTTGCATATTATAACCCAAGTATTCCAAAACGTGTTAACAACATTACTAAATAAATGTAAATATGCATATCACAATATATGTTTATACAAGTCATTATACTATATTAGAATATTTTTTGTAACAAACAACTTGAAAGGCGAAGAGGTAATATGTCACGTGATTTGTTAGTAAATAAATAAATGCACACTGCTTTGCCCCCTTTACGCATTTTGAACTAAATGCAAGTAAATAGCATGTCTGTATAATGCAAAATATACTTATTATTTTGGAAAAAATATACATCTGTTTTCAGCTATTACTCCAAATTTTCACAAAACATATTAACTATGAAGCCTAGTGTAACATTAAAACGACTTTTAGCGTCTTAATATTTTTAATTAATTTTGTTTTCAAAGTATATTTTATGAAAGGAATTTCTCTTTTGATGTAAAGAAATAAACGATATATCAACTGATATCCTAAGAAATACATTCATGCTTTAAATCAGCTATATTTGGATTAAGGCGTTTTTTTTTGTGATTTTCATTCATTTTCGTGTCAGAATAAATGAAGTAATATTAACTAATAATTAATAAATATATACTTACTATTCGGGAAATGTCTGAAACAGATTTAAGCTCTTTCTTCAAACTTTCACAAAATGTTATAACTACGAAGCCCAGAGCCACAATAAAACCTCTTATACCGTCATTAAATAGAAATTAAAATGTGTAATTAATAATAAAATTGAATATATTTTTACACCATTTTGTATCATGAAAAACGGAGTTGTGAATAGTTTACTGTGTGTGTGTGTGTGTGTGTGTGTGTGTGTGTGTGTGTGTGTGTGTGTGTGTGTGTGTGTGTGTGTGTGTGTGGTATCAGCAGTAATAGGCGACCATATATTAATTCAGGATTTATAATGACGAAATTGACATGAAACGATAGATGGCCTATGTGCAATGAAGCAGAAAAAAAACAATCATATATATATATATATATATATATATATATATATGTGTGTGTGTGTGTGTGTGTGTGTGTGTGTGTGTGTGTGTGTGTGTGAAAAGTGTATATAAATATAAATAAATATAAGTATGTATAGTTATCTATATATTATATGCGCGGTACTTATTAAGCGTTCAATATCAGAGATAGAGCTAACATATTTGGATGGATCGATGTGAGTTTGTGACCCTGGGTTTCACGCTTTAGCGATCGTCAGACAAACTGATTAATGTTTAAAAAAAAAAAAAATTAATCAATTTGTCTGACGATCGCTAGCGGGGAAAAACAAATTCATCCAAATATATATATATATATATATATATATATATATATATATATATATATATATATATATATATGTATTATACCGAGATAAAGTATGACCGATATTGGTATATTAAATCGAACCACCTGAATAGATAATCATGTATACGCTGCGATAGATAGATAGAAAAAAAACATTCATAATATAAATAAATTCAGTTAGAAAGAGAAGGCAATGAATAATTTGAACGAGTTAGGTTTGAATAAATTAATATTCATAAAGAGATGATCATATATACATCGGGACATATATATATATATATATATATATATATATATATATATATATATATATAGAGAGAGAGAGAGAGAGAGATAGATAGATAGATAGATAGATAGATAGATACGAATGGCGTAAGGGAAATTAATATGAATGATTAAATGTGGATTAAATGAATATTGACGTAAAATTAATATAATCTGTAATTCTGTATAAGAAGCCAATTTAGCAGACAATAATAAAGCAGGGTGTTCGAGCTTTACTTGTAGTCACACAATTTTTTGTACTTATCGTTTGATTTTTTTTGTTTTTTTGGGTTTTTTTTTTTGTACTCTACACTTATTAAGATCTAGCTCGGCCTTTTAAACTCGCTCGTGTGGAGAGCTAATTGTGTCTCCGTCCCAAAACTAAAGAGACCTCTGGTTCAGCTGAGAAAACAGCAATGATAATTTTGAAGAAAGAACTTTAAATTCCTCAATTCACATCATAGAACAGCAAACCCGCACTTTAACTTTGATTCGGTTTATAACTCCAATTCTGTCGCAAAAAAAAAAAACGATCCGGACCGAAATTCCAATTCAGGCAAAAAATTCACTTCTTTTTACGAACACTTGGAACACCAATCGAATTGAGTTCTTCAAATCGCAAACTCTGCGGAACTTTTACGTTACGATAACTCTAACTTTAACCCTGATTTCTTTCCATTTTGAAGAAATGAAATTGATTTCCTCAAGTCACCAATTTATGAAGATATTACAACTAAGGGTTTTTTTAATTTTACACATTTTTGGTGTATTTTAAACTCAATATAAATTAAAAACTTTTAAAATCACTAATATTTTTAATTATTTTAAAATTTGATTTTTCAACTATCTCCTCTTCATCCGTAAAAAAATATATCTCAATGCTCGATGTTCAAGCACCAAATGAAGGGCAGATTTTCAATCCTGAGATCATCCTGATTGCATAAAGATATAAAATGTCTATGCAGCGTAGGTGTAATCTGAATTAGAAGGGTTTCAGACAATCGGACGGACAAGAAGAGATTATCGTTTATCTATTTAGATTAGGCATTATTGAAATAGATATTAACTGATAATAAGAATGATTATGAGCTGCTAATTTCAATATATGAGAGCTAACGGTCCATTTGTAGTAGATTTGATCCGAATGGTATAAGATGATATATAGTAGCTAAGGACTTACAGTAGTGTGTCAAATATTCATGCCATATATGCACATTGCTTACATAAATGACATTTTATACTGTATGATCTGTTATCTCCTAATTTTGCGGATTAACTTGCCATCGAGTTCAGACCCACCTGGTCAGATCATTTGGGAAGACAGTGTAGCTAACACAAAACGATTCTAACCAGTTATCTTTCTAGAGGAATAACAGAAAATGCTTTCCAGTGAATCTTACGACAAGTTTTGTCAAGATGGCTAAAAGTCTTGCCTTAAAATATGAAAAGAATATTATCCCATGACGTTTGACGATTTGGACTTTAAACCCAGTATATATATATATATTTTATATATATATATAAATATATATATATATATATATATATATATATATATATATATAATTATCAATAGAATGCAAAACATAGTGTTAACATCGGGTATATTAAATACAGTATCCGTAATCCTCCGTCTAAAACTTAGTTCTGAGTATAACGATAAACTACATCAGGCAGCAAGATCTCTGATCGGGAGACTGTGATTTTTAGATACGTGAAAACGACTCTTAATTCTGTTGTTCCCAGATCAATATATATATATATATATATATATATATATATATATATATATATATATATATATATAAAAAGTGAACATATGTCAACACTTAGAGGCGACAGATTGTTTCATGGTAGATGCAATCGTCAGGTCTGACGATTACATCTAGCATGAAACAGACTGTCGCCTCTAAGTCTTGACATTTGTTCACTTTTATATTTACACACGCTCTATCTCTGATATTGAGCACTTTATCCCTTAAATATAGCACATCTTAAGACTATATTTCTTCAATCATAATCGCAATCATGACCCATACGGAGTAGATATGCCGCTAAAGATAAAAACAAACAAACTTCTGTGTTGTTTTAATTTAAGTCAAATGCACGTGAAACATGATTAACCAATGAAAATGAAACCCCACAGGATTCAAACTGAGATTAGAAAGATGATCAGACATTTTTCGACAAAGATGTAAAAGTAAGTATAGGAGAGTTTCTGGTAAAAAAAACTGAAAAGAAATGGCATAAAAATGATATCCGCTCTGAGAAGAAATCATCAGGGCTCTTGAAATTTACTCGTAAGCATTTCTCAAGGCGACAGAAAATATAAATTAGCATATAAGTAAAAAGAAACACCTTAACAGCAAATCATGGAGGTGTAAATATAATGATTTAGAATTATTTCTCTTCTTATCGTACGCGAGCACATTATGCGATTCTGGGAACTATTACTGGAGAGCTATATCGAAGTATCAGACCATTGCAAAAGTTCGTACACATTTTTCATTGTTAGTATAAAATGACCACAACTTGAAACTGGTGTTCGTTATAGAGGCTGTTTTTGGTGTGTTCTAGATTTAAATATTGAATCAGTTAGTAGCGAGTCGGACTTTGTTGAATGTGGACAATTTGTGCACAAATGAATATCTGAAAAATGGAAGATTAAAAAGCGGTAATTTCAAAATATAATGCTCTCTGAATTTAGGAAAGAAGCGAGCTTCTGATCTGCAACAAAAAAACTCAGAAGGTGAATTTAGATTGTGCGTAAACTATTCAGACGTTCACAAAGTGGTTTGGCAGATTTCGTTAGGCTGATTATAGCCGAAACTATCAAGCACGCTTCAGGCAATTTTTCGACGTCGATGAATCGTGGGCAATAAAGCGAAGATTTTGTTTGAAGTGATAGTTAAGTGTTTAAAAATCGATATCTCAACAAGCTTTCACAAATTAAAGATATTTGGTTTCGTTTTCAAGTTCGACGCATTGGTGCCACATTTTGTGACGAAACGGAAACAAGTTTGATCATGTTTCTCTGGTGTGTTTTCTGCTATTACAGCAAAAAATGGTTCCGTTTTCGAACAGAATGGTCAAAACTGATGGAAAATGTATCATTTATGATAACGTTCGACCCAAGCGGAGTTGTAAACAAGATCTTGAATATATAGAAGACGTATCTAAAACGTTCCAATTCAAACGGCCGATTTTGGTAAATCGATTCGGTGTCATTTTGAGCGTGAAAACGGAATGCCACATATGGTGAAACAGACCTTGTAGAAGCTGAAAGAGATGAAATAGGAAACTCTTTAAAACCCAAAATTATTTTTCTTAATTTTTTTCCATTTTATTTGTTCTGCAGAACAATTTAAATGAAAAAAATTTTGATTCTGTACCAGAAATAGAAGACATCTCAAACTTCTTCCAGGAAAAAACAGGAATTTTCATCGAAAATTTCTGAAAAAAAACCATGAGGTAGATTTTTTTTAGAAATAATGGAAACTGTGTATTTGACTAACAACTGTGTTTTTCAGAGTATGTATTCTCTTTGTTTTATTTTCTAATAACACACAAAATCTTGCAATGAGCTAATTATTTGAGAGCAGCTTTCTCTGTTGACGGGAGTCGTCTCTTTAAACACGGTTAAAATCTGAAGCAAAGAGTTAAACAGAATGTTTATTCAGAACGTTTATGGGTGGATTTTGTCATTCTACTAGCCAATATGAATTTGAATCAAATGGAAAATTTATGGTGAAACTTTAAAAATTGGATTTATCAGCGATACTGGAGAATTATTAATCATTTTAATGCCGTTAGCAAGAATAAGCTGCCTTCAATATTAAAAGAATTTTGCCAATGGATTTGAAGTGTTAGGAAACATATTCGGGTGAAATAATTGCAATCTAGCGCTATGTAACTAAATAACAACACTCAATAAAAGATTAATTAAATCTTCCTTGTCAGCCATTTTCAAGGAAAGATGCATGAAATAAAAGTTGGCCTCCAAATACACATCTATCAAATTACATGACCAGGCAGTCAACAAGGAACACAACACCAGCACATTCCGAAGGAATCTCGTCGAACAACAAGTAACAGAAAACAAAAGAGAGGATAGTACTTCTTACAACTGATATATATATATATATATATATATATATATATATATATATATATATATATATATATATAAGTGAACATAGAAGTCAACACTTAGAGGCGACAGTCTGTTTCATGTTAAAGCAATCCTCAGGCCTGACGATTGCATCTCGCACACCACAAACTCGTTTTTACGACGCTTGACGCTACATTTGAATGAAAACTCTAACCATTTTAGACATTTAAAACAACATGCCTGCCCGCACACAAAATTCCGTAAAATTTTGTCGAAAACACAATTATAATTAGCCATGAAAACAATAGACAAAAACTAAAAATCCTTGAAGCATTATACATCAAGCAGTTGATACCCAACCTAAACAAAATCAATTATGTCATCTCTACAAATATTCTTAAATGTCTATAATTGGTAACAGAAGCCATTGTTTTATACCAACGGCTTTCCATATTTCATACTACAATTCACTCTCGTGTAGTCACGTGTGACGTCATGAGATGCGGTGCGATTTTCGCTTCTAGCGTCTTATAGCACGTGTTTATCCTTGCTTAGAAATCATCTATGAAAACATTGACAGACTATCATCACTGTCTTGTCCGTATATTGTTTAATATGTTGTAATTGACATCTTTGATAATGGCTTAATTAAGCCGAAAGCTTAGATTGTATTAAAAAAATATGGATCAATATTGTGAAATTCTTTCTTCGTTCAACGATAATGTTATTAAACTTATCAGATGTTACGAAACAAATTTACATAAACTAGACAACACTTGTCTATATTATTTAATGAAACGTGTATGTATGAAAAGATGCTGCCTAAAATACACACTATATATATATATATATATATATATATATATATATATATATATTGGGGTGATACAGAAATTCCCCAAGTCCTGAATGGAGATGGCATAGCGGAGAAAAATGAATTGTTATTAAATGTAACATATCATTATCAATTATTAAAATGTTCTCTTGGTTTATTAAAGATTTCATACAAAGTAACGAATTGTTGATGTTAGTGATGTTATACGGGGGCGAAGTATACTAGTTATTTCATATATATTTGAGATTTTTCATGCATCATAGATCATTCTCTAAAACGGAATATGTTAGTTTTGAAATCCAAGGAGACATTGATGTATCAGATTGTACGCTGGTTTCTCACATGTTTGAAAATCTATGCCAGGATAATTTTTACGTACACGAGAAACAAACATCTGTTACCTTGAAGAAAATCAAGTATAAATCTGTTAAAATTCAGAACACAGCCTTTTTCAGTAATTTCTATGAAACATACTTAAGCGTATATATATATATATATATATATATATATATATATATATATATATATATATATGTGTGTGTGTGTGTGTGTGTGTGTGTGTGTGTGTGTCTGTATACATATCCAAATATAGAGAAAGAAAAGAAAGATTAAGAGTTTACAGTCGTTAGCATTTGTTTTTTTTAAGTGCTCAAAACAACGTAGAGCAAAATATTATTATAATATTTTTAATGTAATATTGCACATCACTACGACAATATTTGCAGTTTTCGGAATTTGAAAATCGCCAGATGAGGGAAAATGTTAAGTTCGAGACAACAATAATTTTTTATATATATATATATATATATATATATATATATATATATATATATATATATAATCAAGTAATTCATCGAGTCTTGACGAAACCTAGAATACAGAAAGGACTATATGGCCGTTTCGTCATATATTTGGGATTCATCAGCAGTGCGCATCCACTACCGTGAATTGAAACCCAGACAGTTACGATATGAGCCAAACATCATGCCAACGGGCCTCTATAACTTAATCATATTATATATGTATATGTAGTATAAAAAACCTCCAGATCCGTTATGAATGAATTGATCCTTGTTTATATAAATTTCTGCCGTATTATTTGTTATTTTTACTACAAGCTTTCGTCTGTTCCTACAGACATCTTCAGGTATAGAATAGATGTTTTTCTTGTTTTTTCTCTTAGTAATAAGAGGACAACGAAAATATAAACAAGGATCAATTCATTCATAACGGATCTGGAGGTTTTTGTATACTATTTGGATTGTTTGCGATGATGGATGTCTCGCCATTTAAATCATTAACCTTTGCATTAGTTTTGTGTGAATAATTCATGTATTTTGTAAATTGATTTTTATTGTATATATATATATATATATATATATATATATATATATATATATATATATACATGACAAATATATATATATATATGACAAATATTCTTTAAGTTATAAAATTATACACAATTATATCATATCATATATATTATATCACACACACACACACACACGCACACACATATATATATATATTTCCAAAATGTGACAATATATAAATTTTTCAAAATATTGTTCTTGATGTATACAATTATACAAAATAATATACATACATACATACATATATATATATATATATATATATATATATATTATATGGAAGGAGATCGAGGTCTTTTGAATGACAAAGCACAACAGTTCTGTGTAAATCGTTTCATACTCTAGGAGGAATTCATAAAAATAATGTAATAATTTTATTGATGGGATTATATACACCTAGGAATTGGATAAATGCGAGCGTCGGTAATAATAATGTATCCAATGAAATGCTGAATTATAAATTTGAACATTTTTGAAGTTTTCAGCACGAAATTTGTAGGATTTGAGGAAAGTAATTATAGATGTGTTTATCTTACTAATTTTTACTCTCTACAAGGACCAACAACCAATCACTGCAGAAAGTTACTAAAGGAGATGTGTACGGTTAGAGTGAGAAGCTTTGTTCATGCTGATGTAACTATATTGAATCTATATCTTCATCTACCGCAAGGAAAGGTATTTCTCTCTCTGTTGGGCCAGAAGGTTTTTTTCTCGCCTGAGTTCATCCTTCAAATCTACAAATCAACGATTCGACCTTGCATGAGAATACTGCTGCTATATACAGTCTGGTGCTCCCGCTGTTCATCTCGAGGTCCCCGGCAGCGGTACATATGCAATGTGATAAAGCCTGATCTGGCCGCTCGTCAACAGTCCCTTTCTCACAGAAGTGGCATGGCAGCCCTCTGTCTTTTTTACAAGTATTTTCATGCCAACTGCTCCTACGAGTTACTTTCACTTTTTCCCAAACTGCATTAATTGAAGGTTGTTACTGGGTTGGTATCTCAGTCTCACCCTTTCACTTTCGAAATGACTAAATTTAGCCATCCCTTCTACTCCAACAGCTCCTTATCTCGCACCTCCCGTCAGTGGAACTCCCTTCCTATCACTTACTTCACTGATAGTTATAATCTTCAAATATTCAAATGTAAACCGTAAATTCGACCTTGCCTACCGAACGCTCCTTTGTGGCCTAGTCGGTTAAGGCACGTCAGCGTAAATGACGATTCCGTATAGGATGCAGGTTCGAATCCTGTCAAAGGACGAATATTTTCTATGAAAATTTCTCGGACATTCAGGCCGGTAAATGTTATTTAATACTGTTTATTATAAACAGAGCATTTACTTAAATATTTGTATCTATAAAAAAAGAACGTTAAACATATAAAAATGTCTTTAAAAAATATATATATATATATATATATATAATGTTCAAGGATCATTTCTACCTTATTCAAGATGTAATTCGGCCTCTCTAACGTTATAATTTTCTGTCCTAGAGTAACATGTTACCTCAACATTTCACGTACGGTTTTTTAATACTGTTTTTTGGTCTGTCCTAGCTGAAACTCCTCTCTCACGTCTTAAACGTCTTATGTATTGAGTTAGATTTTTTCTAATTCTTTTCTTTTCCTCTAAGTGGAAATGGAGTTTCTTCTTCCTGTTGTGACATCCTGATCCAGTATTTTCTCTCTACTGTCTCCTATTTTTAGAATTATCCACCATTCTCTTAATTGTTGTTGAATGGAATTTGAAGATGGAAGCCAGAGTATGAATGTTGGTAACATTACTGAAGGCCTGAATGATCTTTTTGCTTCCGCTAACTCTTACTCAGTTTGAAGTCAGTGGGTCTGACAGAAAACAATTTCGACCTGTTCTATTCTTAGCTGAATAGCTCAAAGGGTTTTTCAGTCACTTTTACAAAAAGTGTTGTCAAGATGGCTGCACGCATCTTACCTGAAAAGAGGAATTCAATTAATTTAGTCTTTTATTTTAGATATTAAACATTTTGTGGGATGGATAATTATGTCGTTACACGTTTTGGATAATTTTGTTGTTACACACACACACACACACACACACACACACATATATATATATATATATAAAATCGAAAAAAAATCGATTCTCCCGTTCGACGCATGAGGGTCAAGCAGATCAGTTTCCAGGAAACTGACAGCCGGACACTGGCACATGAGATTCGATTATAGTGGTGAAGGCTTCGTGCAGGATCATCCACACCTTTTGAAAAGCCGAATACAGAGACCCGGGGCACTACGTATATATATATATATATATATATATATATATATATATATATATATATATATTCATGAATTATTAAAAAACAATTCAAATAATATACAAAAACCTAATGCGGCGAAATTTATAGAAACAAGGATCTTTTCATTCATAACTGGTTCGGAGGTTTTTGTATATTATTTGAATTATTTACGACTGATAGATTTCTCGCCAATTAAATCATTAACCTTTGCATTTGTTTTTTGTGAATAATTCATGAATTTGTAAATTGATTGCACGTAGATTGAAATTAAAATAACTGATCCAAGTGCGACTTTTGGATAATAGGTGCGACATTACTGTAATTATTGAACAATATAGTTCATGTCACTTTGACAGAAAATTTACCAGTAAATAATTCGTTTATCACGATATTTGTACATGAACGCACAACTGTAAAAAATTTAAAATCAAACTCGGCGTTGCTACTGCACGCTCCAAAAACAATAATTCATTTCCAATAGGATTTTCGGATACAACAATACATATATTTTCGCTGTCCACTTATTACTGAGAGAAAAAACAAGAACAACATCTATTCCATACCTGAAGATGTCTGTAGGAACAGACGAAAGCTTGTAGTAAAAATAAGAACTAATGCGGCAGAAATTTATAGAAACAAGGATCAATTCATTCATAACGAGTTCGGAGGTTT
>CAHIKZ030004270.1:872500-910000 GCA_903632075.3 Acanthosepion pharaonis
TGTAAGCTGAAATTGTTCGAACATATGAAAAGAAAAAAATAAGCGTTAACTTCATCTGATGCCTGTAAAATCTTTATTAAACCATAGAAGTTCGTAAACAATTTCTATCATAAGTGAATGATTTGCATATCTTTTTCTATAGATCCAACAATTAAGCTATACGAGATTTATGTTTTTAATTTTTATCGCGTGTGTTCTGAGATTGATGGGAAGAAGCGATTTTTTGTCTTTTGTTTTACTACAAGATTTTTTTTCATCTCTTTTCCGTGATGATATAAAAAAAATGCTCATATAATGTTCCCCCAACTCGTTTTCTGACCTGTTTCGAGATTAGGATTCATGCATTTAACAGTGATATATAAGTTCAGTAAAGGAGAACACTCTGAATTCGCCGATTTCATTCCATAAGCGATTAACGCTCAGCTCGGGCCTGGACCTACAGCAATATTATCGTAAGATCAACTTTATGTTGGGTTTCGCTTTACCTGATTATATTGCACTACGCCCAACCAAAGGAAATAAAAATTCATAACACGTACTTAATTCTGGACTCTTATGCTGATACGGAAAAGTGAAGTCGTAAAGTTCTTCATTTAAGTGAAATGTTAAAAGCTTTCGTTTAATAAGGAAATCTAAAACCGTATGCCTGTATTACTAAAATCGGCACTGAGATTTACACATATCTTTTATTATACAGGGTGTTGGAATAATTCCTGGAATGTATTAAGTATTGTTATTGTCATTCCCTAATCATATTACTGGGAAAATTAAAATTTGCCTTACGTAAATACTTTTTCTATTTCAAATACACGGGGTGAGCAATTATGCATTTTTTTAGGAAATTCTACGGCGAAACTTTATTTGATGTATTAAAAATTCCTAAAAAGCAATTGCAGCTTAAGTAAAGGATGGGAAGAAATTGTCTGAAAGTTTCACAAAGGTTTTTGTTTAAATAAAGAGAGCCAAAGGCAAAGTATTTTATTATTAAGAAAACCGAATTCAAAAGCTGGTAGAAAAATATTCACAGCCTTTAGATTAACATGGCGTATGCACTAAAAGAAAGGTTTAAATAAATAAATGAATGGGACTAAAAATAAAATGCATTAATAAACACACACACTGACATATATATATATATATATATATATATATATATATATATATATGTGTGTGTGTGTGTGTGTGTGTGTGTGTGTGTGTGTGTGTACAAATCTACCATTCGTATTGCATTGAATACTTTTGCAATATATGGTCTGGTGGCCCGGCTGTTCATTTCGAGTTTCTCGACAAAATCCAAAGAAGGATATGCAATATGATAGGCCCTGACCTGGCATTTCGTCTTCAGTCAGTTTCTCACCGGCGTGATGTGACTTCAGTGCCTTGTTTTTCTTTCTACAAATATTTCCATTGAAACTGCTCTGAATTCACTGGTGCGACCAACTGCATGAATCTTGGTCCCACCCTTTCACTATCGAACAGTTAAATGTAACCGCCACTTCTACTCAAACAATTTCTTCTCCCGCAATTCCTTCCTCTTAATTGCTTCCCTGAGAGCTATAATCTTCAAATACGGAAATGTTTTAGCAATTGACACTTTCAAATGATCCCCGTCCTTCTCTTTATTTACAGAAAATTTGGAGCAAGATCAGATAGGAGTGATAGAAGAAAGGATGAGGAGAAGGGTAGTGGATAGATCAAGGCAACTGGAGATGTCGATCGACATTACACTTGAATAGTTGGAGATTATAGCTCTCAGGGAAACTAGAATTGGGAAGGGAGTTCCACAGGCGAGAGGTGCGAGACATGAAGCTATTGTAGTAGAAGAGACGGCTACATTTAGGAGTTTCGACAGTATTCAAACTATACAACGAGGCAATTGTGAGAGAATTAAAAATACTACCGGTATTCATTATTAGCGGCCAAACTCTTGACGGTCACAATCTTGACAATATAAGATACGCAGATGACACAGTACTGATAGCAGACACAGAAAATATTTTACAAAACCTCCTCCAGAAGGTAATGAAGGAGAGCGAGAAGAAGGGACTATGCATAAAGTATAAAACAGCGTTACATGGTGATCAGTAAAAGGATGAGACTGAAATACTATTTAGAGCTCATGGACATTAAAATCAAGCAGGTGCGGAAATTTAACTATCTGGGAAGTGTTTTGACAGCGGGCGGTAAGTACGACGCAGAGGCTCGAAGACGTATTAAGATGGCTAAAGACAAAAAGCTAGACATAATATGACGAAAGAGAACGATTCCCTTTGTAAAAAAGAAAAGAGTACTGAACTGCTACGTGATATCTGTCCTCTACGGCAGTGAATGTCGGACGGTCTACTCAAATATGGAGAAGAGACTCGAGGCAACGGAGAGATTGTTCTACAGAAAGATGCTAAGGACATCATGGAGCGACCGTGTGAGCAGTGATGGAGTTTGGGAGAGGTTGTAAACAGGGAGGAAGCATATACTTAACATCAGAAAGAGGCCGCTGAAATTTCAGGGATGCGTAATGGGAAAGGATGTCTCGAAGAATCAGGTCGAATAGAGGAAAAGAGAAATAAGGGAAAGCAATGCGTGACATACCTAGTGGACTTAAGAAAGTGAATGACAGAACAGGCTCTAGGAGAAGTAAGAATGGGAGAAAAACTCATTGAGAGGTACATGTGATAGGGAGGAAGTGAAGAGCCATGATCGGTAATGACCTTAAGGGACACAGTACATAAACTAAAAAGAATCGTATTTACACATGTGAATATAACGAACCGAATGGAAGTCAACCTTCATTACACCAACCGCAGATGCATGCTTACAGAAACTTTTTGCTAGCAGTCACCCATCTAAGTATTGACTAATTCGACGTTGCTTTACTTTGTATCGCCCGCGGTTAAATGTAGGAAGCTGTATAAAATACATTTGGCTGGTTAGATATGTCTAGTCCTATTTGATACATAACATGTGATAGATAGGATTTTACAGAATAACTTTTTATCTATTGATTCGGAAGATTTGAAAGAATCGGATATTTTTAATAAGAACAAGATGACGTTTTTAATTACATGTGGCCTAACAATTTATTTTGAAGGACTTCCACTTGCTTTTTTACAACGTTCACAATTTAGTCAAAAAATATGCAGAAAAACACAATTTATTTTCATATATGTGACTATAGTAATGAGGAAATTGTTAAACAAACGGGGATAAATATAATGTAATTTATTTTCATGAAATTCTGCTAATATTTGAGATGGTTCCTAGTACGAGTTTGACAAATAAAACGAAAAAAAGGGCATCAGTTGTAATTAGTGTGTCTAACCATTTCTATATATATTTGCTTACGTATGTGTGCGTCTGTGTAAGAGAGTTGAAAGTTGTCAAAGTATACACATGCTTTCAACTGTTGCGTGCAAAGAAAACTTATCAGCTGCAAGACAATTCAGCATAATAACGTAGAATCCATTCGTCAACTTTTTACTTAACAAACATGACAGTTTGAATATCAGTCAGGAAATATATTTACGCATTAATCACTATATTTTTAGCAGTTGATATATATATATATATATATATATATATATATATATATATATATATATATATATGTGTGTGTGTTTTGTGTGTGTGTGTATTAAGCAGTTTATATATCCACACACGCATATATATATATATATATATATATATATATATATATATATATATATGAGAGAGAGAAAGAAAGAGAAAGACAGATGAATGCGAAAGAGTGACATGCGATGGTAACGAGCTTAGTAAATAGACAGATAGATAGATCTGTACTGACCGAGATAGATAAACAGAGAAAAATAAGAAGGAAACGAGATAGTTAGATAGCTAGCTAGATAGATGTGCCGATATATATATATATATATATATATATATATATATATATATATATATATAGATTGATGAGTGAAAGGACCAAATATAAGTAGGCGGGTACGGGAAGAACGCAGGTACGCGTATATGTACTATTAATATATATATATATATATATATATATATATATATATATATATATATATATATATATATATATATATATATATAGATTAAAGTTAACTGGAAAAGCATATATATATAAGCTTTCCAGTTAACTTTAATCTTCGAAAACTGAAATGCAATGTTAATCGCTGTCTGCTGCCGTCCTGATTGCTCTTGTTTTTTCCCGCTCCTGATTAATGCTACTGTTTTGTAATTCTCACACACGAAGAAAAACCTTGTGTCTCAGTGGCTTTCCATCTCTTGCTTGGGGTGATCTTGCTTTTTATAAAATAAAGAAAAATGTTCATAAAATTAAAAGGAAGATAAATAAATGAACGTTACTAGCAATTGCGGAACGTCCTCACATAAGCCAATATGTCCAGCTGGAAATATTCCAATAGCATGACTCGGGCGAACAGATTTCTAGTCGAATTATAAAAAATAATCCCAAACTTTAATTATTTTTCAAAGAATACTTTTTTTTTTTATTTCAAATTCATAGATTACATCTTGACGGGCCGATTCGCTTTAAACATTGATTTGAATTCATTTTCTGTTCATTATAATGTTAAACGTAAAAAAAACAATCAAAATAAAAAAAATACTTGATAGTCTACTTCAACAAAAATCTACGAGAGAAACAAAAGATTCAATGGCATGTATATATGTTTGTGCTTCTGTGTGTGCGTTTCATGTATATGTGATCTGTGTTTATGCTTTTATTTGTGTTTGTGAGTGTTAGTATTTTTGTGTGAGTGTATGTGTGTGTGAGTGTGTTGCCGCGACATGTACAGACAGGAAATAGGGAAATATAAAAGAATAATTCTTTTGTAGCTTACGTACGGACGATAAAGATATATCCCCATTCATATAAATACAGTAGTAAAAACTGTATGTTGGTCTGCAGTTGGAAAATCGTCTTTATCTGTGCTGGTCAAAATCTCTGCCTCCGGTCAGAGAGGATCCTGATGAGTCTCGTCTCGGGAAACAGCGCCCCGGGTCCGTTTTATACGTAGGATATTTTTGGCCTAACCTACGGTCTCAGATACTCCACAAATAAATTCGGCCTTGTGTCACATCTGGCCGCTGGTGCGGTTGGTAGATATCCTGCATTTGGTGGTCAAACTCTCTGCCTTCGGGCAGGGGCTAACTCCAGACGGGGTTGTGCCGAGGGACGGAATCTCGTCTCGGAAAACAGCAGCCCAACCCAGATTTCTATGGGGTTTACGGGGAATTTTTGGCAGAGACTACGTGTTCGGATTCCCCATATTAAATTTGGCCTTGTGCTACATCTGACCGAATGGGTTGGGGTTGGTCGATATCCTGCAGTTGTAGATTCATTGTGGAATTCACTTTATTCACTCCTTGCAGTTGACTACTTCTACACGCTGCTGGCGAATCTTATATGTGTTGTTCTTGTCCTAAGTATTATCGGTCATTACCAACCTTCGTTTGATTATTCTATTCAGTAACCTTCACTACTTTAGAAAATATTCAAAGAATAGTTGTTGTTTTTTTATTTACACTTCATATCTGTAAATCATGTCGTTGTATTCATTGATTTTTCACATTAAATTAGGTGAAAAAATATAAATCAAAATTTGCCCAAGCAAATAATAATATATATATATATATATATATATATATGTGTGTGTGTGTGTGTGTGTGTGTGTGTGCGTGTGTGTGTGTATGTATGATTGTGAGTGTGTGAAAGAGAAAAAAGACAGTAAGTGAAGTAGTGCGTGGATAGTGAGACAAAGAATATTCATGATTCAGCTAGACAAGAAATAAAGAATAATGAGAGAAACAAAATAATTTGTCACCGCACGACGCCGCTCATTTAAAAGGATAAACTGTAAAGGTGAGATAAGGTAGGAGTATATATATATATATATATATATATATATATATATATATATATATATATATATATATATATATATATATATATGGGTGCGTTCGAGTGGTTAGAACGTTCGCTATCTGAACATGAAACAGGAATTCTTTCTGAAGGAGGACGATTCTAGCGTGCGGCACCTCTGGAAAGTGCTTGAACAGCATACCACGTGTTGACCCAAGCCTTCTAAATGAAATTGGATAGACTGGACACTAGGAGACCGTCGATAGCTGTGCTAGCACGAAGTTAGATGTCATCATGACCGAAGATTTTAGTGGCCTTTTTCAGAGTGTTGATCACGCTAGATAACACGCTATTTTCCCGAAACTGTACCTAATGTCTGATCAGCATAGTTGCAGTGTAAACTGCAGGCTGGCCCTGTTGGTGTTGAGCAAACGTCTGACTTAGAGATTGGCTCGCCTTCCTTGTAGACGGGTATCCTCGAATATAAAAATATTTTAGAGTGGGGGGAGAAATAAGTAAAATTACACTATGGGAATTAGAGTTATTTTTTTAAATTTGTTTTTATTTATATATGGATAGCTAATTAAGGGAAAATTATATTATGGAAATTTGAATTAGATTTTATGTAGACACTTAACACCAATTCATTTCATAGGACCTATATTTTTTCAAACTATCTGTGGGTTTAGATTTCGTACCTCAATTCCCAAAATCTATTTAAAATAAGCTGTTTAGTGTTTAAGTTTCGGGTTAGAGAATGAGTACCTATGAGTATAAAATCATTGTTTCCACTACCCTACGGAAATTACAATGTAAACATTTTTCCATGTTTTCTTTTGGGAAAATGATCGCTTGATATATACACCTGGTAGCTTTGCATTTGCCCTTTACTGGAAATATTGTAAATCTTTTGATCTATAATTACAGGAGGTTTCGATACCTAGTTTTTTACTGATCCTATAGAAATTTCTTAAAATTTGGTTGTTGTGAGAAATAATCTTTGAATTGTTGTTGGTACAAACTAGCTAATATTAATCATTTTCTATCCGGAGTTAATAGATGACAGTTTGCAGAAGCAGAGTTTGGACCATGAAGTTTTTTTTTTCTTTTTCTCTTTCATTTCAGATATCATGGTGTTTTTATAGGTGTTAGGTAAGACTAATTATATTTAAAACCACATTTTTGGTGAGCATATTCATTTATTTATGTTTTATTTTCATTAAAGGTATTTAGGTTGGATGACAGTGGACTAATCAGTGTTAACGGTGATAGATATGTCTTTCGAAGTTTCCTTGTCTTCATGGTATGTTTTAAACGTTTTATTAGTGAGCTTATAGTGATATCTAAAGAACCGACTTTTTAAAGTTAGAGTAAATCTCAATTATAAATCATAGCAATTTAATGATCCTCATGATTTTCTTTTGGATTTTCGAAGTTAGTGAACCATTACAATTGGGGATGGGCATGAGTCCATCATCTCTGTATAGGTCTAATTGTTTAGAATCTACTATTCTACTAAGGGTATGTAAAATTTAAATATATATTAGATCAGTAACCTGGGCTCAGTCATACGCACCCATAGGGACATCCAATTTGTCATTATGACACTTAGTCCAGGTTGAATGATTAAGCGTGAGAAGTAATTTCATAGCTGTGAAAATGATATTAGTCTCCTCATCCGTGATCTCCACGTAGTTTCTCGCAGGGTTAATGCAAATCACAAAAAGTTCTCTAGAGATAGAGGAGTAGAAATCTATGATAATAAATCCGATAAAAGACGCTTATAGATAAAAGTAGAGGAGAAAAAACGAACAACATTTTATACGCAGAAGCACACATTTTCTAACACTAAAATTAAACACCAAGCAGCTCTTTCGAAAAACATTTTGGGAATTGATGGACGAAAATTTAATCCAACAGATAGTTTAGAAAATTATATGTCCTGCGAAAACTCGGAATAGTTTTAGTGATAGATGAGATTTATGCTTTGAAGAAAAAATAAATTATTAAAATACAATAATGAAAGCCAACTATTGAATCATAGGAACGAATTAGTGTTCAAATGTCGACACAAATCAAATTTAAATTTCCATAATATAGCTTTCCATTAATATGATACAGAAAATCATTCCCCGACTCCGAGCCATTCTAACTCTTCAAATGTTGACATATAAACATAAAAAATGTACAGATATATAAAAAATAAAACAAATAAAAAATTAAATACAACAACATAAAATTAACTTTAATTCCCATAGTGGAATTTTACCTTTTTAAGCTACCCTAATTTACTCCTCTAAAATCTATATTGATTACAATTTATTAACTTTCTTGGAAGAATATATCTCTAGGTCTCTTTTCAATAATCCACTACATCTCTTTAACTTTACATAATGTTTAATTTTCTTTTTCGGTTCTTTCGTAATTTCTCTCTTTAATATTAAATTTAAGTTAAAAATGTGTATATTCTAATACAACCATTAGTCGTCATAATGTTAATATTCAATAAAGCTTATCCACTTTAAGATATATACCTACCATACCGTTTAACCCTGGTCTCATGCCTAGCGTCCAACTGAAACAGTGAAACGTGTAAACTCTGTAGTAGGGAATTCGGCAACTTTAGCTACCAATAAAAATTCCTCACACTTAGCTACTATCTTCTCTTCCTCTAAACTTACAGACATTAACTTCATACCACACAGCACTGAAAAAAACAGACGACAACTTTTGTCGTCTGCCGAAATAATTTATTCCTCATATAAGGTAAAATGACTTGTTTCATTAATAACTATATTGCTCACTATAAATAAAATATTTCGGGATCATTTTGTAATCAGTTCTAATATTTTTATATTACTAGGATCCACTTGGATGATATATACCAACAGATTTGTTATCTTACCTACATACACATATATATATATATATATGTGTGTGTGTGTGTGTGTAAAATATATATATATATATATATATACAATAGTAATTGTTGGTTATTGAATTATCTGTATATACTAATTATATACTATATATATATATATATATATATATATATATATATATAGTAATTGTTGGTTATTGAATTATCCTATATATATAATATATATATATATATATATATATATATATATATATATATATATATATATATATATATATATATATATATATATATATATAATTGGTATATACGGAATGAATTCTAATAATCAACAATTACTATTCTTAAAAGAGTGCTCAATAATAAAGTAGAGTAGATATAATTATTTTTTATAAAAAAAAATTATAATATAAGTATGTTATAAAATCACTACTAGTGTATTGAGCACTCTTTTAAGAATAGTAATTGTTGGTTATTGGAATTCATTCCGTATATACCAATTATATACTTGGATATTAGCTCATATTACTGTCGAGCCCTGTCTATTCTATTCTTATAATATGGATAGCTGTAGTGATTTTATAACATACTTATGTTATAATTTTTTTTTTTTTTAAAAAAAAATTATATATATATATATATATATATATATATATATATATATATATATATTACTGTCGAGACCATCCGGTTTCTGACCATGGAACGCGGATTTGAATCTCACATATTTGATGGCAAGGCAACCCCATCGTATGGTAGATCTGGTAAATGCATGAAATCATACATCCCGCGGATTTACTCAAGCATTGTGGGTGAAATTTTGTAGACGTAAAATTTCGGTATCCGTAGGTGATTGTGCTAGCATGAAATCACAAGTCATACTGACCGAAGGTTTGAGCGTGCTGGCCTTTAATCACGCCAGATAAAGCGCTCTCTTCAGAAACTACAACTTAGTTCAGCTCAGCTTATAAACCACAGATGTACCTCTGTGGGTATTGAAAAAAACACAAATGCGACTGATCAGGCGTCAACAAAGGGGATTAGGTAGTCGCCCCAGTGAGGCCCATCCTCGAGTGCGAGTGACCAGACACTAATATATATATATATATATATATATATATATATATATATATATATATATATATATATATATAAATGAGAGAGAGAGAAAGAGAAATACTGAATGAAAGGTTTTATTATTTTATCTTTGGTACTTCTGTTTTAACTTTCTCTATATGCGTTTATACATGCAAAAATTCAATATTCTTTTTAAATTGCTGGTTTTAGTAATCTTTTCTATTTATGTTTAGCAAATATAATATTGAAAATAATTTATTTCATAAAATATAATTTTAATCAATAATTATATTTCTTTATTCTTCAAAGAAAATCGAAGATTTCTAATTAAATACTGTTTTATTGCATATTTAATTTTTTTTTTTTTTTTGCAGAGTTGATTTTAGGTAATTGAGGTCCCGTTTTATAAATTAAAATTGATAATTTAAAATTCTTCAAGGAATTCTTCATGTAAATAATGCAAGCATTAACTGGTACAAGAATGAATTTCTCGAATTGTCATAAAATAAAATATATGGTGGGTAACAATTGAAAAAATATTTTTGTCATAATAACCTGACAAATAAATTTCTAAATTAAATTTTTTAATAAACTGTGTAAAACAATTTCATTCATTTGAGAAAAAGTTCTGAAAGTTTTATTAAAGTTCGACCGTTATTTGATTTTATCATGAATTTCCAGATCAATTTTTAAAATGTAATTTAAAATAATTACATTTATAATAGCAATGATTTAACATGAAGTAGTAATATTTTTTAAATAATCTACAAATATGAATTAAGTTATTTCCCCTGATAACGTTAACATTTGAATAAACAGAGTAGGTTTCATCCGCATTCAAAAAACAAAAAAAAAACAAAAACAAAAACAAAAAAACAAAAAGAATAAATATTAACAACACTTTATTACATTTGTTAACAAATCGCCCTTGAAGATGGTCTTGAATGAGATTGAACGTAATTCGGTAAATGGAAGGATTTAGAAACCTACAGTGCTTTTTGTAATGAGTTTAATGTCAATATTAAGAAAGTGATGCGTGAATATGTGTTATAGAGTAGTTTCACAGTGGAGGCTTGTAATTTCACTAAGTCGGTCCTAAAATAGGTTCGACGTACGAAACGTTACAAACTTGATATGATAGGTAAAGACGCAGAGATCTAGTAGTGGCGGCTGGTACTTTTAGTATCCGACTAACGGTCGTCCGGCATCGACTGACTGACCAACTTACTGAGAGTATTTAGTCACCCCCACAAGGAGGCCATCATGTGGCACAAGGCCGGTTTAACGTGGGGTCTCCGAGCCCGTGGTCTCGGCACCCAAAAATACCCATTGAACCCGTATAAACGGGTTCATGGTCAGTTTACCTCCCCGAAAGAGACTCCGCCCTTCGGCGTAGCCTCGTTCGGTTTCCTCCCCGCCCGAAGGCGGAGAGTTCAACCGGTCAGCTGGTCGTCCGACTTCAGACTGAACTTACACCGACTCACTGAGCGGTATTCAGTCAACACCCCCCACGAGTGCATCATGTGGCAAAAGGCCGGTTTAACGTGAGATCTCCGAGCCAATGGGCTCGGCCAAAAATATGCCCTTTGAACCCGTATAAACGGGTTCAGGGTCGGTTTACCTCCCCGAAAGAGACCCCGCCCTTCGGCGTAGCCTCATTCGGGTTCTTCCCCGCCCGAAGGCAGAGAGTTCAACCGTTCAGCCGGTCGTCCGACTTAACTCAGACCGACTCACTGACTATATTCAGTCACCCCACCACTGGGGCAGCATGTGACACAAGGTCGGTTATTTATTGGGTTCTGCGAGCCCGTGGGCTGGCCTAAACATGCCCCCTTGAACCCGTATAAACGGGCTCAGGGCTGGTTTACCTCCTCGAACGAGACTCCGCCCTTCGGCGTAGCCATTATTTGGGTTCCTCCCCGCCCGAAGGCAGAGAGTTCAACCGGTCAGCCGGTCGTCCGACTGAACTCAGACCGACTCACTGAGCGACTTAACGACTGCTACTACACCTAGTTATTATAGGTGGGAGAGTCTATTAACAATAGAATAGGTGGGTTCTAATAATATGAAAGGATTAAAATAAAAATCAATAGAGATAATATATGTAGGTTACTTAAACAAATATGCTTGAATGAAGATATGCTTCCTAAATACAGATACACACAAAAATATATATATATATATATATATATATATATATATATATATATATATATATATCCAAGAGGATAAAATCCTGATAGAGCTCTAGGCACAAGCAATAATATAATATAAAAGGCTCAAACAATAATATTTCATGGATATAAGTAATTACATTGGAGTCATAATCACGAACCAATTAATCAAACCTACAAATTCAAAAAGAATATTTGTTTATGACTTTGTTTGACGAATTGGATCGTGATTACGATGGCAATGTAATAAACTATCACTATGGAATATTACTGCTTGAGACTTTTACACACACACACACACACACACACACACAGACACACACACACACACACAAACAAAAACAAAACGAATGCCTATTATGTTGGATTATGAGCTATTCTAATCTCTGTATATTTGATTTAGTTTCGGGAGAAAATAAAAGAAAAGTACCCAAAATTTGAATTTTTTTATTATGTTTCTTCTCGATCTAAGTTTTTGGCTCATGTGAACGGCTCATGATCAACATAACATACATTAGTTATTTGTTATATTTAATAATATATATATCAATAATGATATGCTGCCATATATATATATATATATATATATATATATATATATATATATATATATATATATCTCACTTTTCTGTCACTTTTCTTCTCATCCCTTTCTCTTCTCTTCTCTTTTGTTTTCCTTTCCTCCGTCAATCTAATATACCAGACCTCGATATTGTTTCCATCTCTTAATAGATTTCAGTCTGAAGAGATGAAATATAGATAATCACGAAATAAATTATAACCAAAAATGAATCATTATGGTTTTCTTCTAGATTATACACACACACACACACACACACACACACACATATATATATATATATATATATATATATATATATATATATATATATATATAATTCATTGCAAATGTAAATTTAATACCAAAGCAATACTCAAGTACTGGTATTTTTATTTTAACGCTGGCGTAATTAAATTTCTAGTTATTGCGAGATAATTTGTTCCATTAAACCCGTGATGTTCCCAAAAAAGAATACCAGTACTTGATAATTTCCTTGCCATGAAAGTCAGAATTGTGAAATCGATGTAAGTGATTATGTATATTTCTTAATATACATTAAATAGCTCTCATATTGAACATTGCGCACTGCTTTACTTAAACGATAGATTATTTATACGCAATTGTATACAATCGCTTGCTCGTATATCTACCTATATTTACACATTTGTTTATGTGTAATATATATATATATATATATATATATATTTGTATTTTTATCCAAGCATGTTTAGTTATATAATTCATAGGTATTAAGTCTATTTATTTTAGTTTTGTTGGTGGCTGTAGAAAAACGATTATGAAAATTCTTTTAAATCTTAATTCACTTAATTTTATTTTCAGATGAGATATGGCTTTCAAAAGTATTTTTGGATATATATATATATATATATATATATATATATATATATATATGTGTGTGTGTGTGTGTGTGTGTGTGTGTGTGTGTGTGTGTGTGTATATATTTATTTTATCTTCAACTTCATCACGTGATAAGACACCGACTGTGTTGAAACAAAATGGCTATTTTTGTAGTGATTTTATAACATACTTATGTTATAATTTTTATAAATAAATATATATATATATATATATATATATATATATATATATATATATATATACACGTCAATTACATCAGCTATTCACGCTCACCCAGAACATTGAAGTTATATCACTAAAACTGACACACCTTTCTATTATGGAAATTAGCCACTGAAGATATAAAATGTCTCCATGAAAACGAACCTAAATTGTAGCTGAAATCATCTCAAATTGAAACCGGAAACATTCGACAGTATAACAAAAAAGGGAAATACACTATCAGGTGAATATTTGTATAGAAACAAAACGGAAAAAAGAAATAGATTCAGATACGCGCTCATCTGCACGCAGCGCGCTGAAAATGTTAGATCTTTCAGCCGACCTGAGCAACAGAACCTACGTTAAAGATAACAATCCATAATTAATTGTGTGCTCAGTTCCTTCTGTTTAACTTTGTCTCTCCCAGCTTTCTACATTCCTGTCAACGAAAATATCGTAGTCAATTGCATCTGCCTGTTATTCCAGAAGACGTTTCTGTTGGACTGATGAAATTTGCCACCATATCAGTAGAGTTCTGTTTTGACGGCATCATGTACAGACGGATTGATGGTGTTTCGATGGGTTCCCCTTTGGGGCCCATTTTAGCAAATATCTTTGTTGGGTTCTAGGATGAGAGTGTACTACTAAAATCTGATAAACCTGACGTTTATTTCCGTTACGTTGCTGAAACTTTTTATCTCTTCGATAACGAGATTAAAGCGGACCAATTTCTTGCGTCCGTTAACCATATACACCCGGCCTTGAAATTTACACAGGAAAAAGGAGGTTGATTCATCTCTTCCCTTTCTCGATCTACTCGTCAGCAGATCTACGTCACCTTTTATTACTTGTATGTACCGTAAACCGACGTTTACGTGTTTGTATATCCGTTGGGATTCTTTTAGTCCCAGGAAACGCAAAATTAATTTAATTAAGACCCTTACGCATTGGGCTCTCATGATCCGTTCGGACATGAAGTTGGATGATGAACTCAGGTTTTTAACTCTACTCTCTGCAACAATGCTTACCCATTAGACATTGTTCAAACAATTATTAAGAACAAAATTGCTGAATTTAACAAAGTTAAACCCTGTATAGTAAAAAGGTGTCCTGTCTATCTACGCCTTTCTTGGCTAGGCAGTATCAGCGATAGGTTTGCTAAGCAGGTTTCTACCGCAGTTCGACATTGTTACTTTGCCGCTAATACTCGTGTTGTTTTCTCTACCAGGCCCGTTCTTCCGTCTATACATAATAATGTTCTCCCACCACACCATAATAGTTCAATAATTTATTCCTTTAAATGTAATTGCGGTTCGCACTACATAGGAAGAACGATGCAAAGGCTAGATGCTAGAATAAAACAACACGTTCCAGCGAAAATCCAAAACTAGAAGTACACTCCCTTGGATATCTTAAACAATACGTATTGGTCTTCCATCACAGAATATCTTATAAATAGTCAGAATTGTGCTGTTAGTTTTAGTGCGGACGCTTTTACCATTCTTAACAAGTCCCACAAAATTATCACCTAAAAGTGTTGGAGGCCATCTATATTCTATCTTTAATGTCTTCTATTTTTAAACAGAAGGACTTTCTATTAAGCCTCCAACTAATTATCATTTAATTTTTTTCCCATCCAATAAACTTTGTCCATTGTTCCTTTTTTATTATATAATTTACTCTATTTACCTCGATTTATCTCTGTTGAGGGAGGTATGTAACCGTTTAGCTAGCCCGTTTTTCATTTTTACTTTTTATTATCATGAGTGGTAATAAAAAATTAATTTTTGTCTATTCATGGCAGTGATATATATATATATATATATATATATATATATATATATATATATATATATTGAAGCAATTCGTTTTAATAGATGTTTTGTTAAAAACAAACGACGAGGAAATATATTTATGACTTTTCAGGTTATCGCTTACATATATCCGAGAAGCTACAAAAATGAAATATGGCGCGAAATATAGCCAAATAAAGAAAAAAAATTCTGTAGTCTTCAATCGAATTTGTTTTAATGACAAATTCCTGTCCAAATATAGACTAACTCTATGTTTATATAGAAATCCATTGGATAAGTATATGCATATATGTTTATATTGAAATAGAATTATTCCCTAAATTTTTTCGTACTGATATTTTCGCTTGAGAAAATTTAATTTTTTAAAAATAATATACGGTTATAAAATCAACGAATCCATTGTACACTTCGGCCGATTTATTTCGTCCACTCTCATTGATTGGTGCGCTTTTACCGCATTCAATGGCTGGGAAACATGTTCTAACGTTACATCCCCTTACAAACATATCTACACTAATTAATCAACATTTTATTTGACTTCCAATTCCATTTATTTGTCTAATCTCTTCTTATCCTTAAAAATCATATAAACATTCTCAGTGACTACGATGCCAATTGATCACTTATTGGCATACAATTTTGTGTAAATATTGGTCATCACATCACAGGGTACCAAAATTTCGTTTTTTTAAAAAAAAACTCGTAGATTTTATCAAATATTATATGGCACTCATTACAGGGAAATACTCAAACATAATATTATGCAAAATTCAGTAAATATATTTCAATAATAGAGGAAGCAGTTTAGGCGAAGGAGACTCTGAGTTGAAGGAAAAGGTGGGAAGGTAACTTAAAAAAAAAACAATTCCATCTCGAAAGTCATCTCAAAGAAAAGAATCAGTATTTCGGCATTTGCTTCCAACCGCGACAGAAAATAATGGACACCTCGTGCTTAGTACAATCGTTCGAACAAACACAAGCCTGGAACACGGCGCGGAGCGTCAATCCCTGTGATTTCGTACCATTTCCCTATAGGATTATCACACACGACGACAAGTTTCACACAAGATCGCAAATTACTACAAAACCATAATTTTAACATAAAACTTGAGTCATATTTTAAATAGTCTAGGCAAATAGAGATTTTCAAATGGATGCTATGCATGGCGCTAAACTTGTTTAAAAATATTTAAACAAGTTTTTCTCAACATTTGCGTATTTTACTCTTGAAGAATAACACTGCGGCGCAATTTATATTTTAATAAAGACATATTAGTCAAGTAATTTTAAAATTGGAAAAACAATAGATTTAAAAAAAAAATAGAGTTTGTTTTATCTTAATATATAAAGATAAATAATTCTTCTGATAACATGGCCCCTTTCAGAGTGCATTAGTGAGCAGGGAAGCACCGGCTAAAAAACGCTGATTTAAACAGCTCTATATAACCATTTTCTCGGATGAGTAGTTAAAAATGGATTCGATCTAATGGAGCATGTCTGTCTTTAGCGAGGACAATCTTTCTTCGAGTATTGTGGAATGGCACTACAGAATCAGAAATTAAGAACTGTTTCAAATAACAGAACTTAAAAAGTCGAAGAACTTTCATTGAATGCATATGCAACCCGAAGAAAAAATAATGACATAATTACGATATTAAAAGTCCACGCTACATCGAGGAAAATGTTTTAGGGGGAAATCTCTGTCACTACTGGGAAGGGAGATAACCATCAGTGAACAAGCTTATCACATCAAGCCAATACCTGAATGTACTGTTGCATTGCTCACTTCGAATTTGGGAAATGTCTCTGTCCAAAAAATATCTTCATTAAGTGAGATGTATGTAAATGATGAATGTACGTTATATCTTCGTGAAAATTATTGTTCATTTTTTGTTGCTGTAATTTAAAAGGCCACGTTGCAGACGTATTGAGAGGAGTCGACAAAAGAACATTTTGGATGACCTAGGCACGGTGGAGTAATGGATAGCGGCTTGGATTGCAGAATCGGAGAGCCGAGATCGAATTCTATTTGAATTAATGCTAATTCCCTTAGGAACGTTATGAATCCTCATTCTCCCCAATACCCATCTATGGGTAAATAGCAGGACAAACTGAGTTCTATAGCCTTGGATAGCAACTGGTCTACCGCAGAAAGAAATGGCAACCTACCGCTAGGCGTGTATCACGTATAGCACATAACTGATAATTCGTTGTCGAAACGTGGCGTCATATGTATAGTTCGGTATTTTTTTTTCTGTATATCCATACTGCACATAACTATATGAATATCTGAATAGAGATTAAAAAAATATGTTTGTAGAGTTTTAAAAATAGGGAAATATTTTCTGAACATCGGGAAAATTAAGATAAATTTAAAAGAAAGAGCAACTTAAATTAATTAGAAAATTCACGAAAATACGAGTATTTTTATAGCTTAAAATTAATTAATTAATTTAGCGCGAGGGCCTGAACTCACTGAGACAAATGTTTTTGTTTCTGGCAGATGAAAGATACCTTCGTGTCAATTCCTGCGTGAAGCCAATATTTAATTTAACAGATCTTTTTAGCGTCAGGTATGCCTTGCTATATTTATCAGTATATACTTGTGAAAATAAGCGTGGGCATAGAGGCATTTCCATTTAGAGAGCAAGGCAGCCTACTGCGAATGATATATGAGATATTTTGAATATATGATTTCATTCCGGTTAAGCAAGTCAATCATATTAACGTGGCAGAAAGGGTTTCAGCAGCCATATTACTTTAAAGGCACAAATAGTCATAAAGAACAAGAGAAAGAGGAAAACAGGAAATTAAATATATATATATATATATATATATATATATATATATATAAATATATATATGTGTGTGTGTGTGTGTGTGTGTGTTTATCACACATACAAGCAAATATAATTTTATATCATTAACTAAAATAGAGCTTTTCTAAGTATAGTCAGCGTAGATAGAACAATAATCACTGAATAGTGACGGTTTCACTTTTTTATATATATATATATATATATATATATATATATATATATATATATATATATATATATACAAAAGTACATACAAACACAGAAATACATAGCACGCACACATACGCGCGCGCAAAACAACCCGCTACACACACAAATCTATCTATCTATCTATCTATCTATCTATCTATCTATCTATATATATATATATATATATATATATATATATATATATATATATATGTTTGGGTGTTGGAAGGAGTGTATGTGTCGTTACGACGCCATATGTATAGTCGTTTATATTGTGCGCCACCTTTTTACTGTCTACAGAAAATCTGGCTTCGGAAGAGTTTATTCTTCAAAATTCTTCAAGAATGATTACAGACACAAATAGTCACACACACACACACACACACACACACACACACACACACACACACACACACACACACACACACACACATATATATGTGTGCATGTGTGTGTATATATACATACATACATATATATATATATATAGAGAGAGAGAGAGATAGATAGATAGATAGATAGATAGATAGATAGATAGATAGATAGATAGATAGATAGATATAGTTATAGACAGAGATATGTATGTGAGTGTACATATATATCTTATGAATTCAAGCATGAAGAGAAATCAACAACAACCCTGACCAACCTCCCTCAACTTGAAAATGGCTAAAGAGTTCGCCGAACGAAAGCTCTTGGAACAATGGACAATTTTTTTGCACATCCTTTCTCACAACGAACGGAAAAATATTCGAATGCTTGAAGAACTAAATAAAAAGAAATCATTAAATGTCCTCGTTTGTCATATTCAACGAAACATGTTCAAAAGAACGTGTCTACGTTTGCCGTCGACTCAGAATTTCATAGCTTTCTCATTCATCGTGTACTGAGAGTAACATTAGTACTACAAACGCAGGTATATGTGTAATTATTAATATATGTTTTATAGATCTGTTTAACTACATTGAGCACCTTTCTGTCTATACCAAAAATTTAGATGAATATTTATTTCTCATCCGTATATGTATGTAATCGCACGCATATACGGTTGCTCGTATCTCCTTAGCTCATTTTCACACACACACACACACACACACACAGACACACACAATAATGCAGAATATATTTATCCTGGTTTGTGTTTGATTTATTTTTTAGGGGGGGGCGAACAGAGGGAAATTCCTCCTCCCACCCCATCATAAACTTAATGAAACAGAAAGAAGCATAAATAGTTTCAGGTGTTAAAATATAAACTCGTTTGTCTGTTGATCGCAAGAGCGTGAAACCCAGGGTCAAAAAATCATAAAAGTAGAGAGAAATATGTTAGCTCTATCACTGATATGGAGAACTTTCCAATAAGTACTGCGCATATATAACACACACACACACATATATATATATATATATATATATATATATATATATATATATATATATATATATATATATATATGGGGTGTATTTAGGCAATAATCATTCTTTCCTGCACGTTTTACTCAATACGACAGAAAAAGATGCTTTGATTTAGTTTTTTATACAGTTTCTCATGTGATCTTTATTTTTTTTCATTTCGGATGATAAATTATTTAAAAACTGTACAATTGTCCTTTCTTTCCGAGCGCTTTCAGCCGTACATTTAGCCATTTTCGAGGTTGAGATAGATTAACTATTAGCAAGGCATAGATTACTATATGTACTTATTTATATAATATTTTCATTTTCAAAAGACGGTCAAGATTGGACAGTCTTTATATAATTTTCCTCCGAAAACAAAAAACAAATATATAACATCACATGAGAAATTGTATGAAAAACTAAATCAAAGCCAAAGTACCTTGTCTATCTTATTCAATGAAACGTTATATATATATATATATATATATATATATATATATATATATATATATATATATATATATATATATATATATTATTTAAAAATATGTTATAACAACACTACAAATATAGCCATTTTGCCTTAGTAATTTGTGTGTCTTCCCATTGAGGAGTCACTAGAAGTTTTTTAAACAAAATGGCTATTTTTGTAGTGATGTTATAACATGTATATATTATTATTTTTGAATAAATAATATTTGCTCTACTCTGTATTGTGCACTCAATTAAGAATAGCGTTCTTGGTTATTGGAATTTTATTCTGTCTACAGAAATCCTTATATTGGGTACAGACATACATGCACACACACACAACACAGATATATATATATATATATATATATATATATATATATATATATATATATATATATGTGTGTGTGTGTGTGTGTGTGTGTGTGTGTGTGTGTGTGTGAGTGTGTATATGTATATGTATATGTGTATATATATATATATATATATATATATATATATATATATATATATATATATAAACGATGCAATGAGAACGAAAGTAATATATAAATTCTAACGTTCACAAAATTAATTCAAAAGAGGGCTCAATACTATTAGTAGAGTGATAATTATTTACTATAATTTTATCTTATAGGCAAAAAAAGTTAGTTACTACAAAGATGCAACTTCGTTTTGGTGCATTTCAAGTGCATTTCTACGGCTGAGAATCGAAAATTGTTTTGAACAATTCTGCTTGTAAGCATGCCGTATGGGAAACGTCACTTCCTTTATTACATTTGCTTGAGAAAAAAAAATATACATAATAAAATGGTAACGGAATGAAACAATAATGATTATTGGTAGCAGTTTGTTCAGGGGTGAGGTGTTCATTTATTTTTTCAAATGAGGAATGAATGTTACATATTTATAAATAGATATAATTAACAAGGCGTTAATATTTTCAGAAGGGAATTTGAATTATATAAAAGTATGCGTTAATTGTTGCTAGTTTAGATAAATTCTTCTAAGGACAATTGATATAAACTTAAGTTATGTTCAATGTTTTTGTTATTTACACATGAGTTCAAAATGACTTTTCATCAGTTCTGGAAATGGTTTAGAGAATTGTTTCTTGATTTGAAAAAGGATGCTAGGAATGGTTGTTGGTCTGAAAGGGGTGCGAACAAAGGAAAAGCTTAAGAATCAATGCCATCGTTAATTTCCTTCGACCTCCCTATGATTGGTCAAACCCCCATTGACAATCCTTTGTCACACTGTTCAGTCCTGCATTGCTGTCTCCAGATCCTCATTGTCCAACTCTGAGTACCGATCTATGGTGTCTGGGTAATTTAATTTCATGAGAAGACACTTCCAGAAGGTTGTCATAGAAGTAAACATGAGGCGATATTAACTGGCAGTAGTAGACAAACTCTAATCTTTTTTTTGTTAGGGCTTAAGAGAGATTGGTCTCAGTTTTCTGGAAATACAGGAATCTAACAGAACTAAGGACGGGGATGTAGATAAGGAAATACTTCAAATACTTGGATTGTCAATGACCGTTAACGGTTTATTTTCATTAATTCACCCCAAGCAATGCAATACGAACACTAAGAGGCAAGGGTTACCGAATGTTAGAGTATATGAGAAAACGAATGAAGGAGAAAGTACAATAAAAGAACAGGAATTAAGAAGACAGAAGATAAAGATTGATATTGCAACAAAACATTTGAAGATCAAACTTGCCTGGAAAGCAAGAAGCCGGAAAAGATTACCACAGTCAAGAAAAACAAAAAAAAGGAACTGTTGGCATAGAACTTACGGTTGCATCTTTTTATTTCAACTGTAGGATGATTGAAACCTTACCGGCAATATAGTCTTAAGCTTAAAATTATAAATCTAGGTGTGAAAGTGAAAAAAAAACATCAGAAGAATTACCCTGGAAATATTAATCGAAAAGGCAGAGAAAAGCTACGTTACGTTGGTGAGAAACTGTCTGAAGCCGAGATGCCATGTCAGGAACAATGGGTTAATATACTGGGGAACTGCACGTCTTACAAAATATTGATGGCTTTTAACGGAATAGAAAACACAATATATCATCGAACGGCTCTTCGACTGATTTTCGCGGGCAATTTCCATGTTTCAAACAAAATGTGATAAATAGTCAACATGGGCGCGAAGAAAAAAAATAACTCAATTGTCGACTAAATTCTTCTACTTGCGACTCTCTGATCCTGAAGTCGGAGCGTATTTAGGCAGTAATTTGTCTTTCATGTCCGTTTGATTAAAGGTTAAGTCAAGCTCTTTATTCAGTATATTGGGTTATTTTTTCTGTATTTTGTAGAATTTGCCAGGTTTTCAGGGGAATGTTTACAGATCGATTTTCCGATATCTGAGTAATTTCTGTTTTCAAAATGATAATTTCTTGTTGAGTATTGATAGATAAAGAAACCTGTTCATATTTGTATTACTTGTCATTCTTACAAAATTTTCTCTTCCATCGTTCATATCTCAGACTGTTATCTATATGGATTTTCTTTAATAATTTAACGCCACGCAAGGCGATAAAACCACCAAGAAGCAAGGGGTTATTGGGAGTAAAATCAAACGAGAACACTTTACTGAGGAGAAAAGACAACAAAATAACAGGATTTAGGAAACCGTAAGAGGAGGATTGACGATGCAGGAAAAGTATTTATACATTCTTTGTTATTATATATATATATATATATATATATATATATATATATATATATAATATAAATATAAATAATTCTTACGGCATTTTTTTCTATTTGTATATCTAAAGATTTTGGAGGTGTGTTTAGGTTAGAATACATTTAATTTAACTACGATTTGAATTTTTACCGTTAACAATAATTTTTTTAAAAAATTCAGACGACATGCATTTAACGGATGTCAGATTTCATTGAAAAATACATCCCTACCCCTACCAAAACGTAACTAATAACTAATACATCTACAGCAAAAATGAACACGCAAACACCCCTTGTCTGGTTGAATTGGTTTTCTCTGTATCCTTGGAAACGTGAATTATGATTTTTGCTGTGTCTTTAAAACCCAGTAATTTTAAAATTTACTCCAAAATTCGCTTGAGGATGAAATGGAACTAATGTCTTTAATTTCATTACAAAATTAAATTCGAAACTTTCAGCTTCCATTTTTGAAACATGGTTAAAACTGTGTAGCGAAAAAAAACAATATTTTATAATATTAATGCTCTGTAAAGTTACATTGAGCACTATTTTGTAAAAAAAAAATATCTATAAGAACACCGGATTATATATCTTACTGTTCTTTTCTTTATTTATATATATATATATATATATATATATATATATATATATATATATATGTATATATATATATATGGACTAGCCGAATTTCCTGGATGAAGAAGAGACCCTAGGCGACGGAGATGAGGTTCTACAGAAGGATACTAAGAATATGATGAACCGAGCGTGAGAGCAACGTTGAGATCTTAAAGAGGTTGTGAACAAGGATGGGGCTTATAATTAATATAAGGAAGAGGCAGCTGAAGTTTCTGGGACAGATAATGAGGAAGAAGGGTTTGCAGAATCTGATACTCATGGGGTCGAATAGAGGAAAGAGAGACATGGGAAAACAACACGTGACATGCCTGGCGGACTTAAGCAAGTGAATGAAAGAACGTGGTCTGGAGGATGAAGCAGCGGGAAGGAATATGTTAAGAGCTACAAGGGATAGATGGGGGGAGGATAGCCATGATCACCCACGTCCTGAAAGGACATGACACATAAAAAGAAAGAACTCCTTGTGTCTGAGTGATTTTGCCTGTGCTTCTGTTGAAGTGATGAAAGATATCTAAATTGTGCATATATGGAAATCAAAACCACATGGCAACATTCAGGTTAAACTCTTAAGATATTTTCATTAACTATCCAGAGTCGTTCTTTATAATCGTATTGTTTATACTGATAAATGGACAATCCACGATATAGAACACGTTTTCCCCAAACAAATGTTTTTTTTTTAAAAAGAAAACTGTTGAAAATTGACTAATGCATGGAATAATAATACAACACAAAATGTACTTAGAACAAAATGTATTGAAATAAGAAAGTGTACACAATAGTTACATATAGTTTTTGTATATTCTTGGGAAGACCGTTCCTGGAGAATGTGTTGACTTAGTCGCAGTCGGGCAGAGTCTCTGGTTGAATCTCTTGATTCCTCTCTCTCTTCGCGGTACCAACCATATTTATATGGTCGGTACTCACTATGTAAATTAGGTGGATCCTACCACAACAAAAACTTTTCAGCAGAAGCAAAGCCGTGGTGCCGCTAGCACGCAAGGAGTTACAGAAAGTAGGAGCAAGTATAAAGAGGTGTGAGAGAGGAAAGAATGAAGAGAAGGACAGGGAATTGATGAAGACATATGGAGATGTCGACTGACATTGCATTTCAATAGTTAGAGATTATAGCTTTCAGGGAATTAAGGAAGAGCAAGGGATTTCCACAGAGGGTAAGTACGAGACATGAAGCTCTTAAAGTAGAAGAGACGGCTACATTTAACTGTTTCGACAGTGAAAGGGTGGGACCGAGATACTGACCTAGTGGCCCGTTTAAATTCATGTAGTTTGGGAAATAGCGAAAATAGTTCATCGGAGCGATTACCGTGAAAGTATTTGTAGAAAAGACAGAGGGACGCGACGTCACGTCTATGAGAAAGCGACTGTAAACAAGATGCAAGTTTTAATCAATAGAATACTATAAGTATTCCTATTTTTTTTTATTTAGGTAAGTGCTTTATGCACTAGATATAAATATGCAATATATATATATATATATATATATATATATATATAATTGTGTGTGTATACGTATGTGTATGCCTGTGTGTATGCGTGTGTATATATATATATATATATATATATATATATATATGTGTGTGTAATGTATGTCTGTATATTTATTATGAAGAGAGGGAGAAGGGCTCTCATTGGTAGGCAGTAGATATATAAACGTTTGGCCAATTGGAAAGATGGGGTCTCATCGTCTCCTTGCCTCGTCGAATGCGTTGGCCATTTTGATTTTGGTTCGAGAACGTCGGATTAGATGAAGCTGTTGTATAGAGGTCAAAGGTCCGTCCGCTTTATGGGCTGAGACGAAATCTCATGGGGATGAAGGTTAGAAACTGAGTGCTTTTAACCCTGGGTTTGCCAATCAAAAACATTGGGTGTTAATGTGACTGAGTGACCCAGACACATCAATCAATGGACTACTGGCCCCCTACTTTTCATGCTCTAAGCCTGACTTTATGTTCTCATTTCTCTACCCTACTCGTTCATATTCGGTTGGCGTCCCTGTTCCCCTTCCACTTCTCCCTATCACGGCTATATTGAACAATTCCTGTCAGAAAACGGTGATCGATGGAGGTAAACTATTTTCGGCGATGGTTAGTCAAAGAGGTGGTTGCGGTTGTAAAGAGAGAAATTTGTAAGGAAAAGGGAATAAAAGCAGATAGAATGAGGAAACTGATTATGAAAGTGTGAGGGTAAACTGATATAAACAAGTATATACGGACGAGTTGATGCGGAATGAGGAATAACGGAGGTAGATAATGTGCACAAGATGGGAAAGGAAGACGATGCATTTGCAAACGAATGGTGATTAAATCAAAAGGACTTCAGTAAGAAAGAAAGAATAAATGAAAGAAAGGAATAAAGGAAGAAAATATGTCAGAAGGAAACAAGATAACAAAAAAGAAAAAGAAAGAAAGTAAGCAAGAATATAAGACAGAAAGAAATTAAGAAAGAAAATAAGAAAGAAAGAACGAAAATAAGAGGGAAAAAATAAGAAAAAAGTAAAGTAAGATAATAAAAAAGAAAGAAGAAAGAAAGAAAGAAAGAAAGAAAGAAAAAAAAGGAATAAAATAAGAAATTAAGAAAGAAAGAGGACAAGATGGGAAAGGAAGACGATGCATTTGCTAACGAATGGGCATTAAATCAAACGGACTTCAGTAAGAAAGAAAGAATAAATGAAAGAAAGGAACAAAGGAAGAAAATATGTCAGAAGGAAACAAGATAACAAAAATGAAAAAGAAAGAAAGAAAGTAAGAAAGAATATAAGACAGAAATAAATTAAGAAAGAAAATAAGAAAGAAAGAAAGAATAAACGAAAATAAGAGGGAAAGAAAATAAGAAAAAAGGAAAATAAGATAATAAAAAAGAAAGAAAGAAAGAAAGAAAGAAAAAACGGAATAAAATAAGAAATTAAGAAAGAAAGAGGACAAAATGGGAAAGGAAGACGATGCATTTGCTAACGAATGGCGATTAAATCAAACGGACTTCAGTAAGAAAGAATGAATTTAAGAAAGGTATTAAAGTAAGAAAATATGTAAGAAATAAAGAAAGAATATAAGACAGAAAGAGAATAAGAAAGAAAATACGAGGGAAAGAAAATAAGATAGAAAGAAAATATGAAGGAAAGAAAGTAAGAAAGAAAGGAAGTAAATAAGAAAAAAAGGAAGAAGAAAAAATAAGAAAGAAAGAGAAAATATAAGACAGAAAGAGAATAAGAAAGAAAATAAAATGGAAAGAAAATAAGAAAGAAAGGAAATAAGAAGGTTAGAAAGTAAGAAAAAAAGGAAGAATATGAGAAATTAAGAAAGAAAGAAAGAAAGAAGAAAAAGAATGAATATGAGAAATTAAGAAAGAAAGAAAGAAAGAAAGAGGACAAGATCGGAAAGCAGACGATGCATTTGAAAACGAATGGGGATTAAATTAAACGGATGTCAGTAACGAAGAAAGAATGAATGTAAGAAAGAAATAAATAAAGAAAATATGTAAGAAAGAAAGAAGATAACAAAAAGAAAAAAGAAAGAAAATAAGAAAGAAAGAAAGAAAGGAAGAATATAAGACTAAAAGAAAATAAGAAAGAAATAAGAAAGAAAGTAAGAAAGAAAGAAAGAAAGAAAAAAAGAAAATAAGAGGGAAAGAATATAAGAAAGAAAGAAAATAAGAAGGAAATAAAATAAGAAAGAAAGAAAGTAAATAAGAAAAAAGGAAGAAGAAAAAAATAAGAAAGAAAGAAAGAAAGAAAAAAGAAAGAAAGAAGAAAAATAAAGAATATAAGAAATTAAGAAAGAAAGAAAGAAAGAGGACAAGATGAGAAAGGAAGACGATGCATTTGCAAATGAATAGGGATCAAATCAAACGAACTTCAGAAAGAATGAATCTAAGTAAGAAATAAAGAATGAAAATATGTCAGAAAGTAAATAACAAAAAAGAAAAAGAAAGAAATTAAGAAAGAAAAAAGAAAGAAAATAAGAAAGAAAGAAAGTAAGAAAGAAAAATAAGAAAAAAAGAAATAAAATAAGAAAGAAAGAAATAAGAAAGAAGATAAGAAAGAAAGAAAGAAAGAAAGGAGGAAAGAAAATTAAAGAAAATAAGAAAGAAAGAAAGAAAGAAAGAAAGGAGGAAAGAAAATTAAAGAAAATAAGAAAGAAATAAGAAAGAAAGAAAGAAAGAAAGAAAAAAGAAAATAAGAGGGAAAGAATATAAGAAAGAAAGAAAATAAGAAGGAAATAAAATAAGAAAGAAAGGAAGTAAATAAGAAAAAAGGAAGAAGAAAAAAATAAGAAAGAAAGAAAGAAAGAAAGAAAGAAAGAGGACAATTACAAAAGACAATAGATAAATTCAAATGAAAAGAATGAAGAAAGTATAATCAGAACATTGAAAGGATAGTGTAAGGAATGAAAATACAAGAGATAGTTAATGTATAAGAAATAGGAAAGAATGGCAATTTTTCGTGAAACGACAAGGCATGAATCCACACAGACTAACCATAGAAGAAAAAGGTAACGATGTCAAATGGCATTGCAGTAACAAGATAGGAAAAGAAGTTGCATTTGCAAATGAATGGGAATTAGATCAAACAGGAAAGAAAGAAACGATGAAAGAAAGAAAGAACGATGACAATAAGAAAAGAGAATGCAGATTGACAGAGGAAAAGAAAGAAGAAAGTAAAATCAAAAAGGAAGTTTAAGGCATGTCGACACAAATTTGAAGAGAAAGATTTAAAGTTGATGAATTAAAATGGTAGTGAGAGATAACGAAGAAATGAAACGCTAAAGAATGTGAAATTTATCTAAAAACGAAAAGGTTTGCATTGTAGCATACCTACGGGCGATAATATGTATGTCCCCATTCACATAAATATAATAGTATATACTGTATATTTGTCTGAAGTTGAAGATCCGTCTCCAGTTGTGCTGATCAAATTCTCTGCCTCCGGGAAGAGAGGATCGCCAGACGAGGCGTTTTATACGGAGTCTACGGGGAAGTTTTGGCCGAGCCTTCGTACTCTGATACCCCACATTAAATTCTACCTTGTGCCACATCTGACCCTGTAGGGCGGTTGGTAGTTATCCTGCAGTTCCAGATTCATCTCCAGCTATGCTGGACAAACTGTCTGCCTCCGAGCAGAGAGAATCCCCAGACGAGGCACTGTCGTGTCTCTTCTCGGAAAACAGTTACGCGACCACGGGACTACGGGGAATTTTTGGGTGAGACTACGGGCTCGGATACCCCAAATTAAATTCCGCTTTGTGCCACATCTGACCACTTGGGGCGGTTGGTAGATATCCTGCAGTTGAAGATTCATTGTGGAATTCAATTGTCTCACTTCTAGCAGTTGACTACTACGCGCCACTGGCGAAATTTATATGTGTTTTTCGTGACCTAAGTATTATTGTTCATTACCAACATCCGGGTGATTATTCTATTCAGTAACCTTCCTTAGGTTACAACAGTTTCAAATCACACAGACAAACCAAAGAAAGACAGACCAAGTGGCAATGCAGTAACAAGATGGAAATAGAAGATATTTTTTTGTCAAACGATGGGAAATAAATCAAATGGGAAAGAAGGAAAAAAAGAAAGAAAGAAAAAGGAAAGAAAGAATATAATATTAAGACAATGCAGAGTGACAAGGAAAAGAATGAAGAAAGTATAATAAATATAAAGATGAAATAAAAAGAATAAAAACAAATATAGAAAGAGATATTTAAGTACAATCCACACAAAAAAACGGAATCTAACTGTCGCTGAAGATCAGCATCTATGCGCCGTCCCCTCGGGAGTTGGGGAATCATGGGTCTGCATAACCTTCTATCCTTTGTAACGTTAGCAAATTTAGTTTCTTTCTCGAACCTTCCACCTACCGGTTTTGTCATCCATTCACCGAATCTTACCAGATATGTAGCTGACAACCTTTCCTTGTCCTTTTCTACATCGATATTTTCTCTGGGGTTTCCCACAGAATATATCGAAGTAGAAAAGGAAAAACACATTTTCACATGAAAAAAAATAAAATAAAATCATACAATAAACTACATATATATATTTTTGTGTATTTACTCAAATTCATCTCCTTTGAACTAGCATCACCATGTATTCTTCTATGTGACGTTTCCCTAAAGAATATGGGTGATCATGACTCTCCACAACTTCAACGATACATCGCAAAATTCTCAGTTCCCTGTAGTACCAGCCTAGCATGTACCTCATTCTTCCTGCTATCGTCTACCTTTAAAAGAGCTACATCAGGCCGACAATGGAATACTGCCGCCATATAAAGGCGGGAGATGACTAGTCTTCACATTACACTCTCGATAGTTCATAAACGTCACCTCATCCTTATAGGCGACAAATTATTTTCCACTCAGCGAACACTCTCTCACACACGAGACGCCGAAAGTCTCTCATCGTTCTGTGGATATTTCTAAAGCGAGTGTTTAGATGAACTACACTTTTTAGTTCAACCAGTCTTAAACTTCACGGCTAAGAAACCCCATGCCACATTATAGCGAATACCTTCAGTCCCATCATATCCCCCAGGTGAGATGAAAGTTCCACTCAAACAACTTCGTTCTACGAACTGTTGCCTTGTGGAACTGGGTCCCAAGCGGCTGCTTCCCGATCACTGCGATCTGAAGCTGTTAATCGTTATCCTCTGTACACATTCGGATAATCCGTACCTCTTAATCTGCAACCCTCTAACACGAATGGCTCGAGGTTGAACAGCACTGTAAAAAAAGAAAAATCTCAACTTGTAATGATGTGAGAAACTAGATCCCAAAGTCTCTATTGATATTCAGTTCCTATAGAACGGGTTGCGCGGCCTTGATTTCACTTGGCAACAACATTATTGCGCATGCCTGAACAAGTCCAATGCCGTAGGATTATCAATCGACAACGGGACGCCATTAAATCTAGACTGAGTTCGTGTTGAGTTATAGATCCGAAAAGATATCAGTAATGTGGTGAATTGTGAAAGTGTTTCTATTTCTGCAATATGCTCGACGATATTAGCAGTTGTATTAATGATACGTTTGTTCTCAGTATCAATGGGATTATTTTCCACCCTACAACCGTTTTCTCACGGACGTGTCGTCGCAAGCTTCTCGCTGCTCTATCGCTATTACCATGGAGAGTTCTCAAATGAGGTATTCTCCTGCGTTCCAACAGTCCTAATCTTCGCGGTTAAGATCCACCATGGCACGCATTTTGTAGCAAAATACTCTCATTACTTTCCTGTCCCCTTTGTGAGATGTAAGATCCACTCAAGGAACTACTTCCCACGAACCGTTGCTTTGTGGAACCGGCTACCAAAAGACTACCATGGTCACTGCAATCTTAAGCTGTTCAAGTCTAGGCTTAACAGTTATGTTTCGTACATATTCGGATAAGATGTACCTCTTAATCTGTAACCCTCTAAATCGAGTGGACCCAGGGTAAACAACACAATTAAAAAAAAAAAACAAAAAAACACATTCACCAGACCACGTTCTATCATCCACTTTCTGAAGCCCGCTAGTTATGTCATGCGTTGTTTGCCGTTGTGTCTCTCTCTTTCCCTTTATTCGGTCCGTGAGTATCAGATTCTCCTTCCTCATTATGTGTCCCAGAAACTTCAGCTACCACTTCATAATGTTAGGTATACGCCTCCTCCTTGTCTGCATTCTCTCTAAGACCTCATCATTACTTATACGCTCGGGCAATGTTATACTTAACATCCTTTTGTAGAAGAACATCTCAGTCACATCGAGTCTTTTCTACATCTTTGAGGAAATCGTCTAACATTCGCTGCCCTGATGGACACATGAATTCCATCTAGTTTTTACATGAATTCCTGAAATGGTTCCATGAAAATAATATGAATTATGTTTCTACGTTTCTTTGACAAATCCGTATTTCCTCCCGAAATTTCTGTCGTGTATAAATATATATATATATATATATATATATATATATATATATATATATATATATATATATATATATTTACATTATTGGGACTATTGACCTCATCTGTGTCGCTATATTTATTACATCGTTTCGGCCGGTGTAGGCTCCGGCTTTCTTCAGGTGGTTGGAATGTCGAACTGAACTTTTTGTATCGCTAACTAGGGTACACTGTTATCTCCTATTAATTCCCCTCTCAAAGTTCTCCACCGCCTTAAGCATGTATTGAACTCACACTCTTTGAGTTCTGTCACTGGATCTCACTAACTCTTTTATTCACTGTGTCACGTGTCCTTGAGGACATTTGTGTATGAATTTCTGGGTATTATAAACCTAATGTCTTTAGCAACCATTTTTTACCAGTGTTCATATTGCAATTTTTGCTGTTATCATTGCATTTTTTTTCCATATTGCAGTTTTGTTGTTATTATCGCTTTTCTCTAGAACTTCTTATTACGGGTTCCAATATTGTATTCATTTTTATGCTTGGTCGGCTCAGGAGAATTTTTGTGACCAAGCATATGTGCTGATTCCTTAAGTTTACGAATTTTCCAATGGTTTTCTTTGTCAAGGATCTCAACGTGATCCCACAGAGGGCGGTGATCTCCCTTTGCTCTCCACATGTGGTCAGCCGAGTGCCATATTTCGACATCACTGTCACAATCGAGGAGGTGGCTTTGAACATCCCTCAGACTCAAGTGAATGAACTGAGATGGAATGTGAGATAGACCTTGGAGAAAGCCAAGCTGCCCAGGTCAAACATCACGAAACTGGAGAGGCTGGTATTCGGAACCTACAGAGGAACTACCGGCTGACAAAGGTAAGGCAGCTGTAGTGATGGATCATGGACAAAGAACAATATTGGAAAATTCGTAAACTTAAGGAATCAGCATATAATTTCTGATGAATTAATGAATTTACTTTTTCAATCCGATAGATTTGTATTAATTCAAACGTTCCATTTAAAGACAACACTATTTCAGTAGTAGCTCCGTTTATTGTAAACATCATGGATTTGGTCTACCATAAAAAAGAGTCCGAAGGCACATATTCTTTATTATTATTAAACGGAGTGGTTCTTCAAATACAGGCATCCAGTAAATATTAGGTTTGAGTTAATTGAAGAAATAGAGAGAGAGAATTAATTGAGATGTATAGATAGATAGATAGATAGATAGATAGATAGATAGATAGATAGACAGACAGACAGACAAGCAGATTGAGGAATAGGAGAGCGAAATTTCGAATTCCAGTCTGATCCATTACAAATGAATTAACCCTCTTCTTCTCCTTCCAGGTAAGGGTAAATGTCAACTGGTCTAGGAGAAGGAAAACTCTGAATTCAAAGCATGCGGGGGGTCGTTTGGGGACCTAGTGGCACGTAGTGCACAGGTTTCTGTATTCAGCCCTTCAAAATGTGTGGTTGGTTCTGCACAAAGGCTTCATCAATATAATCAAATCGTATGAGCAGGTTCCTGGCTGCCAGTTCCTAGGACCTGAGCTGCTTGACTGTCATACGTAGGGAGAGTGCACCATACATATATATATATATATATATATATATATATATATATATATATATTACGCAATTAATTAAGGCACAATATATTTAATTTCCTAATACACAGATACATACATACGCACACACACATATACGCACGCACCCACGCACACACACACACACATATATATAATAAAAATTGTTTCAAGGTTCATTCGATCACAGTAATTTAAAAGTTACTTGAATAATTTTTCTAAATTTCGGTGGTATATATATTGCCAACTAAAACTCACAACTTAAAAAATACTTATGCTAAAAATCTCATCATTTAACTCCCAATGGTATATATACACGGCCACTCACACATATGAACACACTCATATACACACACACACACACACACATATATATATATATATATATATATATATATATATATATATATATATATATATATACGCGTGTGTGTGTGTGTGTGTGTGTGTTCAAATTAGTTCGAAATCGAGCATTTTTTTGTTATTTTATTTTAAATTTGGATTTAGTTCCAGAGAAATTGAATTAAAACATCTTAAATTACATCATTAACCCATTTTATAAGGTGACGGCTTGAGTATTTTTTTTATCTTTCACAATAATATTTCTCATGTTTTTCCATTTTTATTCAAGAATATATTTGATTCATTTTCCCCCGTCCTCAGACTAAAATAATTATTTGATTTTTCGAAGCACTAAACTAATCGAAAAAATTGCGATGCTAATTGGATTATTCGATAGCAGTTCAATGCGCATATTAATGTTTGTTGAATTTGCAGACAAACCAAAAATAAAAGGCAAACTGGAAATCATGCAATCAATATTATTTGATAAAATCGAAAACGGAAAGCCGACAAAGACACTATTTGTAGGTTGAATAGTCTAACCTTTTTAAGACCACCTGTGTTTTTGGAGTACATATTAAAAAAAAGTGTTTTTGTGGGTACGTCTTGAATAAGTCTTAAATACACATATATATATATATATATATATATATATATATATATATATATATATATATATATATATATATATATATATATATATATATATATATATATATATATAAATTTATATATATCAATGATATTGCACACTTTAATATATATATATATATATATATATATATATATATATATATATATATATATATATATATATACAATAAAATATAGTTTTAAGATATATATGTATGTTTTAATGAGTGCAATATCATGGATAGAGCGTATGTCAATATAAAATAAAAAGTCGACAGTCTGTTTCATGCTAAACGCAAACGTCAAGCTATCTCTCTCTCTCTCTCTCTCTCTCTATATATATATATATATATATATATATTAAAGTGTGCAATATCATTGTTTATATACAAATTTATATATATATACATATATATACATATTATATATATATGTATATATACATATCTTAATATATATATATATATATATATATATAAGACTTAATCAAGACGTAGCCACAAAATTTGTGACGTAGGCATGTATGTATGTATCTTGGTTCTGCACCTACATTTTAACTCTAATGTCAGCTCGCGAAAGTTTTCTGATTTTCCAAGTAAATCATTTTCATCCCGAGGTTTACAAAATCGTCTGATGATGGAACAATTTTTAAATCCCGAAACAGAGAACGTTTTGTGTAGCGATGTAAAATAATTAATAATAACAATTATATTAAATCTTGCACCACCTTGTATCATGAACATTTCGAAAAAACTAAATGCTAAAAACCATGTATACTTAACGTTGTTATCGTTATATATATATATATATATATATATATATATATATATATATATATTCTTTATCCAAAACACTCCAACAAACTTCAAATTGAATTCTTCGTAGATTTTTTAGACATTGAGATGTATATCAAACTTTAACCCCAAATATACCCTTTAAAGTAATGCGAAGTAACAGCGTCTATGAATTTGAGTGAAACCTGCTCTCATGGACATGATTTATTATTTTATTGTTTGCTGTATCTTCTCCCTTTTAATTCGGTCTTCTCCCTCACCCCTTACCCATCTATATCTAGAGATAACATACGTTGAGTTAAGCGACGTCTAGCCTACACAGAGTGGGGTTAAGGATAAGGAGTTGAAATGGTACAGCTAACTCACTCATATCTTCTCACCCACCTCACTTCCTCACTTCGTTAATTTTACAAATGCTTGGTGCGGTCCGTCAAAAATGTGTAAGTTTCTTTTCATTTTTCATTTCAACTTTTGGAAGTAAAGTCTGATGATCCAGAGCCCTTTAAAAGGGTTGTGGTGAAATAACTTATTACATGGAACCTTAAAGTGGTCTATTTTTATTCACACACGCACACACACACACATATATATATATATATATATATATATATATATATATATATATATATATATATATATATATATATATAAAAACTTGGTGTTAATCTCTTTCATAATAATTTTTATCATTTTGTGCATCCCAATATATTTATGTGTATTCATTAATTTATATGATTCCTTTTTTTTTTATTTTTGTTATCGCTTCATTACCTCTCACATTTCTCTGCAAGTTTGATAGATATTCTAACCAAGACTTAAAACTAATGACATTGATTCCATCAGTTTTATTCTTATTTACATTTTTTTTAACGGAAAAACCTTTTCGGATTCAACGGCCGCATTAAATTTCCAGAGCTGTAAATTTTGGAAAATCAATCCTGCATTAATAAAAATTAATATTGCATCAAAGAAACCAGGATATTTCTAGTCATAAAATAATCATTAAAATGCCAGTTTTTATTTTTTTTTATATGAAATGGATTGGAAAATTGAAAGTCTCCATCGCAAAGCATTTTTGTAGCAAAATATTTGCTGCTGGTTTATTTTTCCAAATTATGCAAATTTTTCCAAATTTCTCATTTTTTTATTAGCTTTTTCTATACTTTATTTTAAACCTATCAGTCTTAAGTACGTCGGGTATTATAATTCTTGATATTTTCTTTTTATTCGATATCAGTTAATTACTATATGCCCTGAGGTAGTTTCCCAAAGCACTATCCTTGAGTTTACACTAAAACCAATCCTAGGGTTTAACCTATAGTATAGGAAGCCAGGAAGTCATGACTCTTCCGACGATATTAGTGCGAGCGTGAATCCAACTAACTGTAATTGAATTTACCCTCGGAATGAAAATTTTTCGTATGATTGCTCCCTCATATTATTCATTGTCTTATAATATAAGTTTTCAAATCAATATATATATATATATATATATATATATATATATATATATATATATATATATATATATATATATATATTTATATAAGGATCAAACACTAATATTTCATAGTTTTAATTTATTACATTCTAAATTCTAATCGTATTCACGATCCATATATATATATATATATATATATATATATATATATATATATATGTATATACCTAAAATTAAAAAATATTGACTAATATTATCAATATATATATATATATATATATATATATATATATATATATATATATTCGATTCTCAGATCGAATTCGACGTATGTGGGTCAAGCAGTTGAGTTTCTAGGTTCTAGGGAGCGAGTGGCTGACACCAGTACACCAGATTTGATTAGAGTGGTTAAGATTTTCTGCAGAACCATCCACACTTTTTGAAGGGCCGAATATAGGGCCACAAGGTCCCCAAACCACACTCTGCATGTTTTGAATATAGAGTTTTTCTTCTAGACTGGTTGCCATCGAAGTCTATAAAACCCTGTCTAACTTCCTATTTACCTATAGCTGGAGAGATCAGAAGTTGATTCATTCTTTTTCCAAGAGTATTAGCACGTAAGTTAATGTAATGGATCCGACTGGAATTCGAACTCGTCTCTCCCATTCCTTAATCCAAGCCGCTATCCATTACTGCCTGCCTGCCTGTCTGTCTGTCTGCCTGCCTGTCTACCTACCTACCTACCTACCTCATTTTGTTTTTGCATTCGGGTCGAGTTAACTCGGATATTCAGGAGTCTATCACGCCAGCAATCTCGGTCCTGCATCAAGGTCGAAAAGTCATTATGGAAGTCTGAACATAGACTTGTCATTGTAGATGAATGGCGGCCGAACATCTCGTCTTGCTCCATGGCTCGGTTTCCAGATGAGTAGATAACTCGCGTGTTCTTGTTTTACCCACCAGCAGTGTCCTGCAAAGCGCATTCTGTATTCGCGTAATTTTCTAGAAATCTCAGGGAAGGATACACAGTGATGTAATTTAGTTGAATGTTGTATCCAAGAGTTGTTGAATAAAGCTATCATCGTCCGAGTATAGTTTACATGAAGCTTAGACTGTAGGGTTTAAGTTAATGTCCATG
>CAHIKZ030004270.1:920000-940000 GCA_903632075.3 Acanthosepion pharaonis
ATCATAAGATTCTACTTAAGAGCACTAAGAATATGCAGTCCGGATTATTTACATGAAGAGTAGAAATACGTTAAAAACACTTTCAAACTTCTCCACTACATTCATCATCTTATGTTCAATGCGAAACAGAAGTACCATAAAATATTATAATACTTCCCAAATTCAATAAAAAAATAATACTTCCCAAACTCAACAAAAAAAAATATATAATATATTTGCCGATTAACTCTATAACATGAACAATCGAAAAAAATCTATATAAACTCAACATAAAACGTGTTACTACTATATCCCATGGAATAAAAGACTTCAAGAACTAAAAGCTTTTATAATTAACTATGTCTAGTAAATGTCTAGAGATTGACTTAATCGCAATCTGATCTACAATAAATCTGTGCCCTGCTTATTACAACATTTCACTAATCCTGACTGATCTTCTAATATCACAGCATGGAATAGCTACTTACAAAAGTGATGGAAAGAAAAAGAAAAAGACCGAATTAAGCTATATGAAAAATTCTTAGCACCTCTCTCTTTGTGCATGTTTAGACCGATGAAGTCCTGTAGAACGAAACGCGTCTCAAGGAAACTTTTTCCAATTTGTCATACTATTTCCGACATATATATATATATATATATATATATATATATATAGAGAGAGAGAGAGAGAGAGAGATGGAGAAATAAATAGATGGATATAATTAATCCGAAAGAGAAATATATGAAAACATTAGATATCTAAACAAATCGTAAAATAATTTAAATACTAAATTATTCTAAATATATTTATGACTATAAAGAAATCTATATAATGTTTATGTATAAAATCTCTTTCTTTCTCTCTCTCTCTCTCTCTCTCTATATATATATATATATATATATATATATATATATATATACATATATATATATATATATATATATATATATATATATATATATACATATATATATATATATATATATATATATATATATATATATATATATATATATATATATATATATATATATATATATACGTAATTAAACAAACCAAACCGCGTCAAAGTGCCAAAATGTATATACATAAATTCCAATTCTGCAGATGCAAATTTTAATCGATTTCACTAATATTAAATTATATATTTCAATTTTATCTGAAAATCTGAAATGACTTATTGTTATGTAAAATTTATGAAAAGCTTTTCGATGAGAAAATAAGAAATATTTATTCATGCAATATACGGTTAAAAAAACTGTTGAACGAATTGGCAATAACCAGAAAAATAATTCATTATTGCGTACATCTTTTAAAGGAATATTTTGTGTACTGCGATTTGTGACAGGAGGACGATTTTAAATCCCAAAATACCTTCAGCTGCCCGTGTAAACTGCATCCTGAGTATTTTATTAAATTTCAAAAATATTGTTTCAAAGAATTGCCCTAAAATCTTACTATTAACATATTAATCAAGTCTGATATTTTTTGGTTATACGTTGAAGAATTTGATGGATAAATAAGTAATTTTAAGGCAGAATGTGGTTTATAACGATTATAAGATGCTTACACGGTATTTCTCATTTGAATTTGATATGAAGCATGAACATGGATTTGTGTTTTCAGACATGAATCAAGAGCTTTACTTTTTTTTTTTTTATCAGCAACAATGAAAATATAACGTGGATATCACAAATTAAAAAAATATTGGCACTAATTAAATCGTTCCTCTCTTAAAATTTTTTTCGAAATATTTCTTTGTGGATTAACATTCTTTAGATATATGTAATCCGTAACTGTTTTCAGAATAAAAACAATATTTTTTTTATGATTTCAGAACCGACGTACTCTTCAATCGATCATTAACGTTTTACACTGATGTTCCAACTTAGCTATAAATTTGCAGATGACAAATTCAAACTGCGATTATGTTCTTGATATCTGTTTACGGAAGTGTACATTATTTTTTTTTTTAATTTCACAAAAATATTTCTCCTTTTAATGTGCAGTTTTATTTGTTTTATTTTAAGAAAATATTTAAAAGGGTAATAATAACTGTTTGGCGAAATACATTATTTTGTTGATATTTTATTTATTTTTGTTTTTGCAAAAAAATATTTTGCTTATTGAATAACGAACAGATATATGCAATTTTAATTAAAGCGCATGAAAGCATTGTTTAAACAAACAACATCAGCGTATGTACATTTTTAATTAAACTGAACCGTTCTGATAAAAACAACGAAGATGAACTTCAGACAGATATTAAAGAACAAACATATATATTCATTATCAAAGTATGAAATATATGCAGATATCAATGACGCAAGCACATTCCCAAAGTACGCCATTTGTAAATACATATATCCAGGTAACGCTTTAAAAGTAAAGGATTGATTTGGCTTTATATCGATATGCGAAAATAGTACTCTTTTTAAATAGATAAAGAAAGGCAAAAATTAAATAATCTTTGGATTCCGACATTTTTTGCGGCTCCAGCAAGGTATAATGAATGCTTATCCATAATGATTTATTCGTCTGAATATTCCTTACGTATTTTAGTAGAAAACTATATTTATGTAGTACAAAATTATATTACCCATCTATCCTCACATTATGTTTATTATAAAAAGGTAAGCTACAGGCTGCGATGGATACATTGTCGTCTACATAAAGCAAAAGATAAAATAACACGAACATGTCGTTTTAAAAGATATATTTATAAACAAATATCTTGAAATACTAAAGAGTAAATTTCTTCAATAAAATTGCCATTGACATCAACCATTGCCTCCAGAAGATTTTGGTATTTCCTGCAACCCTTCTGGGCGTTGTCCTTGTTAATGGCGATGTTTCCATAATCCTTGCCTTCAGTTCAACAATGGTGTCACAAAAAGTTTTGATGGTCTCTTGCTCTACTGCACCTCACACATAATAATCGAAAGGGTTTCAGTCTGAAGAATTAAGTGGCCAAAAGTAAGTGGGAGTGTGGCCGCAGAAATTCTCTGACTGCTAGTATGGGTTCTCCTGCTTGTGTGGCATGGTGCAGAATCCTGTTACCAGACATAGTGATTTCTAACAGCCAACTTCTTAATCCAGGGCAGCCCTACCTCCTGAAGGGACTTGATGTAAGCCTCAGTTTTTGTATCTTTCAGGAGTTTTTTTTTTCTCATCAGAGTGAGTTTTTCAGAGCTGCAGTACTTTGGTAATCACCATTGGACTCATCAAACTATTTCCGAATTCCTTGCCCAGATTGAAACCCGAACACTAAATATTCGTAGTGGAGCTTCCAGCGGGAACGCCAAGCACAATAGCATGCCGTTTCCAAATTTTTGGCGGACTGAATTGCACCATAGTGTTCTTTTTCTCACCGACGATGCGCAACATACCCTACCATACCGTGCAGTCGACAAAATCAAAAACAAACAAAGTGCATGCGCAAAGTTAAAAATTTAAATTTAACCATCGACCCTTTAATCTACTATACAGAATTCTTCTTGCAGTTTTCTAACAAGGGAACTTATGAAAACTTCTAGTGTGGTGTGGCCAGTTTATTGAGGTGGCCGGGTTGGACAAGCTGATATCGAATTGTGTTGTTGTTTCCCCAGGTATCGAAAATTATAAAGTTTTCGAATATCAAATTCTCAAGAATAGTTACAGCTGAAATGGGAGAAAAAGGTCCTTAGACGAAAATGTACGTTGTAATCTGTGGATAAAATCTCTCTTACACACTCGCTGTCAATACATGGCAAATATGCGTTTCTCCTTCATGAATATAGTGATCATGGCTCTTCACAATTTCTTGTTTTTTGTCGCACTTAGTAAGTTTTGTATGTTTTTTATCTCTCTTGATCCCTATTCTGCCAATTCTTTGGAGGGTTATTCGCTACTTTTCTATGCCACCCTCTTGTCTTCAATATATTCTGTGAATGGGATAATCTCGAAATCTTCTGTCCGCAATATGTGCGCTCAAAATGTCCAGAGTCTCTCTCTAAGTATGTGTTCTTTTTAGTTTCGATTCACTTTAAAACTTCCTTGTTACTCACATGACCAGTATACGTTATTCTCAGAATTCTTCTGTAGAAAAATATTTCTGTTGTCACGTGTCTCTTCTTCTTGTGTGAAGAGATTTCACATAATTCAATGTCATGTAACAGCACCGATATTATATAATAGTCCATTATTCTCTTACTGTTATTAAGACTTTTCTAAGATGTGAACGTTATGTTTCTTTATTGCAACGCGTCTTTAAATTTTGGTGTTGAATTTTCTGTCGTCTGTTAAAATATTTTCAAATTATTTAAATTTTTTTAGTTGCTGGATTTTATTGATGCTTACTCTTTCCTTTACCACTTTATGTAACATTACCTTTAGCTTCCTTTCTGTCTCTGCTGTCAGCTGTTTGTCACTGGCATACGTGGCATCCTTGTAGGCCTTAGAAATAAATCCCTTAGGGTTTCCCTCAGGACAAATGTTTAATAAATACGTTGAGGCGATACGTTATGCCCCTTTATATTTTTTTTCTGTATTTAATGAATTTAATTTCTGACGATGTCATGCTAATATATTTACTAAATAAATGAAGTTTACCTACTATTTGAAACAGTTCTTGGGGTAAATGATAAGAAGATGCGTGGATTCCATGTTTAGTTTCTGGGTCTATGGTTCTGTGCCCTTCTCTGTTCCTTTAACAAGTTTTCATGAATGCACTACCCATAATGACTTACGTTTCATATATTTTTTCTGTTAATCTTAATTTATTTATGAAACAGACTCGAGTCACGATCTTGGCCTCGTCGGGCCGATAGTCTCATATTGATATCATGCTTAGCGCCCAAGAAATATCTAAACTGCCAGCTTTATAAAACCGCTTCATAAGATCAATGGTGAGAAAAGTGTTTTGAGTTAGTGAACCCTGAGTGTCTTGGTAAAGATCATCCTTGTTTCAACACTGTGGAATGACGCTAAGTAATCACAAAGAACTGTACGATATAACGGAAACGTCATCAGTTGAGGACTACTAACTACAACAACACCTACCATGAATAGAACATGTAAATAGTAGAGAAAACAATGAAATAATCACGATGCTGACATTCAGTACTCCTTCAAATAAAAGGAAAAGAAGGCAACCTCCGTTCATACTAGAAAGAGGTATAACAGCTGCTGGAATTTAAAAACTTATTTTCCTGAGAAATTGTTTTAATAGAACGATTTTAAGAATTTCGAACTAAATATCTGTACTTGCTACTCGGTCAATAAATACAAAATGTTTCAGCGTAGGGAAACGGCTAATATTACCATTATCATATAAGAGAGGGTTCACATAGTTTAAACTTTTATCGACGTGGAAAGGGAAATCAACCAGCCGAATTCAAATTCCAGAAATATTGAGTTTAATTTTGTGAAAATGTGTTTTTCTTTTCGCTCTCAATATCAATGTTTTAGATAACAGGGTGGACTTGGCTCTCTTGATTTGATTACACCTAACCTAAGAGAAGGAAGACATGGAATTCGAAACCGTGGATAAAATGTGCTTCCCGTAGTAAAACACCCATTAATGTTGTTTCCTTTCAGAAAAAAATGGTCTGGTTTGCTTAACGGCATATCAAATACTTATGGGCTATTTAATGCCGAAATTTAATTTCTTTGTGTTATTTGGCATTTTTTCACTATTAAAATATATTGCTAGTAAAAAAAAAGGTTTCCTTTGACTATTCAAACAATTACTGAAATCTTTTACTATACAAAATGTATTTTTATACATTCATAATGTTTTGACTCCAGTTAAGGGTTCACTATTTACCCATAGCTGGGGCACAAACAGGTTCTACCACGACGGGTTAGATTGGACTTGGGAGCAAGAGCCATTAAGAGATGTTTTCATGCTTCTGAAAACTTCACGATCAGAGACCTTGCTGTTGCTTATTGTCATACCCAGGAGATAGAAAAATGGAATTCAATTATTATTTCCTTCGGGATGTCTATTTTCTGTAGTTTAAATTTAGTTTGACTTGATAGATCTCTACTTCAACTGATTTTAATTTCACTTAAAGAGGAACGTCTACGCATTCGCGTGAATCCACTAAAGGTTACATTTACGGTAATAAGTATAAGAAATTCATCGGATAAAATATTCGTAGTTTAAAAAAAAAAAACATTTCCTTGATAGATATTCAGCTGCATCGCGTTGACAAATTCTTAAAACATACTGTTCAGGAAAATAAACGAATAAAAATGAACTAGTAAATTTCTATTCACATCATAACGACAAAATATAATCCAGAATAATCATCAGATTCTGAGTAAGAGCATTCAGAATTTGCAGCCCTCAATATTTACACGAAAACGATAAATATATTGAAAATACTTTCAAGAAAATCCGACACCCTATTTAATAATCAATGCTCATAATATATTCCAAAACAAGGAATAGGTAGTCCCTACTGACAAACCCAACAAATAAAGAAATATATACAGTTCCATCCATTAACACTATCAAAACTACACGTGACAAGGATTTATTAAAAAATTCAACCTAAAATTTGACACAGAAAAGAATAAAATACTTAATCAATACAAAACAAAACAAAAAGCTAAAACGTGAAGTAGGAATTTGCTCTATCACCTGTAAGGATTGCCAGAAAGAATATATTGGAAAAACCTTAAGAATTGTAAATAAAATAAGTGACATTTGAAAAATAACAACACATTGAAAGTATTAGTTGCACACAGTAACGAGGCTGACTACAATTTTGACGAAAAAATGCTGTTATTATTAAAAGAGAAAACAATTCACAAAGATTAAAATGTTTAGAAAGTGCATTAATTGCTTTTTTTTATCTAGAGTAAATTTGCGACAAGGTTCTTACAGTGATGCTCCATTCTGTGATATTTGATGTCTCAGGGTGGGGGATATTTAATAACAAAGATGATGGAAACCAAAAAAATATCGAAATGGAATATATATATATATATATATATATATATATATATATATATATATATATATATATATATATATATATATTCACAGCTCATCAGTTCTCTGCAGAGGAAGTACAATAATAATACTGAAACATGAAAACTTTTTGTGTACCGATGTAATTTTTTTTTTTTATACAATTATAATAAAAAGATTATAATAATATATGTGTATATCATATATATATATTAAAGACATTTTTTTATTTATGTTTTAACGTTGTTATTTTTTATAGATACAAGTATTTAAGCAAATGCTCTGTTTTAAGATAAACAACATTAAATAACATTTACCGGCCTGAATGTCAGAAATTTTTCATAGAAAAATATTCGTTCATGAACAGGATTCGAAACTGCATCCTATACAAAACTGTCATATACGCTGACATGCCTTAACCACTCGGCCCCATGAACCTTATAGTAGACAAGGTCGAATTTACTGTTATAAACTACAATCTTCCATGAATCTCGTACATTCCTTAACTGCTCTGGCGTATCGAATGTAAACAAATGACGTCATATGTTAAGAAATGGACAAGGACATTTTTATTTATGTTTAAATTTGTTTATGAAAGATGCACATTTTTGAAAAATTTATGTTTTTAAGGTTGTAAATGTTATTTAATACTGTTTATCTTAAACAGAGCATTTGCTTAAATAATTGTATTCATAAAATAACAACGTTAAACATAAACAAAAAATGTCTTAAAAATAAATTTGGACCTTGTCCATTTCTTAACATATGACGTCATTTGTTTACATTCGATACGCCAGAGCAGTTATGAATGTACGAGATTCATGGAAGATTGTAGTTTATAACAGTAAATTCGACCTTGTCTACCATAAGGTTCATGGTGGCCGAGTGGTTAAGGCATGTCAGCGTATATGATGCAGGTTCGAATCCTGTCTATGAACGAATATTTTCTATGAAAAATTTCTCGGACATTCAGGCCGGTAAATGTTATTTAATACTGTTTATCTTAAACAGAGCATTTGCTTAAATACTTGTATCTATAAAAATAACAACGTTAAACATAAATAAAAAATGTCTTTAATAAATAAATTGTCGGACCTTGTCCATTTCTTAACATATGACGTCATTTGTTTACATTCGATACGCCAGAGCAGTTATGAATGTACGAGATTCATGGAAGATTGTAGTTTATAACAGTAAATTCGACCTTGTCTACCATAAGGTTCATGGTGGCCGAGTGGTTAAGGCATGTCAGCGTATATGACAGTTTTGTATAGGATGCAGTTTCGAATCCTGTCTATGAACGAATATTTTCTATGAAAAATTTCTCGGACATTCAGGCCGGTAAATGTTATTTAATGCTGTTTATCTTAAACAGAGCATTTGCTTAAATACTTGTATCTATAAAAATAACAACGTTAAACATAAATAAAAAATGTCTTTAATAAATAAATTGTCGGACCTTGTCCATTTCTTAACATATTCATATATATGTATGTAAAAATTTCTCATAATTAACCTGTAGAAAAAGACGATATGTTATAAAGAAAACAGAAAAAAAGTGTAGTCTAAGCCGGCGGGTTTCGATCAATGTGGACTTTTTCAAGGCAAAGAACGAAATGAATTTATTGAAGTAAAGTATCTATAAACAACAAACAAAATGTCGTTAGTAAATAGAGGAATTTAGAAATGCTATTGTATATTCATTTGGTCAACTGAAAAATTACGTCAATTATTTAAGTTTGAGATAATATTTTTACATGTAGACATATTGTTTGTATTGGGCTGATGGATTCAAATGTTTTCTTTTGATTTCTTGATATATTTGTAGTGTAGGTTGTCTTGGGATATTAGGGATTTTGTTAGGGTAGGTGATTTTGGGGAAAAATGCATGTGTGTTCATATATATATATATATATATATATATATATATATATATATATGTGTGTGTGTGTGTGCGCGCGTGATAATTATTATTAAAATGGAATTAAAATCCTTTAATAGTTACAGAAGATTAATTATTGTCTTTCGTAATTTTTAATCACGCAACGAGATTCTTTTGCTCAGAATCCCGAGGAGATGACATTCGATAATTAAACATTTTTTACATCTATATTAATAATAATTATTGCGCTACTTTTATATTGAATATTTTATGATGTGGGCGTGAGGGTGTGTGTGTGCGCGCGCGCGTGTGTGTGCGCGCGCGCACTGTGCCTTGTATGTATGTAGTTTGTTTAACAAGCTAGCTAAACAAAGTGTTTCTCTGACCGTATGATTTCATCATCACCAAGAAAATGTCAAGTTTTATTAGCTTCATTATTCATTTCGGACTTTTGGATAGACCAAGAACGGCTGGTCACCAGCACCGACAGAGGCAGCCAATTAGTTCGATCAGTACACGTACAGAGCAAGAGGTCAGATGGTCAAATTAACAGCTTCGCTGTCTGATCGCCCAATGTCCTTTTGACAGACTTGAGGTTAACTTGCTTTTCACCTAACTTCTGTCTTGATTACGATTGACGTACTATATTTGAATTAAATCTGCACTTTAATTTGATGTTTCTTTATATTTTTGGCGTAGAATTTTTTTTTTTATTTCTGATTCTTATTTAAAATATTCTCAATTTTCTTATTGTGAAAAGATGATTGTGTTCATAATGGTGAGAAACCGTTTCCATTCAGAAAACTTTCGACATTCATTGACTGAACATTCTGCGTTGCTGCTGGTTGAAATTGTATCGAACACTTTCTCTTGAAACAGTTCTTCATGAAAGTTACTGAGATACCAAAATCAAACATGTAAAACGATCTAAATATCTAGGAAGTGTTTTTTAACAGAGGACGGAAGGTGTGACACTGAAATCTGAATGCAAATTGGGATAGACAAAAATAAATTGCTAAAGTTAAACAGTATAAGAAATAAAAAGAAAACTTCGCTAAAAACTAGGGAAATAGAACAAAGCTGTTATGTGATATCTCTCATTCTGTAATGGCAGTGAATGCTGTACAATCTCCTCAAAGATGAAGAAAAAACATAATTGTTGTACTACAGAAAGATGTTGAGGACACCATGCCCCGAACATGTGAATAACGTCGAAGATTTCGAGAAAATGAAATCAAAAAGAAAACTTATACTTAACATCAGGAAGAGAGAGCTGAGGTTTCTGGGGCATATAATTAGGAAAGAGATCTTGGAAAACGTGTTACTCGTATGCCAGATTGAAGTTAAAAGACACAGAGGAAAACAACGCATAAAATACTTAGAGAGCTCGTGTAATTGGATGACGGAAATGTTTTAGGAGAAAATGACGGGAAATGTTTTAGGAGAAATAACAGAAAGATAGTTATCAAGAGCTACAAAATACAAGAATGTGTGGAGATCCATGATCGTCTACGTCCTGGGTAGACACGGAACATAAAGACCATCGCTATTTCTAGTACCGATGGAGGTTTCCTTCCTGACCTTATGCTTAAAGTAGTGTGGAACGTTTACATATTGGTTATACGATTATTTTCCTACAAATTAAAATTGCCCATACAATTTACCTGGAAGTCTTCACATGATGTTTGTGTTTTTACACTGTTTACATTATTCGGACTATTGTCCTCATATTTGTTGCCATGTTTATCCCAACGTTTCGGCCGCTGTACGCTCCGGCCTTCTTCACTTTGGAATGTCGAACTGAATCCTTTATTTCTTTCACTGGGATAGACTATCTAATGGATGTCAGTTATCTCCTGTTAGTTATTCCCTGAATCAGGTATTGAACTCACACTCTTTGAGTTCTGTCACTGGATCTAACTAACGTCTTTATCCACTGTGACATGTATATTTAAGGAAATTTGTGTATGACTTTCTGGGTATCATAAACCTAATGTATTCAGCAACAATTTTTTACCAGTACACATATTGCAATTTTTGCTGTTATCATTGAATATTATTTTACCAGAGCTCATATTGCAATTTTTGTTGTTATTATCGCTTTTCTCTGGCACTCCTTATTACTGGTTCCCATATTGTATTAATTTCTATGCTTTGTCGGTTCAGGAGATTTTTGTAGCCTAGCATATGTTCTGATTCCTTAAGTTTACGAATATTCCAATGATGTTCTTTGTCTATGATCTCAACGTGATCCGACAGAGGGCGGTGATCTCCCTTTTCTCTCCATATGTGGTGAGTCATGCCTGATTTTTCCACTTCCCCTCGTGTTACAGCTTTCTGGTGTTCTTGAATATTTGTGAATTTGAAGTCTGATGAAGTATTGTCATTTTTTAAAGACCAATTGGATTCATTTGCTTGATGTGATTATAATAATTGATCTGTGACAACAGATCAATTACACCTTTCTGAACGAGTGAAAAGAAATTCTGGCAAATTCAAACTTGGCTCTCTAGCCTTGGGCAGTAACCAATCTAAGAGAAGGAAAAATTTGAATTCCAATCCGCAGAGTAGGCAACTCAAAATAACTCCACCTTGCTTCGTATCCGTATGACACTCGAACTGACAAGGTTATTTGCAAACAAGACTTCAGTTCAGATGTTTTTACTTATTTCTTTCAATTTTCGACAAACAAGCATTTTACAAATTTTTTTGTTATTTTTAAAAACTATGTCTATCGTTTTTATCGAATGTCTTCCGACCATATCTTACAAGCTTCAAATAAATTGATATTAATATGCATGATGTCCGACCTGAACACTATCACTTCGAGATTGTAATCGATATAAAATAACATTTGTAAAGTTAAATAAATATAAATTTAGTAAGAAAAAAAATTGCAAAAATATATGTAGTGTTAAAAAGAAAAGTTATATCTATCGACATCAGCATGAACAAAGTAATATTTCTCAACAGTAAAATATGAAAGTCAGACTATTAAGATAAAGCATTTGTAACTTTTTTTATCTGTCGACATTTAAAAGTCAGCATTACACTACTATACACAAATATAATTTACTTTTTTTATTACATAAATAATAGAATATTATATGTTCGATCATTTTCCATTTGTTGGAATATTATAAAAAAATTATTCATTAAATTTTTTAACAAATTTCTGCATTTTTAGAAATAATTCGTGAACAAATAATATTTTTCCACACGTAAAATATGATGGATGTTATGTTATCGTAATGTAAATAGTCATTTAAACACATATAACGTTTTCTTTTTTCAAATGTCTTATTCTAAAACAAAAGTATAAATATTTATTTCCTGATTGTTAAGATGAGCGGTTATCATTAATATCTACTGTACTGTGTATGCGATGCGCTGAAAGTGGTATCAAGGAGATGATTTCAGATTTTGGGATACGTTGTGATGATTACTTAGACAGGAATACCTCTGGTGAAGGAACGTATAGGTCTCTTCTCCTAAACAGCTTTGTATTAATTTACAAGTGAGACTACACTTTCTAGTTTTGGATGGCAACGACATTCAAAGAAAGACAAATCCGTTTTCATCCCATTGCATTGTCACACAAAAACACAGACACACACACACGCCCTCTCTCTCTCTCTATATATATATATATATATATATATATATATATATATATATATATATATATATATATATATATATATATATATGTTTGTGTGTGTGTGTGTGTGTTCGATCTCGGCTTGAAGCAATCGGATATCTATACCTTTATGAGATATGATACACCTAAACAATTTGTTTGTGGATGATCATATATATATATATATATATATATATATATATATATATATATATATATATATATATATAATATAAATTGATTCTCCCATCAGGTTCGACGTATGAGGTCAAGCAGATCAGTTTCCAGGAAACTGACAGCCCGACACCGGCATATGAGATTCGATTATAGTGGTGATGGTTTCGTGCAGGACCATCCACACTTTTTGAAGGGCCGAATACAGAGACCTGGTGCACTACGTGCCACAAGGTCCCCAAACAAACTCCCTCAGGTTTTGAATTCAGAGTTGTCCTTCTCCTAGACCAGTTGCCATCCGAGGCTATAGAACCCAGTCTGTCCTGCTATTTAACCCATAGCTGGAGGGAGAAGAAGCGGATTCACACCTTTCCTAAGGGTATTAGCATGTAAGTGAATGTAATGGATTCAACCTGGATTCGAACTCGGCTCTGCTAGGAGGCACGGTGGGGTAATGGATATCGGCTTGGATTGTGGAATATATATATATATATATATACATACATGTGTGTGTGTCTGTGTATGTATGTATAAGACAAGCTCTCTCGCTCTACGTATATATACATATCCATCTATCCTAATGTCAGAATTAACACATTCTCCTGGTATGTCTGGATTAAGTAATTAAAAGGTAAATCTATGCTAAAATAGAAAAATGAAAAATAAGGTCAGGATGTGGCGGGAGGTGGGTTAAAAATTCATTTCTTGATACATTGACACTCTAGACATGTCAGCGTCGAACATAATGTAGAGAAATCCAAAGTTCATATTTGGTGAAGTAAACAGAGTAATCTTGAACAAAAGAAATATTTTTAAGAATTTTTCAATTTTTTCAAAATGTTTTTATTCTACGGAAACTTCTTAAATGGACCGAATAGATAAAGTTAAAAGAAATGTTTTTTTTTTTTTTTTGGGGGGGGTGGAACTTTAATGTACGATACTAAATTATAGTGAATGGGTCGTAAAAACAAGGCAATATTAAAGTTGAAAACATTCAATAAAATTGAATGGACCATTATATACTTATAAAATAATGGCTAATGTAATTGTAATGCATAAATATTTATGAAGAATCCTTTTAACTATATTTTAATGTAAAATGTAGACAAAGCCTACATAAAACTGTTAGTTGTTTTCTAAGGAAACATTATAATATGCAGCTTTTCATGTAAACACAGAGGGCATGGGCCATATAATGATTTACAGATTCTCGTTTTTTTTAATATTTTTTATTTAACCTTAGGAGTTTTACTAATTTATTTTAAATGCAAAAAATATTTAGAAAGGGATGTTCGGTTACGGTAGTCATTGTTGATGAAAGAGGATATGTGCTGATACCACCTGTACTTAAAGTGGTTTTTGTACTGCCAATACGAAATATCTTAACTAGATGAAATGTTACATTGATAAACAATACATTCAGGAAGCCACCTAAAGTAAGAAGGAAAACGACCTGGCGGGAGTGGGGCGGAGAATATGACAAGGGGAAGATACAAGACAAACGGGCATCTAAAGAAAATTAATAGTTTTTTTAGGGATGGACATATCAAAAAAAGAAAAAAAGTAAGTGACAGACGCGAAAACAATTCGCTGATGAAGGATATTTCGATTATCATTTGTGTTTCTTTCGGAAGAAGAAAATTTTGAGGACTATTGTTTTTACACAATGCGTAGATTATATATTTGTGTCCGAATAGTTCTTTTTCAATCATTGTAACCAAAATCTGCGAGTTAAAGAAAGGAACGATCAAATCACTATTAGAATAAGAAAATTCAAATAATTGCATTAACATATTTGATGTTATTCGTTGTAAATTTATATATAAAATATTTAATTCTAAATATTATATAATCATCTCTTCAACTAACATTTCTGGGACACCAGTGTGAACTTAATATCTATTCCAAAATGAAATCTTAGTCGTCTTGATTATGGATATACGTCTATGAAAATGGTGTCTACGTGCAATTGTGGATAGTTTAAATGTTGCTGAAGATATATGTTTTTAATTTGAAAATACCGCCAGTATATTTTGATTATATTCATAAGTGATGTGATGAAGAAATATTTTTGACTTTTTAGAAAACGCTTCTATTCGTTTATGGCTTAAGCATTTCATCCATGCTTCGTTTTTATGAGCAAAACTGCGTGGTATGGATGCATTTACCGAGTCACCATCGATATTTTTATGAGGTAAGTATCTATACTGTTGGCTAACTAAGTCTAAAGATTCCAGTCAACCTTGCTATTTAAACCAATTAACAGAATTTTAAAAAAATACCTGAAGTCTTTCAAGGACTCATCTCTCTAATTTATCCTCACAAGTCTTTATATATTATACGATCTGCATATACACAGTAATATTTGACCGAATAACCAACGCTACTTTCTTTTATTTATAAAATCTTTCAATTAAATCAATTTTTATGGAAATTAGATTGCTCAGGCCCAGTCAATATTGTTTATCGTTACAGTATTAATGGAGATTTCCTTCCTAAATATTGGTTTGATGTACAACGGAATAATAATAATAATATCTTCATTTTGTTAGTATTTTCTGTTCGATTTGCTTTTCAGAATGCAGTGAGTGAAAGTGGCAACAAAACACTAAATATCGATTGCAAGCACACAGAATCAATAGTTGGCAAAATGCACAGCCCAATACGCAAATTACAAATTGGGGATAGCAAAATCAAACAAGTACAACCATTTAAATATCAGGGAATTGTTTCGAAAGAGGACGGCAAAGTGCAACATTGAAATCCCAAGACGTATTGGGATAGCGAAATGACCTCAAGGGATATTTTTTCTACTATTCGTTACTGTTTCTTGGTTGTGAATTTGTAACACCAAGCTAGAAGTTTTGAAAACAACGATGACTAATGTCTGTGCTTGATTACGGACTAATTTTTGGTTATCTCCAATTAGTGTCATTAAATACAACTTGCTTGTGTGAATACATATGACTCTCCAATGTGTGTCACGTAATGACTTTAAGGTGGCATTTGTTGAGGATTTCAGGAAATTTATTCCCACAGTCTACTGCAAAAATCACAATATATATGTATGAAATTAATATGTAAAATGACGAAATAAAATAATGTCATGTAACAACAAGGGTGACTGTCCAAGAAAATGAAACTAAAAGACTTTGATATCCAAACGTACAGTTTCTTTCAATCGTGAAAACCTAATCCCTTCTCCGTATCAAATGAAGAAAATAAATAAATAAAATGAACTGGTAGAGAGACATTACGTTCTCATCTGGCTCTTGTTAATATAGATGATAGCAGGAGGCAGATGCTTACTAGTGCGGTACAGGAAACCGACTATTATTGCAATATCTTTAGCAGTGGTTTAAAAGCCCGTAGGCACTCACGGCATGGGACATCCATGAAGTGTCATCCGTCCGTCTTGATTCGGGATAGTTCTGGGTTCGATCGACGATGATTGAATATCATTAGTTTGGTTTCGAGACACTGAATATAAGCATTTTTCACCAAATGAGAGCTATTGAAGCAGATTAGACCGGTGAAGATCGAATTCAACTGACTGAGTGCACAGATTGCTGAGGACCACTCCTCGCACGTGCAGTTCATTTGACGGTTATCAATAATGAAAATGGATTTAACGAAGCGTGTTCAAATTTCAGGATAGTGTGTTGAGATCACTTTCTTACAATTGCTCTTGATAAAGACATAAATCCGACTTTTCTCTTTCCACGTCTCGGCATAGAATAAATAGCAGGGCAAACTGGGATCTCTAGCCTTGGGTGGTAACCAATCTAACAGAAGGGAAATTTTGAATTCCAAACCGCGGAGCAGGCAACGCAAAATAACTCTACCATATTTACCGTGAAGTCGTAGCAACTGACAGATAATAAAAGAAAGGAAAATGCGGAGAGACATGATCGCTTATATTAGGGGTCATCAAAAGTTTTCCCAGAGTGCCAAATAACTGAGAGAATGAAGAGCGCCGCCCGGAAAACCATTTTATTTAATGCAATACACTGAATACACAAAAAAAAACATTCATTTACCAAAAAGTTATCACTGAAGACGACATTAGCAATAAAATAGTTTTATCACACCCAGTGCGCAAATAACCGAATCTCACAAACTATGCAGCAAAAATGGTTAGTGAGATTTATGAAACTGGCGTTTAGCTTTTCAGTTATACTCAATATTTGCTTTGTAACTACTGCATCCAAGCAAGAGAATTGCTTTCAAATGTGTATTAGTCAACATATGCTACATACTTTAGATTTTATGATTTCAGGCAAAATATAGGACATAAATCACTGAAGTCAGTCCTTTTGTATATGTCACTCTTTGAACCAGTTCAAACACGACAATGCAGGCTCGGAATCGGAGGTATTCACGCCAAAAAACGCTTGGATATCAAAAGCAACACATTTTCTAGTTCCCTGATTTCCCTAAAACTTTACTGTCAGATGCAAAAATTATATTAGACAAACTATGGCATTTTACATACATTTATTTTAATTTTTTTTAGATGATAAGTTTAACTACAATGCATTTTATATAAATAATTATATTTTAGTTTATTTGTGTCACAGGGCGACGGCGGCCGGCCAGATAAAAGGGCCGTAGTTTAGTGACCCTCGTCCACATGATAATAAAGGAAGGAAGAGAAATTTAAATAAAGAAAAACATAGGTAACAGAATGAAATCAAGAAGAGGAAATATAGCATGACTCACTTGAAAATCGTCGATTCAAGGACCGTAAGAAAATAATGGAGAATGAGATTTCGGTATATTATAATTTCGATAAAGAATTGAATCTGTGAGACACGGCACTTATGGCGGCTGGGATGATACCAAGAATGCTTCTGAAACTTTAGTCATTCAGTGACCTAATATATATATATATATATATATATATATATATATATATATATTTATATATATATAAAATGATTTGCAAAATTTACGTGAAACTGACATGTTTTTCTGGCTAACAAAGTTCTGCAAAATTTCGTTCAATAGATATCTAGAGCTATTTATATTCAAGAATCAGGAGAATTTCGCGTAACTTATCCTGTCTTCAAACTCATGATCCGAAATAAAGTTAATTTGCCCAAATGAATAAGTCAATTGAATATATATATATATATATATATATATATATATATATATATATATATATATATATATATATATATATATCATATCATATTCAGTTGACTTATTTATTTGGGCAAATTAATTGTTTCAGATCACTATTTAGAAGGACCAGATAAGTCATGCGAAATTCTCCTGATTATATATATATATATATATATATATATATATATATTTTACTTTATACTTTAACTTTCATTGTTATTATTTGTATATAGCATATAGTATATGCATATATATACATATATATATATAGTTTATTTTATGCTTTAACTTTCACTGCTAATATATATATATATATATATATATATATATATATATATATATATATATATATATATATATATATAAACACAATCATGTATATATAAAAAATAGATGCATGAAATACTCAAAATACCCATACACAAGATTTTCTTAAATTTGAGTCGTCTTATATCACACATACACACGCATATATATATATATATATATATATATATATATATATATATAATTGCAGACATTTGCTTTTAAGAAAATGAAGCTTTCATTAGATGATGACCCTGCGGTGAGTTATGATTTCGAAGCATCATTAACATCAAGACTGTGCGCCTCTGGATTACCCATGTCTGCTAATCAGCATCCGATATCCGAATCACAAACAAACTCTTACTCTCGTATTTGCTTTCGTGCGCGCGCGTTTGCGTGCATGTGCATCTGTTAGAGGTTCGTGAGTGTTTTTAATCTTTGATTAAAGAAAAGACAATTTATCTGTCGGGCATGTCCGATTGTTACCTTTGTTGATTTGATCATAAAACTTTTAGAAACTCATATATTCAATACATAACATTTCATTGAAATTTGTATTTACAAATTTTCGCCATTTTAATTTCTGATTTCCCTTAAGTACATCTTAGCATCACCATGGCTGCCTGAATACATAGACCAATTAAACTACTTCAGCAAAATCCGCATCTTATTTTGCCTTTGTCATCTTTATCTATCTATCTATCTATCTATCTATCTATCTATCTATCTATCTATCTATATATATATATATATATATATATATATATATATATATATTGGTGTGGATCACAATATATATGCTCCTGAATTTTATATATTTCTTTTGAGCTATCTGGGGAGGAAGTGTAGGTTCGTAAACAGCGACTATTACGGCTAATAATGCAAGACTCTTCCGTAAATCGAATCGAGTTATCTCAGTTACTGTGTGTTTATCTACCAAATAAATACGCTGAAATTTGCCTTCATTCAAGCCGTGCTAGAGACAACTGGACGTCTAGCCACACTGAAGATCTGTGATAGAGCGAAAGAGTCTGTCTGTGGATGACAATATATATATATATATATATATATATATATATATATATATATATATATATATATATATATTCAATAAATGTAGGTTTTTTATTTATTTATTGAATATTATAGCTGAGTCATCTATTGATCGGCTTTTTCGCAGAAAAAATCCACCAAATTCTCCTGTATTTATTGAGCTGTTGAGATAATAGTATTTTCTTGATAGATGATAGATAGATAGATAGATAGATAAATAGATAGATGTCGTAATAAAAATAATGCTAAATATAATTATACTTATTATAATACTAATTATAAATATATATTTCTTTCTCGCCAGAAATATATATATATATATATATATATATATATATATACAGGGAGAGAGAGAGACAGTGAGACTGACAGATAGATAGATATCAAAAGAACGTATCGCATTTGACAATATAATTGCAGATCGGACCTGAAATGTCACTGGGGTAATTATTCTGTTATATAGTTGTATACAAGCACCTCTATATATTTTCAACCTTCTTCTTTCTTGAGGCGCAGAAGCGATATATATTTCCGGTGCTGAGTTGTAGGGGAGTGTAATTGATGATAAGAAATAAGTGAATTGTAACGGTCTTAGCTGTGATAAAATGCTAAAGTTGAAAGACCTATGATGAAATCTAACATTTCTGTGCATTACATTTTGTTCAAGTATATGTGATAGATATGTCCAAAGACACAAGAATTGGTTAACTGAAAAGGCAAACAAGACATAAACCTATTATTTCTTGGATCTGCTGAAAGCGTTCTGAGAATAAGAATCGAAATCCACCCTGGCACGTGTATTCTCTTTACTGACAATATGCCTGAGTTGTAAGCTCACGTGTTTCCGAGGGATCAATCGTTAATATTTACATGT
>CAHIKZ030004270.1:945000-957500 GCA_903632075.3 Acanthosepion pharaonis
TCTCACACGTTGGAGATATGCAATCCAGCCATTTTGATAACTTTATGAAGCCTTCTCCGCCATTATTAAAAAGGTTTTGGGAAGTTCTTTTGATCCTGGTTTTTTAGTCTCTAACTGAACTTGTGCATACGTAATGAGTTATATTGCTTGACAGCAGTATACAAAATTTATCCCCCACCCCACCAAAAAAAAATTACACATGTCATTTTCAGTTTTACATGTGCCAAAAAACTTATTTACATTGTCAACCACGAAAAACAAAAAGTGTAAATTTAAGGGTTGGCTTGCTTTTGCTCATTTTGTTTCTTAATGTGTTGAGATGTGAGTTTCCCGCGTGTCGGTGTATGAATCAAGACAAACAGAGTTGTAGAGGAAAATACGGGTATATTCATAAAAGCAATTAACAATAGAGTGATTAGTAGAACGAAGGTTGGTTAGTACGAAACAATATCCAAAGTCTATTGTACAACGGTATGTAACGGGGTAAGCTTATCTGGACCGCTGACGCTCTCGCTCTCCCGTCCTTTCTCTAGAGCTGACTTATATAAGAGGGACCAGTCCATTTCTAGTTAGAAGGTGGGTGCGCCTCAACATAATGTCGAATTGATATTTTTATTCCAGCTTGATAAAAGTTTTTGGATTGGTTGAAATTCGTTAAATAAATGTTTTCTTAATGTATGAATAGTTTAGCTGTGATTTGTTTATTTCCTGGAGGAATCAGACAATATTTTAATATTACTTTAGGGGTTCACTTATTTTCATCTCTCTCTCTCTCTCTCTCTCTCTCTATATATATATATATATATATATATATATATATATATATATATATATATATATATATATAAAGACTTTTGTATATTTAACATTCTTTTTATAGATAAAAAAATAATGTTAAACATAAAAATATCTTTTAAATAATTATCGGACTTTGTCCATTTCATAATATATATATATATATATATATATATATATATATATATATATATATATATATATATATATATATATATATTCGCAAACACAGGGTTCATGGGCCAATATCAAAAGGATTTGGTGAATATTAACCTGAGGATATCACTGTTGAGTGTTCGTCGGCCTATATGGTTGGTATTCAACAATGAATTTGGTCATTTGACTGACACAGAACTTATATAGAAACTGCAGGTTTCATATTAAAAAAAAAACACGTGTTATTTTCAGCATTAAGCTAGGTTGTTACTGAATTAGTCAAGCAACTCCATCTCAAAAAGCATTCCTGCTACTTTTGTTTTACACCATTGCCGTTTTTCTGTTTCTATATTTAAGTATTCCTTTCCATTTTGGATTTCAACATTTTTTTTAACAATTTTTATACTACCTTTATTTGATATAAAACTTTTAACATTCACAATATGAATCTTTTCTCAAATACATTTTTTTTAATTTCTTTATGAACATTAATAAAAACATCCAAGTTTTCTTTCTGCAGAAACAACCTCATTCCACTTTTTGTAGTGTATCTTTAGATAACGTCTCCATTTTTTTTAATTTCCCTTCTTAAATTTCTCTATCTAATTTTTTTCCATATTTTGACCACTTTCATCGCTTCCTCGGCAGCTTTAATATTCGAATATCTTAACTGTATCTGCTGCTTTCTCGTTTTTATTCCGTTATTTGTTTCCGTTTTACTACATCCTTTCAGATGGACTGCATTTCCAGACATTGCTAGCTTCCAATATAGACACCATAAACCGCGTCTTGTCTACTCTGTCACAGACAGTCTTCATCTATTGACTGCAAACTGACCAATGTCTGAGCTTAACATCGTGTGAAGTGTGGAACCATTTGTGAACGGCGCCAATATGGCCTCATAAATAAAAGCTTCGTCCGGAGGCGATTCTCTGAGTGGCAAAATCGAGACACATTCAAAATGGCGGAAATGAAGCGTACAACGACAAGGGAAAAGCGGATATCGTCCTATATCTATTTATCTACCTCAGACCATTCTTTAATTCTCCTCTCTTTTCATTCTCACCTCTACACGTACGCAAAACACACGTGTACATACATACATACATACATACATATATATATATATATATATATATATATATATATATATATATATATATATATATATATATATATACAGAGTTGTGTATATTTTGTTAGCGCAAGATTATGGTGGAAGAAATATGTTTCAAGCCTGTTGAAAGCACACAAAATCTTTTGCTTACATGAGATTATGTACTGAAATGTTCTCAGGCCAACCAATCGACCCTTTTCTCGAAATGAGAAGTAGTCGTGGTTTTGGCATTTGCAGAAATATTTTTATTAATACACACTACGTCTTTGAAAGCATAAATAATTTATTGACGGAATTAGTGTGATTTAAAGAAAGGAAAATCCCGAATATTATCTAATATATATTTATCTATCTCAGACCGCTCTTAATCCCTCGGTACCAATATATATATATATATATATATATATATATATATATATATATTAGTGTTTAAATTTCTTTTCATTTTTCATTTCAACATTTGGAAATAAAGTCTGATGATCCAGAGAACTTGAAAAGGGCTGTGGTGAAATAATTTATTACATGGAACCTTAACGTGGTCTGTTTTTATTCAAATTTATTTGCATTAAGCTCTCTGGATATCATCCTCCTTGGGTCAACCTATACGGTTTACCTAGTTTTGCATAAACTATATATATATATATATATATATATATATATATATTGGCAGTAAATCCACTTTCATTCATGGTCAATAAAGAGAACTGGCAAGACAATGCAATTAATCTTGTATGTTAAATGTTTCTTGAATTCTCACAAGTGATTACATTTCTGATTATATAGACCACTTTAGAACACAACATTTATAAAAAAGAGGGTTCGATGCCGATAGTAGAGCGATAATTATTTATTATATCTTTTCACATAGAAAAAAACATTTTGCACACTACAAGGATGCATGTTTTTCGTGTGTAAACTGTTTTTGTATACATGAAAATAATTATAATATATATATATATATATATATATATATATATATATATATATATATATATATATATATAAAAATATATATATATATATTTGAAATATATATATATTCATTTATATTTATATTTATATATATATATATGTGTGTGTGTGTGTGTGTGTGTAAGTGTGTATGTATGTATATGTATATGCATAAGGAATAGGAATTAAGATTACATTCGTGAATCTTGTTCGAAAAATATACGCCCTCCGGTGGGATTCAAATCTGCGTCTGTAGGAGAAATCTTCATTAGATTTGACATGCCTTGACATCTGAGCCACATTGGACCTTCAATATTGAGACCGATAGATATAAATAAATAAATATAATGTTTAATAAATAAAAAAGAACATCAAATCAAATATGAATTTCCATTAAAATTAACGATGAAACAAATAAATTTAAAACATGACAGATTTAATCCATTTATATATATATATATATATATATATATATATATATATATATAATATAAATAAATATACTGTTTAACAATGGTAAATTTTGGTACCATTACAATAATTTATTTCACCAAAATCCTTTTGGAAAAAGGATTTTGGTGAAATAAATTATAATAATACCTAAAAATGGTCTATTTTCATTAAATATTAGCTCTGTATTCATATTGAGCTCTCAGGATTTCATTCTCCTGGAATTACCCAATCGGTTTACCAATTTCTTCATAACTTAAAATATATATATATATATATATATATATATATATATATATATATATATATATATATATATAATTTGACATTGAAATCAACACCAAAATGTGACAGTCGACTCTGGGTTTTGATTTTAATAAGACTTATGGGTAAATAGCAGGACAGACTGGGTTCTATAGCCTTGGATCTCAACTAGTCTAGGAGAAGGACAATTCTGAATTCAAAACGGGCAGTGCTTCGTCTCTGGACCTTGTTGTGCGTAGTGCACCATGACTCTGTACTAGGCCCTTCAAGATAAATTCAGTACGTTGTGGTCGTGTTCATAATGGATATTATTATTTGAATTCTTTTTATCACTTGCATTATTTTTAATACTTCTTTGCTTGAGGAAAAATCTGTTTGGATCATATATTACAGAAGATATGTTTGGCCGTCATTTGCAGGAGTCATTTCCGTTAGTAAAGGCTATAACTAAGAAATCTTAAATAATGTATTTATAGCATTACTAAGGGCTGATGACAGGCGTGTGAATAAGACATGCTAATAATTGTGTATATTGTAAATTACTATATTCTTTCATCTACTATAAGAAATTTCGGATATTTCATCTCCGTTAAAGCATGAATTGCTTTTTTACAGAATGTCGCTGACAAATTTTGGACAGAGCACGTAAGCAACTTTGAGTCAGAAAGAGACAGTGAAATGCATCTTTCATATAATGACGAAATAATGTTTACAGAATTTAACATTCACAAAACATTGAACCCAGGTTGCATTTGCTCAACCCCAACGATGTCAGGTTGTGACACAAGATCGGTTTAATTAGAGGATCCCGAGCGCGTACACCCGGGCTAGGAACAAAAATTGCCTGCGACCCCAGCATCTGTTCTTTGCGCTGGCCTCGTTGACAACACCGATCCCTCTCTCTGGTGCAATGAGAAGTTGCGCCCACGAGCTGCTGTTCCCCAGGACTGGGTCCCTCTCAGTATAATTTTCCTCATTTGCGCACTCTGACCAAAGACAGAGAAGTAACTAAGAGATGATAAACAATGTGTTACAAACTACTCAAGAGAGCAAAAAACTTTGAAACGAAGTGGGACAGAACGAAACCACATGTAAGTTACTTATCAACCGTTTACAAATGGATGGAAGAATAATGTTCGAAGAGAATAGTATAAAGAAAGACATTGTGCTACAAAAGGTGAGAAATTGTGGCGAGCCATGAACGTTCTGAAGCGTCACTTCACATACCACAAGAGGAAAGTTTGAATCTTCCCCACCAACTATTCCAATTCAAAACGACTTTAAAGAACAAATATCTAATTCCTCCATTTGAATAACTTAAAGCACCAAAATCCCCGACGAACAGAACTGATATTCATTTTCCTATTTCATATTACATTCGAGTTATCCAATTTAAACGAGACATCATTTCCTGGAAATGAGAATCGTGGTTTGTTTTTTTATTTTTTTTCTTACTTTATCTTAGTTATTTTTTATTTACTTCTTTTTTTTCACTTTTTCATTTCAAATTTTAATCCAAATCAATTAATATATACAATGAAAGGTAATTCGTCTCAGCTGAAAAGAAAAAAATACAGTAAAATTATTATAGAAAATCAAACAATATCTTAAGCTGGGATTTTCACATTTATTGGTCGTATTTTCTTTTCTTATTTTTTTCTCTGTTTCTTTATTTCTTTCCTGGTTTATTTATTTTACTTAATAATTTCTGTCCTTGTTGAATATATATTAAAACAGATTTTCACTTGTATTTATCCAGAAACAAAAAGGAATACTTTAAGTTTTTTTTTTTTTTAATGAATAACAATCATTTGAGCAATAGTTTTCTCTTGAAATTTTCTGTAGATATTGTCTTGTCTATTTTAACTTAACTTTCAGATTATCTTTATCTGTTTATTAAACAATTATTTTACTTTCTTTCTTTCGTTAATTTTCCATTTCTTTCTTTCTTTCATTCTTTAATTCGCTTGTTCGCTAGCTTTCATATTCTGTCATACTTTCTTCCCTTTGTTCGTTATTTTTCTCTTTCTTTTTTAATGGATTGCTTTGTTCTTGCTCCCCTTCTTCTGCTCGATGATTAGTTTTTTCTTTATTTCTTTCACGCTTTCGTTCTTTTGTTCATCGTTTAGACTTCTCTGTCTGTATTTGTTTGTTTGTTTGTTTCTTTCTTTCTTTAATTTTTCTTTCTTTCTTTCTTTCTTTCTTTCTTTCTTTCTTTCTTTCTTTCTTTCTTTCTTTCACTAATCCATTCATTCCTTTCTTCCTTTGTTCATTCATTCCTTCATTCATTCATTACGCATTTATTTATACATTTGTTGAGCTGAAATTAATTTATATTTTCACTGAAAGGCAAACAAGAGCAAAAATATTTTTAGAAAAAAAAAACAATATATTTTAATGAGATTACGCCACGTGGGTTTCAAATATTCATCCGAAAAGCAATTTGATAAGTTAGTATAAACAAGAGCTTCCTCAACTGAAAGAATCAATTATTACTCCGAACGCGTCTACTCGTACGGTTAATTTTATTACTTGAAAATGAATTTATGAAAATATTCCTGAAAGCAGCCGGTAAATATACGATAATTGGATCAAACCTTTTCTTGGATTATATATATATATATTTGTAACGCTTGCTAATGCGAGAAAGTTAATTACCTTGGGTGATGAGGTGTAGTTGGCTTGCGTGATTTGGAAATATACGAACAGTCCACCACGGGATTATATTGAGTACGCGACGAAAATATTTGACGTAAACAAAAACCCCGCCAAAAAAAAAAAAAAATCAATCGACAGGTGCCTGCTTACCGGCGAATCTGCATTCAAAAATACACACGCTCAACAAAAAAAGAAAAAAAAAAGCACAGACTTTTCCCCGTTGATAGGTAATAACAGGATTTTCGAGTGTCTCACCGGATAAGAGAACCGAAAATGAAATTAATAATCGCGTTCAATTTCAGCCCTACAGTGTTTGTATACACTTCGGACGATAACACTCTGAAAATCGCGAATCCAACTACATGTTACGTAACAGGGTAGACTAGTATATATACATTTAGATGATAACTATCCTATTAAAGAGAGAACTTTGAATTTAATATCACGGAGGATTTAGCCGTAAAAGACGACCTTCCTATTCTCAAATAAAAAAAAAAAAAACTGGCAACGCAACTTTTCATATTGCATTATTTCGAAACAGGCAAATTAATCTACATTTTTTTTTAAAAGAATATCACTCATTGCGAGCGTTTTAAGTTTAGATATCTCAACTCATTTTAAAGAATTTGTGTCATTGTTAATGATTTGTGATTAGTCATCGTCCCGAGTGGCTTGTCTGCTGGGGGATCTTTGTTTCTATCGCGACACCCTCTCTAAATATTGGGTTGGTGCAAAAATAATGACGTAGTAATGTCGTTTTTGACGTATTTTAACGTCAAAAACGACATTATTACGTCATTATTTTTGCACCAACCTAATAAATTGCTACCCAAAGTTAATCATCTTCTATCTGCCAATAAGATGAGAACCTTTGTTAACACAACCATCGACAATTTCCGAATATTCTTCAATTCGGGGTAAGGTTTCAGACACGTCCTAACAATACCATGCCCTGGTTTCATGAAGAAGACACCTCATTCGAAACTCATCTTCTGTGAAATCCAGACCACAGTCGATTTTTCAACGCTCTAACTACTCGACCCCCCGTCCAGGTATTTAAAAAAGATGCTATGCATAGCTATGAGCTCTGACAAAATATAATATTTATAGAAAAGTAGGGATTCCTTCAGGTTTTTCCGTAGCATTTAGGTTTCTAATGTTAAGAATTCCTAGACCCTTCCGGTTTTAGTTCAGGATTAAACTTCTGTAATATTGTTTGCTAAATAGAGCAAGCAATCCTAATCTGCTCTGCTGTGAACACATAGGTGGATCTTAATAAAGATGGAATATATACCTTTCTGAAACGCATTTGCAAGGAAGTGATCGTAGCAGCCTCAAATGAAATTTAAAGTTGTCAAGTCGGTCACAGTTACTGTGATAACTGCTACGCGGATATCCATCTTATTTTTAATTAAAAGCAAATAATTAAATATTGCTGAAATCTCCTATTTCTCAAATCAGTTGATAACGTGATCATATAATGAAAAATGTACCAGGCGAGGAAAAATGAAAGAAGTTTTAAAAAATTCGATTAAATTTCTGAAAATAACGTAATATTATTATTTTTGTCTAATTTATTCTTCTACGTGGCACGTCTCTTCAGGGAGTTGGAGATGACGGCTTTCTAAAATTTGCTGACTTTTGTAGCTCTTAATAAAATTTATATTTTGGTTATCTGTCCTAACTTGATCTGCCATTTATTTAGCAATATCATTATTTAATGCGTTCTTTTCCGCTGTCCCCTCTCCTTGAACATGCCCTGCGAAGATGAGATTTTTCAATCCTTTTTGACTCATTATGTGCCATGGAAATTTCAGCTGTCTCTTCCTGATATTAATTATAAGTTTCCTTTTTTTTCCATTTTCTCTAAAAATTCATCTTTGTGATTGCTCCATAACATTCTCAGCATCCTCCTGTAGAACCATATTTCTGTTACCTCAATTCTCGTCTTCATCTGAGAAGATTGTCTAGCATTCACTGCCATACAGGAGGGCTGATATTACGTTTTAGTTCAGTATTATTTTCTTTGTTTCTAACGTATTTTCCTGTGTTGTAATACTTAGTTTAGCTTTTGGAAAGCATATTTCTCTATCGCAAGAACTAACACTTTTATATAGTTATCTTTGTCTCCAACGAAGATTTTTCTGTTTCGTAATATTTTACTTAGATTTTGGAATGCATTCTTCCAAGAGATTCCAGGGTCATCTGGATGCCGAAGTTGGAGCCAATGGCAATTCTGCTGTACAGATTTACTCTTTTTCAAGATATTTGAGTATAATTTTGGTAATTATTTCTATTAAAATGAGATATCACTAATATTTTTATTATTTCGTAATTTAGACGATAATGTATCCATCGCAACCATATATATATATATATATATATATATATATATATATATATATATATATATTATATATATATATATATTTGGTTGGATAGATGTGAGTTTGTGACTCTGGGTTTCACGCTTTAGCGATCGTCAGACAAATAAGTACCGCGCATATAATATATAAATAATTATATATATATATATATATATATATATATATATATATATATATATATATATTTCATATACTATGAAAGTGAACACATAAGTTAGCACTTAGAGGCGACAGTCTTTTTCATGCTAGACGCAATCCTCAGGCCTGATTCTGTCAGATCGTCGTCGAAGTGGAACGTCAGCTATAGACGATGACCCAACATTTGTGACTGACATACGATAATATCTTAATCGCCAAGACTCTATGTTAGTTAACATATCTTTATACACATCTTATTCGCTGAAGAGCATTTTCTAATCATTTCTAAACACTTAATTTTTTTATCATATTTATATATGAATATCTACAATTAAAAACAGTTGCATTCAAATTTATTCCATGTTTATATACATTTAAATTTATAAAGATATATATATATATGTGTGTGTGTGTGTGTGTGTGTGTGTGTGTGTGTGTGTGTGTGTGTGTGTGTGTGTATGTGTATGTTTAATTGATGTAAATGTTTTTTGTAGCGGTCAATCCTATTTGCGTTGACGTCCCTGTTATTTTAAACAGCAATTTCAGTCGTCCGAGATTTTGAGGAGTTATTACTCATGAAAAAGAATATGCCTCACGAGAGGAATGGACTCCCTGTACCCATTTTGTCATCGGCAAATCCATATTCATTCAGCCGAAGTGTGTCACAACAGTTAAGCTGCGGGAAACCAAAATGACAAGAAGAATTAATGAATACATATTTTGCTTCCAAGACAGAATCCATACGAATGGGTGAAGGAATCACGTTAAACTTGGTGTTATTTCTATTCAAGATATTGAGCCGGTCACGATCGTGAAGCAATCGAATGACCGGGTTATCTGAACAAAAGCGTAGCATCGATTTGAACTCGGAATCCTCATCAGTAAGTCGTATGACCAGCTTGTTAATTATTAAAGCTCAGCGGGAGCTTATTAATAAATATTTACGACTTATCATTTTAGTCAATACCGATCATAATTTAGCATATGACATAAAACATTCAAACACACGCGTTTAGGAAAACAATGTGTAAAAAGTAACTACTGAGTCGTCACATAGACAAAGACCTGATTATAAATGAGTGAAACACGGCGTTAGAGCGGGGAATGAATAAGAAGCATTTCGTTGACATAACAGAAACCTCTTATCATCATTATCATCATCAGTCCCATAACATTCTATGGTTGTATATTCGCTGCGCAGCTGGGTACCTGACAAGTTTGTTTGCATATCTATGAAGAAAGCCTGGGTAAATATCCATTTATGCGTAGCGTTTCTTGGGCAAGTAGACCTGGCGGATCCCGTCCCTCTTTGTTTCAAACAACAGCCGATGTTCACCGACATGCAATTTTACTTTGGTCATTGACACGTTGGCGTTGATTCCAACGAGAAAACGCTCCACGGTGGTCGTTGATTTCATTCTAGGACGTTCTCCACTCAGCGGTGCCGTTCCGCCTTCGATCTGGCTGCAAACATGTCTATGGAGTCCAATACACACCATTATACTTAATAGTAGTGGACCCAACAGGAAAGTTCACCCTGCCTTGTGATAGATCAACATTTTGATCATTCAAATCGAAATTACTCATCTGAAAATCTTAGTGGCAAAACTGCTTTAATCGCCGATGACTCGACCATATCTCAGACATTAATGGGACATATGACGCCAGTAGAACTCTTATAGGGACCTGATATAAGAAGACCCACTAGGATATTAAAAAAACGCCTAAATATCTTAAATCATACAAACTTTCAGTATCATTAATCTGCACATGTGCGACTAATATAATGGATAACAAAGAGAAAAGATAAATTGGTGAGGCATGTTCAAATCCAGGTCTAGTCAGTTACGTTCATTTTCTTACAAATATCCTTAGCTAAGTCATGACTATCACAACACCCCAAATGTAGTTTAAACAGAAATATACCGGGATCTCTAGACTTGGGTAGAAACCAAAGTTAAAAGAAACACTGAATTCGAAATCATGGTGAAGCCAACGCGAAACCACACCATTATGCTTCCCAGAAATTAATCACATTTTACAGATTAAAACCGAACGCAATCTGTGGAGAAACAAATCGACACAGTAATGGATCAATCCTTTTTTCCGAGCGATAAGGTCAAAATGCTCGACAGTAACATATCTTTAATATTAATTAAAAAAAAAAAAACCTACGACATTCATTATGTAGTCGTTAAACCATTTCCTGGACAATGAACTGCACATTTACAATCAAGGACGCGAAAAGATGGACTCTGATCATTTAAATATTCCTTACCACATACTAAGACTACGAACTTGCTTGCCATACTGAGACCACTATGACGAGGGGAGCTATAACGTCTACATAAGTATCCATAGTTGGGCTAAAAATGATCTTGAACAGAAAATAAGCATGCTCAGGCATATGTTCCAAAAAGACGACACAAGATTAAAATTTCCAAAACGGAGACAATGATCTGGAATTGGAATGAAAACAGTGTTGTCGCCTACATTCAATCCATCATAGAAATTCAGGATGTATAAATAATACATGTTAAACACTTCAAATACCTCCCTGTATGGACGATTTACAACAGATTCAGTATAGGAAATAAGGAAATTGAATATACAGTAGTCTCGGTCAGAGGACGTTTCGACAAGTATCGCAAAATGGCACAAAACCAAAACTTCAACCGGAAATCTAGAGTCATACAGTTAAACATACTTGTCTGTGTGAAACTTATATATGGATGTCGTGCATGGCGCTAAATCCGTTCAGAAATATCTAAACTTTCAGCTTTATAAAATTGATTTTTCAGATCAGTGGTTAAAAATGAACTCTATACGTATTACACAGGACTATACTTCATTAGATTAAAGTGATTGCCCCTACATAATAACAAAAAAGTACTACAACAAATAACAGAAGTAACAATAATTAAGAACACTAAGCAACAACAAAAATGGATCTCACATGTAAAAAGTAAAGAAAATAATGACATAATCTAGATGCTGACGTTCCACATTACTTCAAAGAAAAGGTTAGAAAGGAAACCTCATCAATGTCAGAAACAGCCATAACAGCTAGTGGATTTGAGAAATCTATTTAACTAAAAAATTAATTTAATGGAAGAATTTTATAATTTTCCCCTGACAGTATTCCTTGCTGCTTGGCTAATGAATGATTGTTTATAAGGAAACAGTTAATATCACCATTAACACTAGTTGAAAGATAACTCAATACCGTTTTAGCCAACAAGCAATTCATTTATAAATAGATGTAATTATAGGGAGTGAAAATGGCAGTGTATGTTTTTGTGAGAGAGGAAGATTCAGAGAGGAAAAGAAAGATGAGAAAAGAGAATCACTTTTTTTTACTCTCTTTTCAATCAGCTTGTTATTTTTGCTTGTTATCCAACGTAACCTTTTGTGGAACACTAGCCAGTGTTGTGCTTCGGCCCTAAACGTCTTAGCCGCCCGTCTTGCTTTTGTACCTAATACGTTAATTAAGAGCTTTGAAAGTCTGCTTTGTGGTATAAGGAGCTTACAGGCCTTTGATTGCTTTTGTTTTTAAAGAGTTATTCGTTGGTTGTACAGGGCGA
>CAHIKZ030004270.1:962500-995000 GCA_903632075.3 Acanthosepion pharaonis
GAAATATGTACATGTTAAAATTTGAAAATATTATATTTGCATATATAACATTATCAAATTTTACCATGTACATATTTCATGTATAGAAAATTAAGAAATCAACCGATTCTACATGAAATATGTACATGTTAAAATTTGAAAATGTTATATGTGCATATATAACATTATCAAATTTTACCATGTACATATTTCAGGTATAGAAAATTAAGAAATCAACAGCATTATACATGAAATATGTACATGTTAAAATTTGAAAATATTATATGTGCATATATAACATTACCAAATTTTACCATGTACATATTTCATGGGTAGAAAATTAAGAAATCAACAGGATTATACATGAAATATGTACATGTTAAAATTTGAAAATATTATATGTGCATATATAACATTATCAAATTTTACCATTAAATATTTCATGTATAGAAAATTAAGAAATCAACCGATTATACATGAAATATGTACATGTTAAAATTTGAAAATATTATATGTGCATATATAACATTATCAAATTTTACCATGTACATATTTCATGTATAGAAAATTAAGAAATCAACAGGATTATACATTAAATATGTACATGTTAAAATTTGAAAATATTATATTTGCATATATAACATTATCAAATTTTACCATTAAATATTTCATGTATAGAAAATTAAGAAATCAACCGATTATACATGAAATATGTACATGTTAAAATTTGAAAATATTATATGTGCGTATAAAACATTATCAAATTTTACCATGTACATATTTCATGTATAGAAAATTAAGAAATCAACCGATTATACATGAAATATGTACATGTTAAAATTTGAAAATATTATATGTGCGTATAAAACATTATCAAATTTTACCATGTACATATTTCATATATAAAATAAGAAATCAACCGATTATACATGAAATATGTACATGTTAAAATTTGAAAATATTATATGTGCATATATAACATTATCAAATTTTACCATGTACATATTTCATGGGTAGAAAATTAAGAAATCAACAGGATTCTACATGAAATATGTACATGTTAAAATTTGAAAATGTTATATGTGCATATATAACATTATCAAATTTTACCATTTACATATTTCAGGTATAGAAAATTAAGAAATCAACAGGATTATACATGAAATATGTACATGTTAAAATTTGAAAATATAATATGTGCATATATAACATTACCAAATTTTACCATGTACATATTTCATGTATAGAAAATTAAGAAATCAATCGATTATACATGAAATATGTACATGTTAAAATTTGAAAATATTATATGTGCATATATAACATTATCAAATTTTACCATGTACATATTTCATGTATAGAAAATTAAGAAATCACCAGGATTATACATGAAATATGTACATGTTAAAATTTGAAAATATTATATGTGCATATATAACATTATCAAATTTTACCATTACATATATCATGTATGAAAATTAAATATCAATTGATTATACATGAAATATGTACATGTTAAAATTTGAAAATATTTTATGTGCATATATAACATTATCAAATTTTACCATTACATATTTCATGTATAGAAAATTAAGATATCAATTGATTATACATGAAATATGTACATGTTAAAATTTGAAAATATTTTATGTGCATATATAACATTATCAAATTTTACCATGTACATATTTCATGTATAGAAAATTAAGAAATCCACAGGATTATACATGAAATATGTACATGTTAAAATTTGAATATATTATATGTGCATATATAACATTATCAAATTTTACCATGTACATATTTCAGATATAGAAAATTAAGAAATCAACAGATTATACATGAAATATGTACATGTTAAAATTTGAATATATTATATGCATATATAACATTATCAAAATTTTACCATACATATTTCATGTATAGAAAATTAAGAAATCAACCGATTATACATGAAATATGTACATGTTAAAATTTGAATATATTATATGTGCATATATAACATTATCAAATTTTACCATCTACATATTTCGTGTGTAGAAAATTAAGAAATCAACAGGGTTATACTTTAAATATGTACATGTTAAAATTTGAAAATATTATATGTGCATATATAACATTATCAAATTTTACCATTACAATTTTCATGTATAGAAAATTAAGAAATCAACCGATTATACATGAAATATGTACATGTTAAAATTTGAAAATGTTATATGTGCATATATAACATTATCAAATTTTACCATGTACATATTTCATGTATAGAAAATTAAGAAATCAACAGGATTATACATGAAAATATGTACATGTTAAAATTTGAAAATATTTTATGTGCATATATAACATTATCAAATTTTACCATGTACATATTTCATTATAGAAAATTAAAAATCAATCGATTATACATGAAATATGTACATGTTAAAATTTGAAAATATTATATGCATATATAACATTGTCAAATTTTACCATGTACATATTTCATGTATAGAAAATTAAGAAATCAACCGATTATACATGAAATATGTACATGTTAAAATTTGAAAATATTATATGTGCATATATAACATTATCAAATTTTACCATTACATATTTCATGTATAGAAAATTAAGAAATCAACCGATTATACATGAAATATGTACATGTTAAAATTTGAAAATATTATAGTGCATATATAACATTATCAAATTTTACCATGTACATATTTGATGTATAGAAAATTAAGAAATCAACCGAATACACATGAAATATGTACATGGTAAAATTTGAAAATATTATATGTGCATATATAACGTTATCAAATTTTACCATCTACATAATTCGTGTGTAGAAAATTACGAAATCAACAGGGTTATACATGAAATATGTACATGTTAAAATTTGAAAATTTTATATGTGCATATATAACATTATCAAATTTTACCATTACATATTTCATGTATAGAAAATTAAGAAATCAACCGATTATACATGAAATATGTACATGTTAAAATTTGAAAATATTATATGTGCATATATAACATTATCAAATTTTACCATGTACATATTTCATATATAGAAAATTAAGAAATCAGCAGGATTATACATGAAATATGTACATGTTAAAATTTGAAAATATTATATGTGCATATATAACATTATCAAATTTTACCATGTACATATTTCATGTATAGAAAATTAAGAAATCAACTTATTATACATGAAATATGTACCTGTTAAAATTTGAAAATATTATATCTGCATATATAACATTATCAAATTTTACCATGTACATATTTCTTGTATAGAAAATTATGAAAGAAAATATTATATGTGCATGTATAACATTATCAAATATAATGTCAATTGACATCTCCAGTTGCTTTGATCTATCCACTATCCTTCTCTTCATCCTTTCTTCTATCACTCCTATCTGCTCTCTCTCCAAATCTTCCGCAACCCCCTGCATCCTAGTGGCTTCACGCCTTGCTCGGGGCGTAATGCTTATATATATATATATATATATATATATATATATATATATATATTCGTATGTGTGTGTGTGTGTATGTGTGTGTGTGTGTGCGTGTGTGCGTGTGTGTTTGTGTTCGTGTGTGTATGTGTGTCGTATTTTTTATTTATTTTGTTTAATACTTGTATTTGATACTCATATTCGTGTACAAGCTCTTTTTTTTAATTAAGTAGTATTTTTTATCCAACTCTATCTACTGGTCTGAATATTTGAGAAATCTTCACAGAAAAATATGCGTCCGACGGCAGGATCCATATTTTTCTATGAAGATTTCTCAAATATCAGATTCTAATTTTTCTGATTTTCAGTTTGTTTAGGTTAGAATACGGTACAGAGCATATGTGGATGTTGGAGAATCGGCAGAGATTGTGATTTCAATAGATATTATTCGGGCTTTGTTTTACCGAAACTCCTACGTGTCCGAACGATGATGGAACTTCATAGGGGATGCAGGTTCAAATCCGGCTGGAGGACACTTATTTTTGGGACAAAATTACTCGTAAGATGTAGTTTGATACAAAACATTGTTTAATTAAATATATATGTACATATATTCAATTTTTCTTCTACAAACACATGTACATACTGATGATATATATATATATATATATATATATATATATATATATATATATATATATATATATATATATATATATGTGTGTGTGTGTGTGTGTCTGTAGAAAGAAAAATTATATCAAATTCATTCGATCACAATAATTTAATTGTTACTTGAGTAATATTTTTCTAAATTTGTGTTATATATATTGTCAATTAAAACTCATAATTTAAAAACAATATTTATAAATTCATATATATACATACATACATATATATATATATATATATATATATATATATATTTATATATATATAAAAGCCAGGATGTGTTTGCATGTGTGTAACGAATGCACGACCGCAATTTTCGACGGATTTCCACCAAAATGTACATGCACATGCTCCAAGTTAGCGGGAAGGTCAAGACCGACGTTGCATTTCCTAACTCTCATCGATAGTGGAGAAAATCGATTTGTTCATGCTTCTATGGCAGTTTTCCTCTAGTTTGCGGCCATTTTGTACTGGTCAGTGTGAGACTCAATAGCTGGCTGCCACGATTAGGCAAGATGATTTTATTGGCCAGCGTGAGAGCCAACAGCTGACTGACATGAATATTAACTAAATCTGAAATAGCTGCTTTCGTCACAAGTGGGAAAAATTTAAATCTACATGCCACTTTACTCCAATTGGCTCATTCGCTTGCTTAAACTCAACGTTGATTCAGATTCCGCAGAACTGGGTTGGGTGTGAAAAATATTTGTTGTTAACATTCTTTTTTCATTCGGTTTTTCCAGTTACGAGTCTTTTTATAAAGCTGATCGTTTTGTGTTCATTTTGTTTAGTTCTTTTTTCGTAACAGATATAATGTTTAGTATAGAGCTTAGAAAAAATTCGCAGTGTGAGATAGACAAGAAGTAAGGCATGTAGCAACATCAGCACGGCAAAGGGCACTCCTTTAAAGTCAAGGAAGCGCAAAAATATTTTAAGTGATACCGATTGCTGTATGAGTCGTACGATTTTTGAATAAAGCACAGGAAATGTCGGGCCATACTGCTAGTATATATTTATATCTATATATATATATATATATATATATATATATATATATATATATATATATATATATATACACTATTTTCATAGACGAAAAGAACAAAATATCGATTTCCTTTATATTTTAAATTCTTCTCCCATTATATAATCATTAAGTTTGATTTAATTCACACCGTTAAAAATAAAGGGCGTATTCTCAAACCCGAGTAATTAATGCAATATATATATATCTACATTGTTGCTTGATTTTTTTAAAATTAAGAGTATATCAACTTCTATGTTATTTATGACATTTTTATAGATAACAATAGTTCCAGTCACATAAGTCTTACTGATTTAGTATTAGATGGACAGAAAAGAGGTAGATTCGATTTGAGTAGATTTCTTAGCGGTCACAGACATTTTAACCCTGTCTTAAACTTTTACCTTTGCGTTTTTGGTATATCTATCTATCTATCTATCTATCTATATATATATATATATATATATATATATATATATATATATATATATATATATATATATATATATAGCTCCAGCTTATAGAATATCAGAATGTATATAAAATAATTTTAATTGCCATACTGACCCCACATTGATTCTTGAGGATGACTGCGAATTAAACTGTATGAAAATCCGGCTGAATGCGAATAATATAAATTAATTTAGTTATTATTATCTTTTTTTTTTTTTTTGAAACTGACATATTTCGCCATTGATCCGGTGACATGAGAATAGGAAGTTTTTGTCATGAACAAAATCGACATTATTTGACATTTCACCACAAACAAGGCAATAAATCTATAAACTCTCAATGGGTTACTGAGTGTCTGAGAATATGAAAATAAGGAAACATTTTTAATGAGAAAGAACAATAAAAGAATAGGAATTAAGAAGACAGAAGATAACAAGTGACATTGCATTTAAAATTTTGAAGATCAACTTTGACTAGAAAGTAAGAGATCGATTTTTTTTTCACAATTCAGAAGACAATCAACTGCTAGCATAGAAAGTTACAGGTAAGCGGCGGGAAAGTGAACGCAATTCAGATTTCAGATGAAGTTACAACAAGTTTGTCTTTGTAATTTACCTCAGCTAATCCCCTAAAAATCTCATCGGTCTCCTCAGAAATTTGTTTTCACTGTTTTTATTCCTGAAATATTTTCGAATCGTTCTAGGACTTTTAGTTCCTACGCTCGATTAGCCAGCCTCTTTCGGATCATTCACAATGATATACCAACATTTCTATATTTCCCAGAAAATACATATTCCATCGTTATCGCTTACAGATCATCTTTATTCATATATGTAAAATGGACCCACGAAACAGCATCTACCGGAGATGTTTCATTCAGGACACAAGGCAAACAATTATCCTGGTAGACTGAACAACGCCTTGTACATCCAGAATATTTTTTTAACCGCGTTCTGTCACCATAATGTTAACAAGCATGTAATGTATCGTTATAGCAGGATAATGCCCCCTTATATTATGCGTGTGCTAATCAAACAAGCCTAGAGGTATGTTCATTGTTTTTTCTAGATTTTACAGCCACCAGATATGTTCCACGTTGAACATATATGTAAGATTATGGTTCCACTTACGCTTCTTTCATTTAACATATAATTTGCATTTTTCATTAACACATGCAGGAAGCGTGAAGTAACGCATCTGATATCAGGATAATAGTATTCATACAATAGAGAAAACCTGTGCTAACCCCAATGAGGATCTACAGTGAACTATGATGGTTTCTGTGTCATGATAATATATTTCCTACGTTACTGCATCAGTTGTTCATCTGTGCATGGGTGTATTTACTGCAATCCTGCAAAATTGAAATGTTTTCTTGAATTTGCAGTTTTATTTTCTGTGTTTATAATATGGTATTCTTGTTCTTGTTCTTGTTGTTGTTGTTCTTCTTCTTCTTCTTCTCTTTCTTCTTCTCCTCCTCCTCCTCCTCCTTCTTCTTCTTCTCCTCCTCCTCTTTCTTCTTCTTCTTCTACTACTTGTTGGAGCTATTGTTATTATTATTTGTCTTTTTGTCCAGCTACATTTGTAATTATTAGCTATGAAGCTACAACCATTCGATTTGCGTATCAAATAATTTTCTAATTGCTCGTAATGGGTTAATCAAACAGGTCTTCTCAATCATATTCAACCCTAGTGGTTAAAATCTAACACCTTCGAAAATGGGCAAAATATGTCCTTTTTAAATCATTTAACGCCAAGCAAGCCCAGAATGCCACAAGGAAGTTACATGGAATTAAACAGAAGACTGAGAATAAGATGGACTGAGGAAAGGACAAAAGATAAACGGGATTCAAGAAAATAGATGGAGATTGGCGATTTAAATTTTAGAAGATTATAGTTTTATAGTATACGGAAGGGAGATCCACAGGTGAGAAGTATGAGAAAAGAAACTGTTAGAGTAGAAGTGGTAGTTGTATTTGGCTATTAAGAAGTAAAGTGTGGGATCTAGATGCTAATCTAGCATCACGCTTACATTCATGTAGTCGGTGCACCGGAATAAAAAGCTTGTCAATGCAGTTGCCATGAAAATATTTGTCAAAAGGACCGATAGAAACACTTCACATTGGTGAGAAAGTGACTGAAGTCAAAATGCCCGGTCAGAATATTTCACTGGATTTCGTCAAGAACGTCGAGACGAATCTCAGGAACTCCAGGCAAGTTATGGCAGCAATATTCAATAGAATGAATGGTAGATTTGTAAATGTGCAAGATTGACTCTGAAGAGAAATATTTTCCGGATCTTGTTAATTCTTCGCTTACGGAAGACACTATCACTACGTTTGAGCAATTATATCTGTTGATTTTGGACTTTAAATCTGTATAGTTATCAGATTTCTATGCGGGTTTCTCGACTATTCTATTGACATAAGGTAAAGTAACCACAAGAAAAGAACTCGTCCTTTTTCTCTATTTTACAGTAAGGTTCACGCTGTGAAAGGCCGTGAGAGAGAAGTTGGATGGTGGAAAATAAGTCGTTACCCACTATGATTTTGAGTAACCTTTGGAATCTATCGAGGATAAATATGCGGTCTGTGCAGCTCATGTCCAAATATGGCATCACTAATCCATTCTTGGCGTGATCTGGCTCTTGTAAAGGAAGAGGATGGCACGTGGAATCAGGTACATAATGGACAATTCTGTTCAGGTGCGAACGTTCACTGAGTTTGTGAGTTTGAATCTCCAAATCTAGTGAGATCTTTACGTTTGCATCAATTCTTCTTCTGTGAGAGAAAGAGCACCATGATGCAATTCACTCCGTCTAAAATTTTGAATCGTTTGTTTTTTATTGGCATACACACAGGAAGCTCCTATATCAACAATCCAGTTTGTTTGGTTATCAATCTGAGGTCTTTGCTGAGAATTCGGGAAGAGCTGGATGAGTCTAATGGTGATTCGGAAGGTGCTTAGAATGGTTATTAGTGATGGCGACGTTATGTCTCAATTCATTTTCCCCTAGTTTCTGAGATTCAATACGGAGTTTTACATCGATTTCCTTGAGGTGGTAGTGCTGCCCCCGGATCATGGGGATGGCTGCTGAAAGACTTTATGTCTGGCAGCAGGAATCTGAATCATGCGAGACAGGCAGGAGAACCCAGCCATGGCTGTTAGACAATTTCTGCGACCACATCACCCCTTACCTGTTGCCACCAAACTCCCCAGACATTAACTCCCTTGTTTGTCATGTCTGGTGCGCAGTTGAGCGAGATGCCAATAAACCTCCTTGTAACATCAAAGATGAACTGAAGGCAAGGATTATGGCAGAATTCATCTACTTAAACATGGAGACAGTCCAGAAGAGTTTGTGGAGAATCAGAAGTTTTTTAGATAGTAATTTTATTGAATAAATTTACTCGTTAGTATTTCAAGATATTTTAACGATAAAATTGAATATTACATTACAGAACATTCTTTGGATTTCGTCAATAATCTTGAGATATATGTTGTAGGAGCATCTGAACAAACATGGCAGTAATATTAAATGCACAGACAAATGGCAGATTTGTAAGATTCTGACGAGAAAGAATGGCACATCACAGTATACGTACTGTTTTAGCAGTAAACCTACAAATTAATTCAATATTTTCTCTCCATGTCAACCGAAAGCTCAGTAAGGTGCAAATCTTAGCATTAGACATGCTTAATGGTAGGCAAAAATCTGTTTATTACATGGTAACTGTTGTGTTTTGGTTGCATTATCGCAATTAACAACTGATTGGATACATTTTCGAGAGAAGCTGCACATTTTTACCGTGTCGAACGTATCCGGGTTACTACTAAGGTTAGCTTAAATGGATGTGCTATAAACATATATACCTACTTAGAAGCTGATAATATCAGGAAGGTTGTTATTGTAATAAATAACGTAAGTAAAGGATATAAACCTGAAGAACCCCTGCATTTATGTAAACTAACCTATTAACTTGTCCGTTCAACCCCAGTGACAGCATAGCCTGTGGAGAAAGCCAACATGCCAAATACAGTCGAACTCATTCGAGATATTTAAAACCAAAGCCCGAATCACGCTGGAATGATTTAAAACCTGATAGACAAATTTAGTAATAACAGTTAACACAACGGTGTTAGATCTAGAAAAACAAATGCCATAGTTTATATCTGAAAGATGGCCATGTGATATGAGATGCGTAACGAAATCGTCGTTGATTAGAGATTTAAGTACTTTGCCAAAAGTGTGAGGGACTAACTAGGTGACAGTTCGATGGGTTAAAAGTCCCACCAGTATTTTTAATGGGAAGTATTTTAAAGGAGTATTTCCTAAAAAGCTAGACAGTAAGAAGCAACAAGACATTCATCGCAGAGTTTGTAAAGAACACCAATCAGTTCATGCACACATTTCCATGGGACACTTGCAGGGGTACCATCAATTCTACAGACGTTGCGTGGATCTAGTTTAGAGATGATATCAGATCCATGGACGAAGTTACGAGCATATTGGTATGTACAGAATCCGTTGTATGTGGAAAGTAAGACAAATATACTCGTGATTAGACAAGAGTGAAGTTGAATGAGAATTTACAAGCAGTAGATGGCATTACTTCAAATTGATCGAAGAATGGAAGGACTTAAGCTTTGCTGCTGTTGGGCAAAGTCCTACAGTGCGACCGATAGACTCGTGAGAGGCTATACGATGTCTCATTCCGTCAGCGAATAATCACATCGGCTTGTTCAGGATACGATTACGAGAGGTTATAAACTATTACCACACATACAAAAACACACACACACACGCAAACAAATATATTTATATATATATATATATATATATATATATATATATATATATATGTATATATATATATAAAGAAATATACTTATAATATATGTTATGTTTATGGGATATAGTGCTCAATATCACAGATAGAGCGTATGTAATTATAAATAAAAGTGAACATTGAAGTCAGCACTTAGAGGCGACAGGCTGTTTCATTCTAGCATGAAAAAGACTGTAACTTCTTAGTGTTGACTGCAATATTCACTGTATATATATATATATATATATATATATATATATATATATATATATATACATTTTATATATATATATATATATATATATATATACACAATTTTTTATATATATATATGTAACTTCTTAGTGTTGACTGCAATGTTCTATATATATATATATATATATATATATATAAAGTGAACATTTCAGTCATCTAAGTGACGGTCTGTTTCATGCTAGAATGAAACAGCCTGTCGCCTCTGAGTGCTGACTTCAATGTTCACTTTTTTATTTATAATTACATACTCTCTATCTCTGATATTGAGCACTTTATCCCATAAAATATATATATATATATATATATATATATATATATATATATATATAATTTAAATAAAACAGACAACTTTAAGGTTCCTTAAAGTGGTCTGTTTTTTTTTAAATTATTAGCTCTGGATGAAAGAACGAAAGAACACAAATTTGGAAATTAAATACTTGAAAAAGAAAAACTGAAAAAGTAATTAAAAAGAAAAAAAAGAATAAAGAATTGAAAATGCAGGAAAAAAGAAAGAAAATAAGAAATTAAATATGGAAAATAGAGAAAAAGCAGAAGAAAATATAGGAAATTAAAAAAAAACAAAAAACAATAAGAGTCGTATTTGTCTATATTTCTGAGATGAGGTATTATGTACACTATTTATATTATTCGGACTATTGTCCTCATCTTTGTCGTCATATTTATTACAACATTTCAACCGTTGTGCGCTCCGGCCGTCTTCAGGTGGTTGGAATGTCGAACTGAACCCTTTATTTTGCTCACTGGGGTAGACTGTACTAGTTCAACGTGCCATATTTAATGGCTGTCAGTTATCAGTCATCTCCAGTTAATTCCCCTCTCCAAGTTCTTCACTGCCTTAACCGGGTATTGAACTCACACTCTTTGGGTCTTGCCACTGGATCTACCTAACGCCTTTATCCACTGTGTCATGAAAAAGAAACAAAGAAAGAAAGAAAGAAAAAAGAAAGAAAGAAAGAAAGAAGACAAAAAAATGGAAATGAATTACGGGAAAAATGAGCAATACAGAAGGAATAATAATAAAAAAAAGTATTAAATTTAGGATAACCAATAGACAAAAGAAAAAATTGAATGTTACAGAAAGGATTAAAAAGAGAAAACAGAAATATGGATTTTAAAGTACGAAAAGACGAAATCCAGAAACAGAAAAAAGAGTAAGCAAGCATTTCATGCGCTTTCTCACAGAAAATAAAAATGGCTAGTCTCTCGCTACTTTCACATTATCTTCATGGCTGATGTTCGGGGGAACTGCATGTGTTGGTTACATAGACTTAGACCAAGGGTCGGTAATCTACCGGCCCGCGAGCCTGATTACCAATGACTCTATTTTTAGACTATCTGCCACTTATCTTTCATGAGACTTATTTTACCAAGTTGCGTTGCCTACGTTTAATGTCAAATAATGGATACATATTTGTTATGACCCTTGGTTACCTTAAAAGATAACAGAAGCGAAAGGAACGATAAAGTGAAAGAGGCCAGGGAGGGACTGACATGCGAGGTAGCAGAAATCTAAAGACAGTTAAACATACGCGCATTATACATACATGCCTCATGAATGTGTGGATGATGCCGCCTGTTTGCAACTATATGTACTCGTATGTATGGGTATATGTGCTTCGTTTTTGTTTTGTTTGATGTGTGTGTGTGTGTGGAGCAATTTTCAGTAACAGTTTCAAACCTACACGTCACAATTTCATCCATTTCACTTCGGTTGATTTTTTTTTCACTTTGAAGTATTTTGAGGTTCCTTAAAGTAATTTTTGTTAGGTGTTTTTTTAATTTTAGATTTTCTTTTGTTTTTCTGATTTCTCAATGTTTATTTTCCTTGTGGTTTCAAATATTTAGGTTGACAGGGGTCTGCATAGGTATTTTTTCTTAATTTTTCATTAATGGCCTTCGTCCGGCCCGCGACCCATCTTTATTATACGATCCGGTCCGTGGGGTCAAATGAGTTGCCGAACCCTGACTTAGACCCTCACAGCTAGAACCCACCGTGACACATATTCTTTTCTTTTTATTTGACATGTTCTTTCAGGACGTAGTCGATCATGGTTCTCCATCTCCTTGTATCCTTTACTGCTATCAACAAGTTACTCCCCTCGGCTTCCTCTAGGTGTGTTTCGCGTTGATTTCCTTTGTCTCTCTTGTTCCTCTATTCGACCCGTAAATATCAGATTCCCCAGGCCCCTCTTTCTCATTGCGTCCCAAAATCTTCAGCTGCCTTTTCCTGATATTCAGTATAAGCCACCTCCTTGTTTGCAACCTCTCTAAGAACTTATCGTTGCTTCAAACGCTCGGTCCATGATATCCTTAACATCCTTCTGTAGAACCAAATCTCTTCCCGTCTCGCAATACTCTGCTCAGTTTTTGGAATGTGTCCTTGGCCATACCAATATGTCTAAAGATCTCAGTGTCGCACTTACCGTCTTCTGTCTAGACGATTTCCAGATATTTAAACCTCCGCGTCTGCATGATTCTAGTGTTCCCGACCTTCAAATCGCATTTACCGATGACTCTGTCTTCTTGCAGTTTATGCTTAGTCCTTTCTTCTCACCCTCTGTCGCTACCTTCTGTAGGAGATTTTGTAATTTCTTTTACTGAGTCGAATTATTATCATTTCTGTCCTATTTCTTTGTTTTTGAGAAAGTTTTGGTTTGTTTTGGTTTGTTTTACGGCATATCAACACCTCAATGTGTTATTTAGCGCTGACAAGATTTTTATTGCTGCTATTTTTTTTTCAAAAATCTATTGATTGAAATAAATTGTTTTTTTGTTTTTTTTTCAAAAATGTATTGCTGGTTTTTTTTTTTTTTTTGAACAATAAAATTGCTAGTATAAACTTTTTTTTTATAATTTCATCCCAGTTTGGGGCTTAACTATTTACTCGTAACTGGGACCCTAACAGGTGCTACCACCCCGAGTCAGGATGGACCTGGGAGCACCAGCAATTAAGAGGTTGTTTTGCAGAACCCCTTCTTAAGGGTGGTCTTAGGCGACGGCGTTGATTTACTCATATGTTTTATCTTATCTCTCTCGTCTTCTCTTGGTCGGTGATCACTATTTGTTTTGATTCAAGATGGAAAGAAGGGAATTGTAACTTAACTATTTTATCAACGACGATGCATATATTTCTACCTATCCAGTGGGTTTGCTGTCTGTCCACAGAAAAGACGTTTCCAAACACGAGAGGAACACGCCTACATTTCTCGACGGTTAAGAAACAACTCCTTTAAAAACCTTTCTATAAATATCATTCCCACGCTAGTTCAGCCAATCAAAATCGACTTCTTTTATTTTGTCTTGTATCTCATCCCTAAGGTCAATCTGAGTAAGTCAGATCAGAGATACATCTTCCCTAAAAATACTAAATAAAGTATTATTTAAAATGGTCCAGCGCTTCTCAAAATGTTCCATTCGGAGTTCTTGCTGCTATGTGTAGTTTATCGTCATGCCCAGGGTATAAGAGTAAGTTGTTATCAGATAGCTTTTTCACCAGAAATGTTTCAATGTGGATCGAATTCTCGATGTGATGATCACTACACTGTTAACTTTTTTAAGTCGTGCGTCAAACGTTATCTATCCTACATATCCTCATGATATTAAAACCTTGCTCACTCTCCCTCTTCACCCTTACAACATCCCCGTTTAGTAACCCTCTTCACTAAGTTACATTTAGTCTTTGTACTGGGTAAACAACTGCAGAAAAAGAGGAACGAATCAAAGCGGTAAGAAAAATAAACGGGAAGAATAAAGAAATAAGAAGCAAGCGAATGAAAGCGACAATAAGATGGAGACAAACTCAAAACGGCTAAAAATTAAAAGAAGAAAAGAAACTCAACAAAACAGAGAGAAGGTCAAGAGCAAAAGAAAATTGAAAACGGAGATAAATGGTTGAAGATGTAAAAAGCAAATGAATACAAATTATGTCAAAAGGAAGTAAAAACGAGACCAAAAATATGCAAATGTCGAATGGAAATATATTAAAAAAAAATGAAAAAACTGTTTTTTTCTTTCAAATCCTAACGCAGAAATGGCGTGACAAATAAAACAAATGCGCATATTTTTCCTAACTTCAAACAAAACTACGGACGTTATTGATTAAATCAGAGTTTTCTATGTTTTTGACGCTTTCAACATTCTCCATTGTCTTTCTTACAAATTTTCTCATGTAGACGTGTGTATCTCTAGCAGGAGTGTATATCTAAATATATTCTATTGAGTTGTACATTCTACATACTACGAAGTCGTTTGTGTGGTAGAGGAGATCGTTGCCGCTTTCCAAGTGGCGCCAATATTCGATGTTCGATCGAAGATGAAATTTCGAATATCAAGTCTGAATGGGTAATTCACGACCATACCATATTTCTCCGGTGTGAAACAATTTTCCTATCCACTTCTATGATTAGGAACGAAGTGCTGGACAAAAACTAACAAAGTAAACGACTAACTGAACAGTAATAAAATCATATGTCGAAACCCGCATATGGTTGCTTTGTGCTACAGTTACTTTACTTATGGCAAATAATTATACTGGTGTAAATATCAGATGTTCGTTTAATTTAACCTGCTTATTTTACGATATATTTTCTTTTACTATTATGGAAATTTTTATATATTTTTTTCTTTTCCTTTATTGGCAATTCTTCTAATAACTTCTTAAAATTTTAAATAATGTAAAAAGAAATGTTTTTTCCATGAGTAGCATTTTTAAATAAAATCGTTTATAACCATCTTTGTTCCTCACCTGATGAGATGCTAACATTCAAGTATCGAAACAGGTATACATCATTTTTAGCGATTACTTGTTTGTCCGTATGTAACAAATTAAATATATATATATATATATATATATATATATATATATATATATATATATATATATATATATTAAAATAATAAAAAAGGCTCAAACACTAATATGCCTTGGTTATAATTTATTACATTGGCATCGTAATCACGATCCAATTCATTAAATCTACAAATTCAAAAATAAATCGGAAAATATAACTCCGGGTATAAGAAATTAAATTTTAGTGAGAGTGTATGTGTGGGAGTGGGAAACCAGTTTGAAGGGGGAATTTATGAAAGCTCTAGAGAGGTGTAACAGAAGCAAGAAGAATAGGAAGGTCTAATGGTGAAGGTGGGGATTAAAATTTATCAGGGGGTAGTTTTAATGAGAGGAGTTAAATAACGGTTTAAATGACTGAGATGCAGATAAATATGAATTATTTTTCGAGACATAATTCACTAGCGAATCGCTGACATGAATTATTTTTTTAAAAGACACCTGAAACGTCTGTATACATTTTGGTGACACTACGCACAATAAAAAAACGATATGATCTAAACTTAAAATCCAGAAGATGAAAGGAAATTGATATATATATATATATATATATATATATATATATATATATATATATATATAACTAGACACGTTTCGAAAAACCATCGAATTTTTTGATTTGCTAATCAAATCAATCTCGAGGAAAAAATGGTTTTAAAAAAAGAAAAGAGCTACAAACATGAACTTCTGCCGACAAAAAATCGCACAGATGCAGGTCTGAAGCCCAAAGAAAAAACCCGATACGAGTAACAACTAACTAACAAAAGAGCTCAATACAACCGTAGAGCAGACCCTAGATACACCTAGTGAGCCAGAAAAACCTACCTAGGTTTCACCTAAACGGATCGTCAGGGAAAGCTTGCCGTTTAGATGAAACCTAGGTAGATTAATCTGGCTCACTAAAATATCTATATATATATATATATATATATATATATATATATATATATTTATGTATTGATCACTATTATTATCCATCTATCTATCTATCTATCTATATATATATATATATATATATATATATATATATATATATATATATATATATAAAACAGATTTAGTAGTATTCTTAAAGAAATAAGATGGGATAAAAAGAAAACAAAATTACAAAAAATATTAGCAATGAGATTGATGTTATTATGTATTAGAAAAAATTTTTAAAAAGTGACGCGAAAGGGGAATAATGACAAAATAAAGTGGTTAACATTCCACAACTCTTCAAATAAAGATTAGGAAGGCAACCCCCATCTATACTGGAAAGATTGATAACAGCTACTGGTCGTGAGAATCCTGTTTTCCGCTAAGAAATATTTTCCGAGATTGATTTTCATTTATTTCACCTGAAAGTTACACTGGCTCCTCGGTCAAGGAATAAAAAAATGTTTCCTTATAGGGAAACTGTTAAAATTACCATTAAGTGAAACTAAGCAAACCATTGTTCCAAATTCATTATATAGATCATTATATGCTACTCTCAGTCCCTCTCTTCGTCATTATGTATTGAGAATGTTTATAAGGTCAATGAACTCAAAATGTATCACAGCAATTTCACCTGTCGCTTTTTGAGTTGAAATAAAACTGACATTTTTTTCCTGTTTTTCTTAAAACATCCACCTTGCACACATGTTCTCTCCATAGAATCATGGGCGTTCGTCTGTAGACCTACATCTTTCACGTTTCCATAAGCTGCCACACATTCACTTCTGTGCAGGCGTATAGGTAAAGTGTAAAAGATCTTGCGAATGTACGTGTAATGTTCTCAGTTCTTTCGAACATTTACTGAGGGAGTGACAAGACGTATCTCGTTTCCTGTTCAAATAGACTCTTTAGCCCCCATACATCACACGTGTTGTATACAAAACTCTACACTATATACTGTTCGAAAACCCTCATACGACCAATGCAGTATCTAAAACAATCTCTGTATCAGATGTCTAGTCACAATGACGAACTAATACAGCAAAAGAGGCAGTTGTGGATAACTATTTGTAGGCCGACTGAGCATAATGAAAGAAAGGGAAGCTTTAATGACTGATGCTGCTTTAATGTATCGCTCTTCGTAAGAATTGAGCGTTACAGCGACCGGTATGAGGTTTATATAGCACGTATACAATGCGTTAAACAAGATGCTAAATCACACCAGCTACATTTCTAAGTTCCTTCAATTAAGATCATTACAGTTATTCAGTTCAGTTCAGTTCATTCAGTTCAGTTCAATACATTATATAGATCATTACAGCTAAGTCCCACATGCTATGCACACTTGGACGAATCGTTTACATTTCACATTGTTAAGAAAGAAATTTCAGTCGAACAGCTTCATTCCAAGAGATTCTGCACTGTAGTATCGACATCGAAGATTATACTTGCGCGATCACAACAATTTTAAACTCTTTATATAAATGGTCAACTATCATCTGTCCAATAAATCTCAAAACATACAATTCTTACCTCCTCCCATTAACTCCATAAAGCACCTTGTGAGTTATTCACTCATATCATCGCAGCAAAAATTAGCGTTGTGTTCATGGAGATAAAACTTACTTGGAAGGATTATAAAACGTGCAAAAATAACAGGAAAGGCATGTTGTATATTAGTTCATACAATTTATATTTTTCGTATTTCTAAGGTTACAATAGTGTTATAGTACAAGTGATAAAAGGGATAAATCTATTCCGTAGTATTACAAGCCATATCACAGAGAGAAGCCGGACACGTGTTGCTCGTACCATGGTTTGTGGCGAAGAGATTCAGTTTAACGTCTTTTGGCGGGATGTCCGTATTTTCGAAAGGAATAGTTTTTGTTGCATGCTGGGATTATTTTTATTATTTTATTTTTTTTATTTAATTTATTTTATACAACATTTTTATGTTATTTTATTTATAATTTTCATTATTATTAAAGTTATTATTATTTTAAATTTTATTTTTATTTGATTATTTATTTATAATAATAATAATAATAATAATAATCCTACATCCTTATTCATTTAACGTCTACTTTGTTTAGGTCTTGGGCATTGTTTTGTGTGAAAAATTGCATATACACACATACACGAACAAACACACACAGACACACACACGAACATATATATATATATATATATATTATAAATTAATTGATTTAAAATATGTTTTTCCGCTACACAGTTCTAACCATGTTTCAAAAAATAGAAATTTTTGAAACATGGTTAGAACTGTGTAAAAAAAAAAACGTTTTTAAATCAATTAATTTATAATATTAATGCATTATAAATTTACATTGAGCACTATTTTGTAAAAATAAAAATATCTATACGAACACCGGATTATATATCTTACTGTTCTTTCATTATATATATATATATATATATATATATATATATATATATATATATATATATATATATATATATATGAAGCCCCGAATACGGTTTGCTGTCAAAACTGGAATCTTTCCAGCAACTCTTGCAACCAAGTCATCCCCAAATAATGCCCTGTATTTCTTTTTGGATCTTGTCGGTGCAGCCGAAAGGGGTTATGTAGTCTGCGCACAAGGGCGTTCACTCAACAAAGGATTGAATTTTGACCGAACAGGCCGTTATTGGCGGATACCTATCGTTTCAAATAGTCAACTAAAGTTATTCATTAAAAGTTGTAGTATTTTGTTATTTAAACTTCAGTGTGACAGTGACTGATGGACAATTAGGTGACTAGATTAATCCCCCTTTGCTTCTGCCTCTCCTGGTTTCATTATTGTCTCTCAGTATCATACTTTCCAAGTTCACATAATTTATCACAGCAATTCAAACTGTCTCTTTCTTATCCAACTGTCTCGTTAAGGATAATTGTTTTTCATAGTAAACATTTTCTTTATATTCCCTAGTTGCTCACACGTCCCAATCATGATATTCTCAAAATCATTCCCGTGACCCACATTTCTTCGAGTCTCTTCTTCATCTGTCAGCAAATTGTTCGACATTTACTGCAATTTACGAAGCTAAGCAAGACATTACAGTTGTATTCTTTGTTTGAATAAAAAATCTAATTTCTTCATATATTGTTTTTGTGAAAAACTTAGTTTGGCTATATCGCTTTTTGTGTTACATTTTTCCATTGTCCTAGACAGGAACATTTCAGTGTCTGCTTTATTTCACTGTTCACAAATCGAAGCTTATAACTTCCCCCTTAACTATTCTGTACAATATATCTGTTATGGTGTATTCCCTGTAATATGGATGTTGTGGTCTCTTCCACTTCCTATAAAGTTAGTAGGAAACGTAAGCCTTGGGGAACAGTGATATAGACTGTTCATTACTGTCAAAATCTGCCTCGGGCAGATAGGAGTCCGGACGAGTCTTTGGCGAAGGGCAACGTTTCGTCCGGGGAGGTAAACAGGCCCCGAACCCGTTTATGAGGCTTCAAATGGAATATTTTTGGCCGAACCTACTGGCTCGGAGAACCCAAAGTATACCTGTCTTGTGCCACATACACCTTCGTAGGAGGGGCTGTTAAATATTAACAGTGATATTGCCTGTTCATTACTATCGAACTCTCTGTCTTAAGCAGAGAGGAACCCAGACGATGCTGTGCAGAAGGGCCGAGTTTCGTCCGCGGAGGTAGACAGGCCCAGACCCGTTTATGCGGATTTTAAGGGAATATTTTTGGCCGAATCTACGGGCTCGGAAAACCCACGGTAAACTCGGCCTTATGCCACATACATCCCTCGTGGGGGGGGGCTGTCAAATATTAACAGTGATATAGACCGAACGCTGGTCAACCGACACACACTCCCAAGTCGTGTAATACTCTTCTGTTGTATTTACTGTTCAATACACGATTTATCTGCAACATCTCGTTTTGTTATTCTTAACCAAATATTTGGTCACAGCAATATCAGTTTCTTTTTTCTACAAAACATTAACTTAAAAAAACAGCCTCATCAGATCGAGAATTTCATAAAAAATGACATGCATGGCGTTAAATGTGTTCAGAAATAACGAAACTATTAGCTACATAGAACCGTTCTCTCAGATTAGTGGGTAAATATGGTTTCAAGAAAGTAGAGAGTATAGGTCTTAGCGGGGAATATCCTACTACGAACCACGAAGACTGGCGCTACAGAATCACAAATAGCTTTATCAAATAAAAGAAAATACATAACTAGAGGACTTACAACAGCAGTTACAACTAAAATAGATAGCACATATAATTCGAAGAGAAAATAACAGCTTAATCAAAAAGTTATTAAGTAAACCTCCATCAATATTGGGAAGAGTAATAAAAGATACTGAACTTGAGAAACCTATTTTTCTGAAAAGTTGTTTTAAAAGAAATATTGTATCAATTTCAAGCTGGAGTAGCACTGGCTAACCATTCCTTGAACATCGAATAGGAAAGGCTAAAATTATCATTAGTATTTACGTCGTGATTTTTGTATGTATCTAACTATTCAAGCTGAATGAATTCCCGAGTGTTCTTGAATATTGATGATAAAAGATACGAAAAGAAAAGGGAAATATACAAGCGAACTTCAAACGTTACGAAGAATGTGCACAATGTTAAAGAAAAAAGTATTAAAAAATAACCAAAATGATATTAAAAAAAATTCCTTCCATATATTGTTAGTGATTCGTGGCCCAAACTATCGAACCCCATTCGAGGTTAACACAAAAAGCAAGAAGAGAAAACTAGCAGACGATATAATCGACAATAAGGCGTGCAAAGCCTTTTAATAAAATAAAAACTCGGAAATAAAAACACAATAAACAGATAGTGAACGTTGCACAACGGAAATAAAGAGGAATCTGGTTCGACAAAGACTGCTGTGTTTACGGAAAGGATTCGTGTTATGAATATTGAAGTAAAAACATAACCGACATCTTGAATATATCAGTAAACCTTGAAAGGTGCTTTGTAAGAATAAGCCATTCTAAAGACAGATACCTCTAAACAGAGATAAGTATCATAGGATTTACTCTCACTCTCCCCATTTACACACAGTATCTATCTATCTATATATATATATATATATATATATATATATATATATATATATATATATATATATATATATTTATAAATATTTAAAGATATGTTTGGTGGTACAAAATTTTATCACTGCCATGAATAGACAGAAATTAGTTTTATTACCACTCAGGATAATAAAAAGTAAAAAGGAAAAACGGGCGAGCTAAACGGTTTCATACCTCGCTCAACAGAGCTAAATCGAGGTAAATAGAGTAAATTATATAATAAAAAAAAGAACAATAGACAATGTTTATTTGTGGAAAAAAATACAATAGTAATTAACTGGAGGTCTAATATAAAGTCCTTCTGTTTAAAAAGAGAAGGCTAAGGATGGTAAAAGCGTCCACACGAAAACTAACAGCAAAATTATGGCTATTTATAAGGTGTTCTGCAATGGAAAACCTGTATGTATTGGCCAGAATGTCCGAGGGAGTGTACTTAATGTTTCGGATTTTCCCTGGAACGTGTAGTTTTATTCTAACCTCTAGCCTTTGCATCGTTCTTCCTATGTAGTGCGAACCGCAACTACATTTAAAGGAATAAATTACTGAACTATTATGGTGTAGTGGGAGAACATCCTTACGTATAGACGGAAGAAGAGGCCTGGTAGAGAAAACAACACGAGTGTTAGCGGCAAAGTAACAATGTCGAATTGCGGTAGAAACCTGCTTAGCAAACCTATCGCTGATGCTACCTAGCCAAGGGAGGCGGTGGTGCACCGGACATCTCTCTACTCTAGCGGGTTACACTTTGTTAAATTCAGCAACCTTGTTCTTAATAATTGCTTGAACAATGCGCAATGGGTAGGCATTGTTACAGAGAGTAGAAGTAATAAACATAAGTTCATCATCCAACTTGATGTCCGAACAGATCATGAGAGCCGGAAGGGTCTAAATTAAATTAATTTTGCATTTGCTGGGACAAAAAAAAATCCTAACGGATATACAAACCAGTAAAGGTCTGTTTACGGTACACAGAAATAAGACTGACGTAGATCTGCTGACGAGTAGATCGAGAAAGGGAAGAGATTAATCAACCTCCTTTTCCTGTGTAAATTTCAAGGCCGGATGTACATTTTTAAGGAACATCAATATACATATTAACAATATATATAAATTCATATAAATTTACAATCTTCTTCTATCGTTGTTCCAGTGATTAGGTCCTATTTTTATCATGTGGGTCAACGAAAGACATGACGTCATCATCACTGGGATACTGGGTCCCAGCCAAGTGTTTTGTTCCTGTTGGGGAACAGATTATATCAAAATGAGACCAAATCGGGATAATAGGGAAGAAATCAACCAGTTCAAAGTAACAGTCACGCACAGAAGCCATTAAGACCAAGGACTTGGGTGCTGGAGCATTGTCCTGATGAAACAAAACCGCTTTCGTCAGTTTTCCTCGGAGTTTGGTCTTAGGCTTTCGTAAATGCATCAGGAAATAAGCATTGAATTATCATTGATGGTGGGGCCTCTTTGAAGATACTCAATGAAGACAATGCCTTTTACACCCGAAAATAACGATACCATGACCTTCCGTACAGATGAAACGACCTTGCCCTTCTTTCGAAAAGTTGTGTGTCGGGTGTTTCCACTGCATATAGATTGTCTCTTTGTCTCTGGTTCAAAGTGATGGACCCAGCACTCATCCAGGATTCGGAAACGTTCAAGGAAACCAGCTGCATTTGCGTGAAACAATGTAAGATTTTCACATGATGTAATCAACCTGTGCGCTTTTGATCAGGTTTCAGAAGACTTGGCGCTCTCCGAACAAAAAAATGTTCATCATGTCAAATTCGTTGTGCAACTCAGTCAAGGGATCTGCAAAAGCATTGGCTATTTGATTTATAGCCATTCTTCACCCTTGATGACCTTGGTCAATACTTCCCGCGGCAGTGACAGTTGTGGGGCGTACAGACCTTGGGTCATATTGAAATTTCTCCCTCCCTCCCTCTCCTAAATCTTTACACTGTCTAACCCGAGAATCAAAGCTTGATGGAAACTACCCCTGGATACTGAGATCCATACGCAACGTCACTTGCAGACAACATCCAACTAAGTCACAGTTCTATGAACCCATCCCTTATATTTCTACAATCTTAATTGAACGTAGAATGCGCTTGGCAGAACCCTGACACTACTGGCGTGCGTTTGTGATTACGTTTCAGAAGACGTGACATCCACTGAGTAGAAACGTTAGTCATGGCAAGTTCATTGTCCAAAACTATCTGGCCTTCTTTCGAATAAGTGTGAGGGGTGATTCGAAAGAAGGCCATATATGGAAGGCATATAGATTGTTGCTTTGTCTCTGTCTCAACATGCTGAACCCAACACACTTCCAGGATTAAGAAAACGTTCAAGGAAACCAGCTGCATTTGCGTCAAACAATGTAAGACTTTCATATGATATGATCAACCAGTGCGCTTTTGATCAGGTCTCAGAAGATGTGCCACCCTCCGAACCGAAAGTTTCATGTCAAATTCATTGTGCAACTCAGTCAAGGGATCTGCTAATAGCATTGGCTATTTGATTTATAGCCATTCTTCACCATGTGGTAAACTTGATCAATATTTTCCTCGGCAGTGACAGTTGTGGGACGTACAGACCTTGTGCCATATTGAAAATTCTCCCTCCTTCTATATTTTTTCACTGGTTAACCCGAGAATCAAAGCTTGATGGAACCTACACTCGGGTGCTCAAAGCTATACTTAACGTCTCTTTAAGACAACATACAACTAAATCACAGTTCTATGGACCCTTATATTTCTACAATCTCACTTAAAATAAGAACGCGCTTGGCAGGACACTGACACTGCTCGCTTGCGTTTGTGATTAAGTTTCAAAAGACGAGACATCTACCGAGTAGAAACGTTAGTCATGGCAAGTTCATTGTGAAAAATATTCTAAACTCTTTCACGGGGTTTGCTAATAGCATTGGCTATTTGATTCACACTGGATCGCCTCTCATCAATCACTATGTGGTGAACTCGATCGATTTTTTCTTCGCTGGGGGCAGTTGCAGGACGTCCAGACCTAGGGTCATCCTCAAGATGCTCCCTCACCTTCTTAAATGTACAGCTATTTTAGTACAACCGAAAGACACTAATTTAACGTTCATGTTAAACTTCATAGTTTAGAACCACAATTTTGGACATTCGCGTTAGTAAAAAGTGGACTTTTACTCATATTCTAAGCCTAATACAACGACCAGCTTTCAACCAATCTGCCATTGAATCCCCCCCCCCACATTTGTTCTTGTTTCTTATTCACGTCGGCTTACACCAGTAACTGGGAAAGGTTCGCTTCACGTTCACAAGGAACGAAATGTTGAATAATAACGCCACATACTAAAATGATAATATGAAACCTGTACCCTATATAATAAAATAGGTGTTTTTTTTATATATTTTATTGAGGAATTCGATTCCTCACTTCAGCTGCCTATTTAATTGTCACTTGATAAAACTACTTCTAGTTCAGTCTCATAGATAAGCTCTACCTAGCAACCAACTTTCTACTGATCTACACAACCTGACTCATGGCTGGCAATGTGAACGTGTGGCATCGGAACTACGTGACGAACTGTCCTACTGTCTCGGTTGCACAGGGAAGACTTTAAGGATCAATCAGAGAGTATCGAATTCACTACTCAGTCGGAATTGATCTAGCGAAACAAGCTTTGCAAGGTATTACAACCCGTCAAAGTGAACGCTAAATTCTATGCAACGAGCCTCTTCCCACGCAATTCGCGCGAATGTATCTAACTTCCGGTTTCTTGATTTGGGCTTACGCCTATACCACGTTCAAGCACCTGTTCTCGTACCAACAAAAATGCACGTTTTTTGTGTCAACATAAGCTAATTCTACTTTCAAAATGCAAAAATACAGGCTGTCCATAAAGTTCGTGTGCACTTTAAGAAATTTATAACTTTATTTGTATTTGCGTTAGAAATAATCTGTAAAAAATGTTATAAAGTTTAATGTACCTAGATTTAAGTATAGCTAAAATAACTAATATGATTTCAGGATTTACTGTAGATCAGTTGGCAAATGTTTTCCGTGAACTGCAAAATCATATTACCCTTTGTATTGCTAACGATGGAATACCTGTGGAAACATAAATAAAATTAAAAAAAAAAACTTAACGAATATAGATTTACTTCTTTCTAATCCATTTTACAAATTATTTCTATCACAAATACAAATAAACGACTGAATTTTTTAAAGTGTAAACGAAGATTTTGGACACCCTGTATATTTAAAGCAGTTAATGTTAGAACCTTCAATTAATCCGGGACAAATTCAAACGAAGGGGAAATACGTTTACTATTTGTCTGGTTATCCGCTAAGATGATAAGGGAAAACGTGGAGACCCATGATCCCTGATGTTCTGAAGGGACACGGTACGTTGAGAAAAAAGCAAATTTCTATAAACAAATATTCACACGTGTGCGGGTTGCAAGTTTACAATTTTACTTCATATCTAATCTCCAGGAAATAGAAACAAGCGGAAGTAGAGAATCGGAAAAAATAATTACATTAATTTTTTAACTGCCTTTCAGGGAAAATTCTCTGAAACTACTGAAATATTTAAAAAGCAGAATCAGAAAAAAAAAAAAAATAATTTTGTAAATGTTGAATTTGAAAAGATGAAATATATAACTGTGATCAGTGAAGTGAATTTATTTAACTTCAATATCTGCACCAATACCTGGAAATATATATATATATATATATATATATATATATATATATATATATATATATATATATATATATATATATCAATTGTTTTTTTTTTCCTTTTAATTTTAAATCTGAATCTGCGTTGAGCTTAAGGTTTATTGGTATGAATATGTCAAGGAAGGGAATTTTATTAATAGTATTGAGTTCATACAAATATATATATATATATATGTATGTATATATATATATATATATATATATATATATATATATATATATATATATATATATATATATATATATATATATATATATATGTATATATATATATATATATATATATATATATATATATATATATATATAAAATCTATAAAAATATAAAACACATATATATATATTTATCTATAAATAGAATGCATAAATATAAAAAATGACTTAAAATATATATATATTTATCTATAAATAGAATGCATAAATATAAAAATGACTTAAAATATATATATATTTATATACATATATATATTTCCAATACATATATATATTTCAATATATATATTTTCAATATATATATTTCAATATATATATATATATATATATATATATATATATATATATATATATAGGAGAAAAAAAAAACAGAGTAAGAAGTTGCAATCTGTGTATGGATATGAAGCTGAAAATGATAGAATTAAGGAACATAATGAGATTAAAAAACAGAAGGGGGGGAACCATTTCCAAATGTTGGCAAGCTGACGAATTCATTGGTAAAAAACCTGAAAAAATACACACACACACACACCTATATATATATATATATATATATATATATATATATATATATATATATATATATATATATATATATATATATATATTGTACGTTCAAGGACAACCAACACCAATTTTGAAGATCGCAATTCATAAAACCTTCTGTTAATGGTTAACAAATTATGAAAATATTTTTTTTCAAAAGCATTTAAAATTGACCACCTTATAAACATATTAAACGAAGGTAAAAATTGTACATACACACTCTCTCTCTCACACACACACATACACACAGACGCGCACCCCCCACATACATATATGGTGGTGATATATTATAATGTTAGAAAAAGGAAACTTTAGAGTAGGTACCCCCACGAGATCGCTAAAAAAAGAGAAGAGCATGATGAAAAAGACGCCAAACTTGACAAAAACAAATTTTTATCGTCTAAATGTTTATGTTATTATTAAGAGGAAAGATCAAAGTTTTTTGGGGATATTTTTTTACATTGTTTAATCGTTCCTAGCACGTCCGAAATTTTCGTTAAAAATCTTATTTTAAGAAAATCTGAAATTATAATGTTTCTTTAAAATATTTTGAACTAAGCTTAACTTATCTTCTGCGCCGAAAAGATGTAATTTGAAAATAAAACAAAGCATGTCATAAACTTTCGCGTCGCTTGACAGGTGATGAATGACATATTGACGGATTCCGTGTGGATAATTTGTTCTACGGAAGCAGAAAAGTGAAATAATTTATATTTAAGTGAACAAATTATTTACCTCGTTATTTTTAAAGAAAACTTTCAGCGCTCTAATTTTTCTTGTACTTGGCTTTCACCTTTACGTTTACGAAGTTTTATGTAAAATATATAATATAGAAATTAAAATAAGACTGATAAGACTGCGGAGAACACTGCTTAACTCAAAGAACGCAACTTAATTATATTCTGGTTGGTCTTCCGTACTTTATAATTACAGCCCGATTATAACCACAAAATTACATTTCTTAATTACTGCGGATCTTCTGATTAGTCAAAATGATACAATTTACAAATCGTTAATAATGATGTATCTCATAAGGAGACTTAGGTAACCCGATGCGGCTTTTAAGTAATTTTATAATATTTTAACAACATAAATGTAAAAATCTATTATAATTAAGAAATAACAAATAATTGTATTAAAAATTCATTTTTCATCGAAAAAAATTTTTTGCTTTCAGAAAATATTGTCAATATAATTAAAAACAACTAAAAACATATAAAAGCATTTGAAATTAAATAATATCTTTGTTTTATTGAGTTTTCAGAGCTGATTTTCAGGTATGGAGGGGGTCCAATTAAAAACAAAAAAAAACATGATTTGCATCCCTCAAAACCTTGTCCTTTTAAATATTGTAATCACTAAACCCGATGCGATAGAATTTCTTGCGTTTTCATAAAATTAGTTAGGGGAGGGGGGTAATAAATATTAAAAAAAAATTTCTGCACTAACTTTAATAAAAAAAAAATATTTATAATAACTTCGATCATCTGTGAATAGATCCTGAAAGTTTCATTAATATCCGACAATTATTTTTTTTGGCAAGATTTATGTGTGTCATACCAAGCAAAAAGAAAAAAACAAAAAAAAAACGTGCTAAAAATTGTCTATGTTATTTTACTCGTTCCGATAATACAAAGAGAAACAAGGTTTTTTTAATCAAAATTTAGAGTGTTCGAAAAAGAAGGAACATTTTTCAAAAATAATTAAAAAGAACTTTCGTCTTTCCTCTTAATAATAACATAATCATTTAGACGATAAAATTTTGTTTCCGCCAAGGTTGGCGTCTTTTGCATCAAGCTATGCTCTTTTTTAGCGAATTCGTGGAGGTGCTTATTTTAGAGTAATCTATGACAAATGGTAAGTTTTGCTTTTTAAGGACTTCATCTAATGTGATGTAATTTAATTTAATCTAATGTACTCTAATTTAATCATTAATGTATTGTAATCTAATATACTTTAAAGACTTCATGTAATTATGTAATGCTTATTATGTATTGTAATATTAATGTAATGTAATATTTACCTAATGTAATCCTTATTATATAATGAAATGTAATTTATGGATTTCATCTATAGCGATATTTAAGCTAAACATGACTTTAAAGCGAGGATGTGGTGTTTACGTAATGTTTAATAAAAAGTCACTTGAGTCCGATGAAATCCTAAAAGACATTGTGCGTTGCACGAAATCATTTTCATTTTTCACAAAAGCACACACACGTCATGTCATCATCTTGCGTCCTCAGCCGAGACTGAACTCGCCAATACTTGGATTGGTGTAGTTCATAATCTTGTCAAATAGCTGAATTCTTGATGCTTCGCTAGGGCTATCAAGGGTGTTTTTTATCGTGACACCATCACTAAATGGATTGCCAACCAAGGCTGAGAGAGACTCCATTCACCCTCCTCTAAGAAAAGGTTTGAATTCAGAGTTTTCCTTCTCCTAGACCAGTTGCCATCCAAGGCTATAGAACCCAGTCTGTCCTGCTATTTACCAATAGCTGGAGGGAGAAGAAAGAGGATTCACACCTTTCCCAAGGGTATTAGCACGTAAGTTGATGTAATGGATTCGACTGGAATTCGAACTCGGCTCTCCGATTCCTCAATCCAAGCCGCTATCCATTACTCTACCGTGCCTCCCCCCCACACACGCACACACACACACACACACACACACACACACACACGCGCGCGCACACACACAGACATACATATTTGCTCGCTATTCGTTCCGAATACATTAATCTGCTCCGACTGTTAGCCAGTTATGTTTGTTGCATATATTTATGAATAAATAATGATGGTATTATAAGGTAGAATAAGACTAATCATTACCACTGAATTTCAAGTGATTAAATTGCTAAATCTAATTTTAAATTTAAAAGTTTTCTTATTTCAATATTTATTTATTAAAATTAGTATTTTTTTAAAAAAATTGTGTCTATTTGGGAAAAATTAACACCTAATTATTTAAATCCGTTTTTAAACAGTAAGATAAAAGCTAGTTCATCCCTTTAAGATAATGTTCATTAAAATAGAAATTGAAATATGTTTCATATCGTAAAAGTTGATGATTTTTGATGTAGGAAAATGTGATTTTTTTTCAAAATACTTATCCAATTACTAAACTATATACATAATAGATTTAAAACCAAATCCTGTCAAATAAAAAAAAATCGAAAAATTATAAATTAATCCAGTAAATAAATATAAATATATGTAGCACATTACGATAAAAAGTATGACATACATGTAAGTACGCCACATTTTCGGCTAAATGTCCATTTGGTTAAATCTCCGTCGGCAAAATGACCGAGTAACTGCCTGAGTATGAATCCATATTCCCTACGCAACCAGCTTTGCGTTAAATAATAAGATATGTATCTGAAAAAGTCATCGTTATTCTCCAAAAAATAATGATTAATTCAATATTCATCCGCAAAGTGAACGCTTATTCTTACAATCTTTTATGATACGGCTTTAAATAACCGAGAAATTGCTGACAATCCGTTTCGCAATTCTGATTAAAACTTTCTCAGTCGAATATACACTTCGTGCCAAATTATTATGGAGATAACTTTTTATCTATTATTTAAGAAACCGTCGAATCAATTCACACAAAATTTTCACACAATATTGGCAACATTGACCTGCGCAATCCCTGAAATGTTCGTACGGATCAGTGCAAGGTAAACAAACTGGTGCCATATTTATTATCAGCACGGTGATTTAAAACGTGCCAAATTATTAGAAAGGTTCAATAAAATTCCCAGAATTGAGCAAACAAAACGTTTATTAATGTTGCACATGAATATTTATGATCAAAAGAAGCTAATAAATTTGATAATCAAACAAATAATAACAGATACAAACAAAGTCACAGTTTTAAACAAATTAATAGGGAATGTGCTTTCCCTGTTTTGAAATTACTTGAAGAAGTCGACGATCCATAGAATTTCTTAACTGTAGGATGTCATCTGCTGTAATGCCGCGAGATATGTTAAGAATTGCTTCCCACAAGTCAGCGTTGCTCCTGAATTGTCGTCCGCTGGCGTACAGTCTTTGCTTCTTGATCCTCCAAAGGTTTTCGATTGGGTTCAAATCCGGAGAATTGGCTGGCCACTTCATTTCTCGAGGTCCATCGAAGCCTAACTCTTTCAAATATTCAGTAGTCTTGTGAGCAGCTTGTGAGGGAGCATTATCTTGTATAAAAACAATGGCCCTTCTGAAGGCAACTCTTTGCCTTTTCATCCATGGTTCAAGATGCTCCTTCATAAACGCTATGTATGCATCAGCAGTCATTTTGACGCCATCTGGTACTCTCCATGGCCCCACTAATGTTTTTCCAATAATACCACCCCACATCATTATGCCTCCACCGCCTTGTTGGCGTCTCACACGTTGATGGCGATTCTGTCCATTCATTACCCAGCATTTGCACCATCTATCTGGCCCATCAGGTGTTGCTCGAGTTTCGTCTGTGAACAAAACTTTAGAGAAGTCAATCTTCATATTGTCCACGGCCCATTTCAGTTGATTTTGAATGTGTTTTCTCGTCAACGGAGGCTTCGATACAAGTTGAACTGTTGTTGCTATTTCCCTGAGATACCAACACCGAGTACTTTTAGACACAGTAGGATCCCCAATGCGACTGAAAAGCTCTTGACTAGTAAATCCAGGGTTCTTCGTGGCCCCTCGTTTAAGTCGTGACATGAGACGACGTGAAATAACACTCGGCTTGCCTTTATCTGCCCTTTTGCGTATTTGTGTAGGGTCAGCGGTAAACTTTTTCACTGTTTGATGACACCTCCCTATCATTTTAAAAATTTCTAGGGTAGATTTACATTTTGAGAGTTCTGAGGTGATAGTTTTCTTTTCAGCATCACTTAAACTGCTTTTACGGCTCATCTTTTCACTAAATTCTTACACATTTCTAATAATTTGGCACGCGCAAATCACCGTTCTGATAACAAATATAGCGCCAGTTTGTTTACATTGCGCAGATCAGTAGGAAAATTTCAGTGATTGCGCAGGTCAGTGTTGCCAACATTGTGTGAATTGATTGCACAGTTTTTGAAATATTAGAAAAAAGTTAGCTCGATAATAATTTGGCACGTAGTGTATTTTGTGTTCTGGAAAAATGAGTTAACCTCATAAAAAATACATTTAATCTTATGATTAAAATATCTGAAAACTTTCATTGCCGAAAAGGAAACATTCAAATCAAGGGACCGTTAGAAAAGAATTTAAATTATATATTAGCTCATCTATGTGTCTGCTTAGATTTTCTTTATTATTCTAATAAAAATAATTTTTGTGTGTGACTGTTGTTGAAAATAAAAACAAATGATTTGAAAACATCCTCTTCAACGCCAGTTAAGAAGAGAATAGAAAAAAAAACATATACTGATATATAATAGAAAATAAATTTGAAACAAACACTAATAAAACACTT
>CAHIKZ030004270.1:1000000-1047500 GCA_903632075.3 Acanthosepion pharaonis
CAGAAAAAATGTCTGTGGTTTGTCACTTATATCTGCTCACATGATTGCAAAATCCACAGTAACATCTTCCTCCACTAACTACCAATTTCCTTCTTTTTTAATGTGCTGTGTCTCTAAAGAACGTAGGCGATCATAGACCTCCCCACCTTCCTATCTCTTGTAGGTCTTAATAAAATTAGTCTTTTTGTTATTTCTCCTAAATCCTGTTCTGCCATCCAAATGCTCATGCCCATCACGTATGTTACGCGCTACTTTCCTGAATCCATCTTTAACCCAATCTGCCCCGTGCGTATCAAATTTTCCAAAACCCCCTTCCTCATTACGTGACGTAGAACATCAGCTATCTTTTCCTGAAGTTAAGAATTTTCCTTTTTGTTTCCATTCTCTCAAAAACCTAGTTGTTGCTCCCATGTTCGGCCTATGGTACTATCAGCATCTTTCTGTAGAAGATCATTTCTGTTGTTTCAAGTCTCTTTTTCATCTTAGAGGAAACTGTTCAGCATTCACTGCCATACATGGAAACATATATCACGTAACATTTCAGTCTCAATTTCTTTGCTTCTAAGGAAATTTTTTATGTCTCTTAATGCTCTACTTAGCTTTTGGAAGGCACCTTTGGCCATCCCAATACATCTTCGGATCACAGCGACGCACTTTACATCCTGTTAGAACACTTTTCGTATATCGAAATTACTATACGTGCTTGATTTTAGTATCCCGGATATTTAATTTGCATTTTGGGGTCATTATTTTGCTGACAGACATGCTCTCTGCCTTCTTGTATATTATAATTATTCCTTATTCTCGCTCTACTTCGGTACATTCTGTAAGAGAATTTGTAGTTGCCTTTCCGAGTTTGCTATCAGCACTCTTTCATCTACATATTTAATATTATCAAGATTGTGGCCACGAATAATGAATCTTGATAGGACTTCTAATTCTCTTCAGAAGTGCCTTGCTGTGTCGGTTGAATAAGTCCGGTGAGAAAACATATCCTTGTCTTACAACCCTTTCTATATTTGTGTATCTGTTGAACCCATTATCTGTCCATATGCAGTATGTTTGCGGCCAGTATAGATTCTTGAATATTCTAATGTCTTTCCCGGATATAATACGACTTCTTCGCAACTATCAACAGCTACTTGGTACTGACTTCGGTTCTCCGACCTGCTAAGTCGATAAATCAACGAAAGAAAGTAATTAATTTAATTTCTGCGCGGCATGTATTTGTTCACATCAGCCTCATGGTAGAACCTTTCCCCTCGCCTTATTTCTGGATTTTATTATTCCTTACCAAAATATGTTTTATTAAGAAAAGTCTACATTAAAATCAAAGAGAGCTGGATAGTTAAAGAAGCTAACTGCATATTTCCCGCTAGAATTAATCAATTCCCTACCATGGGAAAACTTCTCAATTATGTAGGAATTCATTACTTGATTTAGCAAGTTCAATTAAATTAATGTTTCTCTCCCGAGAATCCTGAATCCAACTTCAAGCATGAAGTTATACGTTTTAATAAATTCTCTCACTTGCACCTTGGAACATTATACAAATAACAAAAGCTTTATCATGCATCTTTTCCCAGCTCTAGTCTATGAAAAGTAGTCCCGGTAATATCTAACAGCCAACAACATTCGACCAATAATCCTCATGGGTTAGATTTAAGGTAATCAGGCGCCTTATTTGAGAAGAATGCTTTCTCTGTTTGATACACTTTACAAAATTAGACCAAATTACAATTTAGGGATATATATATATATATATATATATATATATATATATAGGTATATATATATATATAGGTCTTTTTTTTACAAATACTTTCACGGTAACTGTTCCGATGAGCTGCTGGAATTTGAGCGTTCAGCTAAGCTGGCATCTCGGGCTTACCCATTCACTGTCGAAACTGTTAAATGTAGCTGTCTCTTCTACTCCCAATGCTTCATTTCTCGCACTTCTCGCCTGTTGAACTCCCTCCCCATTTCTTGTTTTCTTGATAGCTATAATCTCCAACTATTCAAATGTAATCAAATGTTAATCGACGTTTCCAGACGACCTGATCTATCCCCAACCTCTTCATCCTTTCCTCTATCACCCCTATTTGCTCTCGTTCCTACTTTCTGTAACCCCTTGCGTGCTAGTAGCTTCCCGCCTTGCTTGGGGTTGAATGCTAAATACATACATATATATATATATATATATATATATATATATATATATATATATATATATATATATTGAAGAAGATCATTATTCAAACACATATTGTTAAAAATAACAGACAACGAATATCTATTATCTTTTATCATGAGGCTTTTCAAGCATCGTATAATGGCATTAGTTTGAAGAGAAAATAAAGTAAAAACTGTCCAACATTTGTATATTTCTTGTTGATTTAAGCTTTCGGCTCACATAATACATCATCGAAGTGGTTATATGGACATCACAGCCGAGATGTCCACCGTTAAAATGATATCCTGTTTTGTTTAGAGAGAAGTTTGCTGTGCAACGATAACGGTCGCAGAATAACAGACGCAGATCGTAAATTAGTAATGCAGTTCTATGACCGCGCGAAAGTGAGGAATGCTATCAATAGAAACATAGGTTTAAATGAATTGCACTATGTTGTGACTGGTTTGAAATGTAATTTTTTGAGTGTAGGTTGCTTTCTTTTAATATCGATGACCTCCAATATCTTAAGGTACTCGTTACTGTTTGCATGTGTGAGAATTTTTTGTTATCAACTAATATCTGCCTAATATTATGTACATGGCTATATTTTTCTAAGAAATATTGTTTAATGGAACTAAGATCAGAAACGTGACGTGTAAGTCGACGAGAGAGCGTGTTTGTAGTAAAACCAATATATGTAGCGGGTTTGTTATTAACATCAGAGATACAATCTCTGAATGGGCATGTATATAGATACACTACATTGTTTTTCGTAGATGATTCTTGTGTGTTATATGGTTATTCGAGACTATGAGGTCAACTGTTTTAAATCTTTAGAATTTATGATGAGCTTAACTTGTTTTTTTTAATGTTAATGGGTTTAACATTTCTACCTATTATATGTTTGAGTGTTGTCTCATCCTGTTTATAATTATTATGCATTTGATTACAGTAGTTTATGTTAATAGTATTATCTCTATTTTGATGTACAGCATTGTTGTCACAATTATTAATATTATCAATTCTGTTAGTGGTATTATTAAGTTTATTGAGATACATTTTAATCTGTTGATCAATGACAGAAATAGGGAATCCATTATTAACGAGAGTCTGAACATATGTAATTCTTTGTAGAATATGGTTTTGGGGGCATTCACTATTATAATTAAGAAGAAACAAGTCAATGCTAGTGGATTTTCTGTATAAAGAAGTAATACATTTGTGTCGGCACGAATCAATAAGTACATCAAAGAATGAAATTTTATTATTAATGTTGAGTTCTAGTGTTAATTTGAGGACGGAGTGACTTTCAAATCTGTTCTAAGTTATGTAATTTGATCAATATTTTTAGCTAAAATGAAAATATCACCTATGTATCTCACATATAGTGGTTATTAGTTTCATTATGTATTTTATTTTCTAAATGTACCTGATAATAATTAGAAAAAATGGAGCCTAAAGTGGATACCATCGTCATAACGTCTATTTGAGTATAAATATTGCATTAGGTGTCATAAAATTGTACTTGAGTGGTACATGCCAATAATATTTTTTTTAAATAGTGCTATTACTATTAATAGGCGGGAAAGAAGTGTGATTCTATAAATCACGGATTATGATGACAATCTTTTCATGGACGGATATATAAGTAAATACATTTTGTACATCCAAAGATTTGATTATTTGGTTGTTTGGTTTTACAGCATAAAGAATATGTATAAATTAGTTTGCGGAGTTAATACAATATTTACTTAGTAGGTATGGAGTAATTAATTTGTTAAGGATTTTTTAAAAGTAATATACTGGTGTAGATCTTTGTTAAGTCATAGTTCGGAGAGGACGATTTGTTTAATAGAATTTTACATTTCCGTAAAGGTAGCCAGGTTGATAGTCACCTATAATCTTTCGAAATTTATAAGATTCTACTTCAGCATAGCAGTAATAAGGTTATTAATATGGTTTTTAAGTTGGAAGGTTATTAGTTAACTTTTTAAATTCATTGCGATTACCCAAAATGCTCTGTATTTTTGAGTGCTACTCACGTTTGTTTAAATTAACGAACGCATTAGTTTAATCGGTTTGTCAGAAACAATACTGTAGTGATTTTTAGTTGTTTTGCTGCTTTTAATAAAAGAGTGTCTATAATTCCATTCAGATATTTATGGTGTCGGTGTTTAATAGATTGTTCTTCAAGTAAATCTTTTAACCCCACTTGTGTAGTAATATGGTTATCTTGTTACAATAGAAGTATTTGTTGGTATACAGTTTCAATTTGCGTTTGTTTAAACATTAGATTAGTTTTCTGTGCGACGTTAAAATTTGTTCCAAGATTAAGGAATTCCATTTCATTTGGAGGGTGTTGACAATCTGATAGGCTAATGAAGATGTCATTGGTGTTTGTTACGAGTGTTTTCCTTTATATAATTTGTTTAGGAGATTGGAAGATTCCTTTAAAATGGCCACCTTCGGCGTTGAGCCGTTGTAATTCTTGTGTGCATATGATTATTTGTCGTTTGATGAGATTCCATTGCACTTTCGTGGTATTAGGATCGTTTAATGCTACGGCATAGTGTAACTTGACTTTAGCATATTGGGCAGCAGACCATTATTCAAACACAGACTGCGAATGTATGTTATATGATATCATGTGCATTTAAAACTTTTTGTGAAAATGAAGACAAAAACTCTACATTTGGATATTTATTTATTAGTATCTGAGGTGAGGTATTATGTACATTATTTACATTATTCGGACTATTGTCCTCATTTTTGTCGCCATATTTATTACAACGTCTCGGCCGTTGAACGCTCCGGCCTTCTTCAATTGTTTGGAATGTCGAACTGAACCCTTTATTTCGCTCACTGGTATAGACTGTTCTAGTTCCACGTGCCATTTTTTAGTGCATGTCAGTTATCAGTTGTCTCCTATTAATTTCCACTCTGAAATTTCTCCACTGCCTTAGCCGGGTATTGAACTCACACTCTTTGGGTCCTGTCACTGTATCTAACTCATACCTTTATCTACTGTGCCATGTGTCCGTATCTGTGTATAGATTTCTGGGTATTATAAACCTAATTTCTCCAGCAACTCTTTTTTTTACCAGTGCTCACATTGCGATTTTTGCTCTTATCACTTCGTTTTTTACCAGAGGTCATATTGCAATTTTTGCTGTTATTATCGCTTTTCTCTGGCACTCTTTATTACTGGTTCCCATATTGTATTCATTTCTATGCTTGGTCGGCTCAGGAAATTTTTGTGGCCTAGCATATGTGCCGATTCCTTAATTTCTTTATAGGTCTTCGATTTAAGCTTTGTCAAACGACAAATATGGGATTTTGTTTTTAAGTATTATTAACTTCTTTTCTTGTTTGACTCATTAAAATGTAGTTTTTTTGCGATATTTTAAATGCTAGCAGCAGCGTTTATTCAAGGCTTCGCGAATTGTGTGTGGCCGGAATTCGCACTTTTTTAAATAGCAAATCTTCATGTCGAATTTCAGTCATTCTAAATATTTGGCGTGGCTTTGTGGTTGTTACATTATCTTCCCTCTGAGAGCCTCTTTTTTCAAAGATGTCCTTAGCCTAATTTTTGGGCGAAATATTTTCCTTAGAGCCACCAGTAGAGACCTGCAAAGCGAGGAACCACCAGGCTAGGTACTCTGAGTCGACCAATATTCATTCCGTTCCTATTCCATTGTTTACCAAGAAGTTATTGACTAAGTATTATCATAATGATCCCTTTGTAACATATTGCAAGAAGCTCATTCACTAACACTCTACGTGGAGTAGCATTCAGGTTTTTATTACATATATATATATATATATATATATATATATATATATATATATATATATATATATATATATCTTACAACTTTCTACAATTATATAATCAGACACTTTAGAATCGCCGATGAACTTGAGCGTGAAATTAATATATATATATATATATATATATATATATATATATATATATATATATATATATATATATATATATATATATCAGTCGAATCTATTACATTCACTTACGCGCCAATACCCTTGGAAAAGTATTAATCCTCTTCTTCTCCATCCAGCTATGGGTAAATCGCTGGGCAGACTGGCTTCTATAGCCTTGGATAGCAACTATTCTAAGAGACGGACCACTCTGAATTCAAAACCTGCGGAGGGTCATTTGGGACCTTGTGGCACATAGTGCACCAGGTGTCTGTAATCGGCCCTTCAAAAAGTTTTGTTGTTTTTGCATAGAACATTCACCATTATATTCAAATCATATGTGCTGGTGTATGGCTGTCGGTCCTTCGGAACTTAGCTTTTGATCCTCATACGTCGAATACGGGAGAGAGTCTACCATATATATATATATATATATATATATATATATATATATATATATATATATATATATATATAACCGGGTGTAGTAACAAAATTGTCGAAATCGTTCTAAAAGAAAATGTCTATTTGTTAGAATAAGTTTTAAACCGTCTTATCTTAGAAATGATTAAAAATATGTTACTGGAAGATGTTTATAACACTATTTGACATTATTGTGAATAATATGAATATATAATTAGTCTTCAACATCAGAGAAGAATCATGATGAAATCGATCATAAACGAACGTGTCATATTTATCATTAATCTATCATAACTAAGGACGAGAATCGCATGAAGGTTTTGAAATTAAGGCCGAGTATTTGTCATGAAAACACTCCAACGAGTGCACAGGATCGCATAGTCAGTAAGATTATGACTTGCAACATCATACTTGTTCACCCAAGAGACCCTACCGAAACAGTACTATTCCGACAGGCGAACCTGAAGCAAAAAAAAAAAAAAGAAATACAAAAAACAGGGAACAAATGAACACATTAACTAACTGCCATTGCTGATCTTGAAATTACAAGCGACCAATCATTAATGACTTACGTCACTTCCTCCTCAGCCAAGACGATATAAAAAAATGAATAGACAGCATGCTCGTCTTTTTTCCATCTGAGGTTCACCACGCGGAAAGACATTCTCAACGAACAGTTTGACATAACAGGTAAGTAATGGGAAGAAAAGTTTCCTTTCATATAAAGCGTTACTTTAACCAAAAAAGAAATAAAAACAATATATCGAACGCATTTATTGGAATTATTGTCATATATATATATATATATATATATATATATATGTGTGTGTGTGTGTGTGTGTGTGTGTGTGTGTGTGTGTGTTCGTTCGTGTGCACGTGTGTGTGTGTATTATTCTAGGCTCATGTTTCATCTTATTCAAGATGTACTTGGCTCTATCTAACCTTCCAACTTTCTGGCCTGGAGTAACAAGCTACCTCACAGGTTTAACGTACGATTTCATTTTCAAGTGTTTGTTCACTACTCTTTGGAATGACATAGCTGAAACTCCTCTCTCACGTGCCGAACGATATATAGATTGGGTTGAATCTTCTCTAGTTGATCTATTTAGAAAGGCTTATCCTTTTTCGTGTTGTCACCTCCTGATTCACTTTTCCTCCCTAATGTTCACCCTTTTTTAAACCTATTCACTCTTTTCTGGATGGTTCTTGAATGAACTTTGAAGAGGGAAGCCAGAATATGAAGATTGATATAATTCTTGAAGGCCTGAATGATCTTTTATTTTCACATCATTGCTCAGTTAGGAAGAGAGTGGGGCTGAGACAAAAGAATTTTATCCTGTTCTTTTTTCTAAGTGAATAGTTGAAAGGGATTTTCAGTGATTCTTAAGGCCTATGGAGTCAAGATGACTAATTGTTTTATCTGAAAAACTGGAAGAAAGAAAGTCAATTAGTTTAGTGTTTTTGTTAGATATTAAACATTTTAATAGATAGCCAATTATGCTGTTACACGATCTGGGCAATTTCAATTTTGCTGTTACATCCGTGTACACACACACACACACACACACACACACACACACACACACACACACACACACACACACACACACACACACACACACACACACATATATATATATATATATATATATATATATATATATATATATATATAATGGACTCTCTCTCGTCGGTTTTGACGTATAAGCATCTGACAACTTCATTGATTCAGTTATGAAATTTTATGCGATAATCTTAAGTGACACTTAAAACCCGCTAGTGATTTACAAAGGAGGCCGCATATCGACCAAGAATAAGGATTGTAGGATGAGATCACTGTTAGATTGGCTGACATTTTAGATCTTGCTCTCGCTTCCTGAAGACGATTTAGACAAACTAAAACACGTTGATCTCCATTCTACCCGCGCTCGAGGGTGTTATCAGATTTATTTCTCTCTCTCTCTCTCTCTCTGTACATATATATATATATATTATAATAAAAAGAAAGAACAGTATGATATATAATCCAGTGTTCTTAACTGATATTTTTATTTTTACAAAACAGTGCTCATTGTAAATTTACAGAGCATAAATATTATAAATTAACTGATGTAAAATATATTTTCTTCGATACACAGGTATTACTATGTTTCAAAAACCGAAGCTAAATTTAATTATATAATTAAATTAAAAACATTACTTGTATTTCATCTACAAGTGAACTTTAGAATAACTTATTTTAAAATTTACTGAGTTTTAAACACACATACAATTCATAATTATTGGTTTCCAAGGATACAGAGAATTCCAACCATTTAGATAAATCAATTATGAGTGATGTTCGAAAATCTGGTCTATTCTTGGTACGGTATGGGTGCATTTTTCAACTAATTTTGATATCCGTTAAATGCATGTTTTTTTTTATCAACGAGGAAAAGGTTTTCGGCATTTTTCCCGTTAAGTTCGTACTTATATACATAAATATTATTTCTAAAAGGGTTGTTTGAATATGTTATATTGAACAACAATTTTAAAATATTATTTATACTCTTAATTACTAGTAGACTATATTTAGTTTTAAATTAAATAAATGTAATAGAATTACTTAAATTTTATAAAAAAATATTATTACATATAAAATATAAGTATGTATATTACAACTCACAATTTTTTTTAATTATTTTATTTTATTTTTAAATATTATTTGAAAAGTTTTGACAATGTCGGCAAAGAATAGCTATTACATATCTTTGATTCAATAAATTTTTATTTTTTATAAACTTAGTAATATATAGTTTCTCATGTATGCACAAAGGACATGGGTAATTTAATGAGCTAGATATTCTAGCTTTTCTTATTAATTTCCATTTTGCTGTAGGTGTTTCATTGGTTTCTTTTAAGTGCCAGAAATATTTCGGTAGGGACGCCTGATTTCGGTATTTATTTATCCTCAATGAACTTTGATGTCGATTGAATCTCATTTTGAAATCATGGCTAGTGCAACGTATATAGATTTTTATGTTTTCGGGATTCTTAATAGATGAGATATTGCATTGTTATACTAATGATTCCGTGCTACATTTATTTTGTAGAGGAGAGTTATGAGGATTTCCACAGTTAAATAATTTGTGTTTGTATTTTTCTCATTTTATTTTTATATTATCTAAATTTCTTTGGTTGTTGTCTAAGTGTTTATTCAAGATATTAGCATTATGTTTCTTAATAATTTCTCTACGTTTTCAGTACAGCTGTAAATTAATTTTAGTGTATATTTATTGAAAATATTACTGCGTTTACTATTTTTAGGATAATGCTTAACGATTAATGCAAGGAATTTTTTGTCCTAATTTGTTCTTCACAATTTGGTTGTATGCGCGTGGAAACAAAAATTATGAATTGTGTCTGCGTTTAAAACTCAATAAATTTAAAAATATGTTATTCCAAAATCCGCTTGAAGATAAAACAGAACAAATGCTTTTAATTTAATTATATAATTAAATTTGAAGCATTTAGCTTCGGCTTTTGAAACATGATAATTCCTGTGTAGCGAAGAAACCATATTTTAAATCAGTTAATTTATTATATATATATATTTATATATATATATATATATATATATATATATATATAGATTTAACAAAGTATATAATTGGTATACACGGAATGAATTCCAATAACCAACAATTACTATTCTTAAAAGAGTGCTCAATACAAAGTAGAGCAGATATAATTATTTTATAAAAAAATTATAAAATAAGTATGTTATAAAATCACTACAAAAAAATAGCCATTTTGTTTCAACACACTCTGTGTCTTATCAAGTGATGATGTTGAAAATAAAATAAATGGTTTTAAAAGTTTCAGATTAATTAACGATCCTACACTAGGGGGGAAACATTGTTACAAAAGCTAGAATAACCAATCAAAAACGAAGTATAGAAAGATTCAAAAGCTTGACAACGAAATCCTGCTCTAATAGCTATTCAGATCTTTAAATACGTGTAATATTAAAAATAATTTATACTAACTAATAATTATAAATTTACATGATAGAATTTAATATTAAAATTAAAAACTGGCAATTTTAAAATCCAAATTTAATCACTATTAAGTTTAAAAACTACAAAATTATTGAAAAAAAAAATATATATGTTTATTCAATTCATTTTTTCATTGAAATTACGTTCGACAAGACAAGACGCTATAATACATCCGGTCATTTGATAATACATGTATATATATTTTTTTCTTTTCCCTTTCTTTTCCGTTTTTATTTTAAAGTTTGGGGATATGGTCTTAAACTCACGCATGACACAACAAAAACACAATCAGATTATAATACATAAGCATCCAGACATAATTAGATACACACACACACACACACAAACATACACACACACAAAAAAAAAAAAAAGGAGAGGTGGGGGAATACATGAACATCTCTACAGCCCTTTATGAAAAAAAGGAGACGTGAAACTAACACTTATACACACACACAGTTAAATGTGAATACACTCTACATACACATAGACACCGATATATACACATACATACATCCACAGACAATGGCATAGATATTGAGAAATCACAACCAGTAAATATTTCAGACTTAAATAAATGCTAACCACTTATTGAATTATAACTTAAGGGAGCAAATATACAAAGATAAAAATATATATAGATTTATATATATATATATATATATATATATATATATATAGAGAGAGAGAGAGAGAGATAGATAGATAGATAGATAGATAGATAGATAGATAGATAGATATTATGTATTTTGGAAAGTTTATGTCGAATTTAATGGGAATTAAAACAAAAAACGTATGCCTTTAAATATTTATTCAATTAACTATGAACCTTTTTTTCTCTATTTTTTCTTCAAATTTGATTTCATCTGCTCAGAATATCCGTAGTTTCACGGCAAAGTACTCATTAATAGTGTTTTTTTTATGTCATCTAAAGAATTACATTTTTTCCATTGAGATCATTTTGCAAGGATCTGAATAAATGAAAATACGTAGCAGCAATGTCTAGTGAATATGGCGGGTCGGGTAACACTTTCTAGACAAGCTGCAACGATTTTTGCTGGGTCGCTAAAGCCATGTGCGGTCTGGCAATATCCTGATTGAAAAAAAATCACCATTCCTGTTAGCCAATTCTGGGCTTTTTTTCTTAAATTACTGCTTTTTATTCGTTCAGTTCCGAGCAGTACTTTTCAGAATCAATTGTCTGGTTACTTTTCAGAAGCTCATAGTACAGTATTCCTTTCCAATCTCACTAGACGCGCAGCTTGATTTTTCAAAGATAAAGACCTGCTTTTGACGTGGTTTAAGTTGACTCATGTCCCTTACCCCAGGATATTTTTCAATGAACATGTTTTGTAAAGGATCAATTTCTCATCAACCATAATCAATTTGCTTAAAAAAGGTGCATTTTCATTGCGTTTATACAGCAAATCATAGATGAAATACGATCCAAAACATTCTTTTCACAAAGATCATGTAGTCCCAAAATATCGTGGAGACTTGAATACCCAGGGCTCTCTAAGAGCTCATGGATTGTTGATGTTGAGATATTTAGTGTTTCTGTCAATTCCAGAATTATGTAATTCGCATCATTCTCAATCAATATCTTAATTTCGGCGTAATCTCTAGTGGGGGGTGTTCTGCCTGAGCGTTCTTCATCAATATGTCTACAACCACCAACTCTAAACTTAGCGAACCACCTCTGTACAGTTCTGTCAGCTAAAACACCTTCACACTAGACAGCCCATATCTTTTTTGATGTTTTTACGGTAACCAAAAAAAGCATTGAGTGTCTAAAATGCAATTTATAGTCTTTCAATTCCATCGAAATTCAAAAAGGACACGAATTAAGTAATTTTAAATGTTCTTTCTCAATAGATAGTTTGAAGTGTGCTCTAATCAAAAATGTAAGCATGCTATATCTCTCGATATATTTGACGCGTTTTAACCTGTTGGAAATTGAATGACTAAAAATCAGCATGAACTTTCCTGACAACCCAATAGGAATGATCGATTTTATTTCACCTTGATACAAAATATTTTTTTTTTGGTTTCGGCTGAGCGTTTCAATACACAACATTCATTAACTTGCATTTCTTATTCTCTTTGAATTTGAGTTTCTCGTCTATAGCATGTTGCCATTTCGTATAGTGTTTTATCGTTTATCGTACGACCTTCATAGCAAAGGCGGCAGTAGCTGTTCTGATTTTAATTCCTTAAAACCAAAGGTAAGCAATTTACATCTCACAGACATGTGATTACCCACAGAGACAATTTTGCGATTAGCATTGCGCCGAAGAAAGTGGGATCGCTTGAGTCAGACATTGCTTTTAACGCCCTGAGGGTGTTTTCACATTTATAGGTTGAGCGCAAATTCTTGATCACACGGGAGACAAGTGTACTATCTTACGAAATATATGTTTATATTAGACTGGCTTTTAGAAAATAGGAAAACCATTTTTCTAATACATTGTGTAAAACATGTGGCGTGGGAAGAAGCTGTAAATGCGACATAAAGCAAAAGGAATGAGAACATAGGTGGATTGAAAAGTATTAAATCCCCTACTGTTACAACAAATGTCTACAAATATTTTTTTCCTAATTGCTCACGCTGTTGCATGAACAAAATAAGACGAAGGTGTTCAAATAACGAACGTATGCAGGAAAGATAGCCCTACAATTTTTTTTTAAGTATTTCAACCCAAGCAAGGCGGGAAGCCACTAGCACGCAAGGGGTTACAGAGGATTTGGAGCGATAGCAGATAGGAGTGATAGTAGTAAAGATGAGGAGAAGGATAGTGGATAGATCAAGGCAATTGGTGATGTTACATTTGAATAGTTGAAGATTATAACTATCAGGGAAACAGGAATAGGGAAGGGAGTTCCACGGGCGAGAGGTGCGAGATATGAAGCTATTGGAGTAGAAGTGACGGCTACATTTAACAGTTTCGACAGTGAAACGGGTGAGCATGATGCCAGCCTCGTAGGACGCTTGAATTCATGAAGTCCGGGAACCAGCGAAAGCAGCTCATCGGAGCAATTAAAATGAAAGTATTGAAGAGTTTAATATTATAGTGTCATTGGAAGCATCCTTTCAGGATTTTGTTCCACACGGTAGAAATTATTGGGGAAATACAATGCGATTGAACGTGGCATAATGAGTCTTAGCTCTGAATTTCGAAACAGGCAAAGCCTAAGCTATGCAACTCAACGAAAAATTTGCCTTGGAAATAGCGAGAGACAAGCGAGAGATTAGCGATATTCCTTTGTGAAGAAAAAGGTATATAGAATGTGAAATCTAACTATTCATCACACACAATGCCGAAGTGACACATTTGAAGAATATCAATGCTGAAACATGTGGACAGGGTAGCAAATATATGGAAACAGTACACCATTTTCGTTTTGATCAACTTTTTGTAAAGATGGACCATTCTCGAAGGAGTGACGTATTTCTAGGAGAAGTAGTTTTTAAGCTGTATTCGTAAGAAATGAACTGCACATTATACTCAACAATGCCATACATACATACATACATACATACATACATATATATATATATATGTGTGTGTGTGTGTGTGTGTGTTTGTGTGTGTTAAATTTCTCAAAATATCTCTGTAGAGAAGACAAATTGCATTAAATAGACAATCGGAAATAGTTAATAATATCCCCAAATAGGTCATCGCAGGAGCGTCTTTTTAACATTTTTGAAATTCATGTAACTACATAATATTTCGCTTTTGTTTATCATCACTTGCTTTGATAAAATCGAATGACGGAACACGTTGTAAAGGACTAAGTTTGTCTATTTTCTCCATATATATATATATATATATATATATATATATATATATATATATATATATATATATATATATTGACATGTGTACTCAGCCTTCTAATTTCTAATTACCTAAAAGGATTATAATCGCATGACTTTTCTCTACCACATACCAATTGATTTAAAAGGATGCTGACAGTTTTCTGTTAGTCCAGGAATGTGAATTCTAATCGAATTGATTCTTAGAAGTAATTAAGAAAGTACATAAGTTTTACCTTTGTAAAATACATGAAACTAGTAAGGGAAGGCCAAAAAATGAAATGATAAATTTACCTTTTTGAGAAATTATCCGGGGATTGTAACTGATAAAATTAACTTTATTGTGAATGACTAGCTCTTATCAGAACTAATGGAATCTGAACTTTATGAAATTGGATGATGTTCTTCATAAATTTCATCTGTTTGTTTGGAAACATATTTGCCGGCATTAAAATAAAAAGAACAATTCTTAAGACGCATGCCTTGTCAGTCAAATTGGAGAAACATTGTTCGAATGAATTCCTGGTGCCTAAGTAGAATTTATTTGAATTACATGACCCCGTACAGAATAATATATATATATATATATATATATATATATATATATATATATATATATATATATATATAAACGGTAACTAATTCCAATTGAAATCTGATAAAAAAATATAAATAATACGTAGAAATATTGAAAATGTACGCCTTGCCTGATTCGAAAATTAGCTTCGTAGCCTCAGGGAACCATTCCTCGAATCACCATTTCTCAGAATCTACTTTAAGGGTAGACGGGATTAATCCCTAGCTCCACAGAGATTTCGAAAGACATCTTCCAGGAGTAGTTTACGCCTGTTTGCATGCTTTATCTTTACAAAATTTAGATCAAAGCAAAAATAGAGCATTCTTTTCATTTCTGGTCTATAACCGCACAAAATTCTTTTTTCAGACTGTGCCATTATTGGTTCCGAAATTAAAACCAAACTTTTCTACAAGCCAGTCTTTGAGATGTCAACGAACATCGGTTGCCAATTTTGAGATGTCATCGAATACTCTTTGTCACTTTCGTAATACTGGTTGTAGTAGAGACTTTGTAATCGCAGATACAACTATAGCCCGCCGTTGAACAATACAGGTGCCAATAAGCCCTCGAATAACACTTGCTCTAATAGTACTTGTTCGATAATACTCGCTCGAATAGTGATCTATATAGTGATAAGAATAGAAGAATAGTACAGTGAATAGAGTAGAGAATAGTGGTTCGTATAATAATAGAGGATAATGTAGAAATAGCGGTTTGTATAGTATAGAGGATAGACTAGAAGTAGCGATGAATTGGACGACACGCGATTTCCTACATATGCGTTTTTTTTATGGTCATGTCGTCTACTTAATTCAATAATGGGGTCGCCCGTGTTTCCTCACTGTCGATCTATGTTCAAACTCAAGTGTCGGCAGCGACACTTTATTCTTATATAACACCTGTTCTACAAGATACAGCTCTGTATCTACTAAAAGGTGTCGTGCTATGGTTATTTTTTCCATATATTTGTTGGTCTCCACTTTTATATAAAATGTCATATTCTGCTCGTGTAGGAATTCGATTAGATAACAGTATATTAGTCAAGTATATGTCTGCATGATTTTTTTTTTTTTGATTTTTAACGCATATCAATCTTTTTCAAGTGATTAAAAACTGTTGTGGTAGGATCCACCTAATTTACATAGTGGAGTACCGACCATATAAATATGGGTGGTACCGGGAAGACGAGGGAAGGAATAAAGAGATTCAATCTAGAGACTCTGCCCGACTGCGACAAAGTCAACACATTCTCTAGGAACGGTCTTCCCAAGAATATACAAAAGACTATATGTAAATATTGTGCACACTTTCTTGTTTCAATACATTTTGTTCTAAGTACATTTTGTGTTGTATTATTATTCCATGCATTAGTCAAGTTTCAACAAAAACCATATATTATTTTCATATTTTAAGAATTTGTATGTGTTCTACTAATAGATACTAATACTAATGGATAATATGTTCTAATAATTAACGGGGAGTGGCGTGGAGAACAGGTGGATCCATAGCTTTCCAAATGCTATTAACTCATGAGCGAATACAATGAACCCGATAGAAATTGGAACTCGGCTCTTTGATGAACAATTCCGATCGCATAGTCAAGCTCACAGCAACTCGTAGTCACAAGCTGTCACGTGTCACAAGCTGTCACGTGTCTACGTATATGGACCAGGCTCGACATTACTTAAAGTCGCTGATCGTACAGGAATCAGCGTGAAAATAACGAACACTACTAGAAATGGAATGAGGTTCTTCAATTTCCAAAGCCAATTACATCATTTGCACATTCAAGCTCAAAGCTCTTTCTATCCCCAACCACTGAGGTACTGACCAGGCTAGACTTTACTTAAATTCGGTGATCGATCGAGAACCAGCGTTTCAACTTTTTATGCTGTCAATGAAAGGACATATCATCTCAATGAATAAATTCATAAATTTTGCACGAATAACTAACCATAAATTCAAAATTGTACTTCTTAAACTAGATTGAATAATTAATTTAATGATTTAATTAATTAACCAACCGAAACTGAATAGTTATTCTGTCAAATCATAGTGTTTGAATTAATCTCTAGTGCTGCAATTATTCCAACACAGAAATAGTTATGTAGTAGGGTGATTTTATACTCTAGTCTCATCTACGCGCTGGCCTCCCATTGTTTATACTATTTTGCGCCACATTCCATGCTAATGGGGGCACGGGTAAATATATTGAATAATAAATAAACTGTCCAAATTCATATCTATCTATCTATCTATCTATCTATCTATCTATATATATATATATATATATATATATATATATATATCGTTACGAACTTGGAAAAAAAAAAGGAAAAGATGGGAAGCGCCACAAGGGAGTCAGCGAATAACTAACACAAGACGATGGATTTTAGATAAAACATTTATTTACAAATACACAAACAAGCAAAAAGAAAAGAAAAATTATCTAACAAAGGGATCATAGAAGAACAGAAAACGCGCGAATATATATATATATATATATATATATATATATATATATATATATATATATATATATAACAAGATCAAGACAAGAAATCAATTGATCTGTTTTGATGGGTCAGTCGTGTTGATATCTCCACACTAGGTTCTAATTCGCCTAAGCGAGAGTCCTTATGCGAAAACATTATTTTGTCGGCCGACAAATTTCCTGGAATCCTTTTCCTTAGAAATGGCCTGGGATCTACAGCATGGCGTTCGAGCGTTCATTGCTCGATTCGGTTTAGTAGTAATCCTTTTATTCTGTAGTCGACAGACGTTGCAGTTTTCTTTATTCCGATGGGGAGTCCATTTCGAATTGCAAAGATTCGCTCGCCGATGTTCATCTACCGCTGGTCAGACAGAAAACTGCTTCATTTTTTTTTTCTTTTTTTAGATTTTTGCTGTCGCGAAAGTTCGCCATTTGAGTTTCCTTTCGTCCTTGACCGAATACGCAGGAGGATGGGGTGCAAATCACGAGGACTTTGCGTGATGGCCAAACATCCAAGAAACCCCCAGTAGATTCTGAACACGTGATCACAGCAGGACAGCCTTATGGTGCCCGGAGTTAATGATCAATCGCCTGATGGTCGCGTGATTTAGAAACCAGATCATTCTCGGGCCGGATCGCTGTAAATTTCACGTGCTCTTGGCTTGAGGGTGGAAGAGACAGAAAGAATCGGAAGAGAAAAGGAAGGGAAGACTCATCATAAAACATATTCGTTGGCAAGTTGAAAACATTTTATTAAAAACATCTTAATTTTATGTATATTTAACTATATTTCGAATACGAATTAGGGTGTTTTTAGCCTTAAGATTATATGACTGATGAAATAGTGTGTACCTCACAACACACACACACACACACACATATATATATATATATATATATATATATATATATATATATTTTGTGTGTGTGTGTGTTGTTAAATAAAACAGACAAATAATATCTATTATGTTTGATTACGAGCCATTCTAAACTCCGTAAATTTGATTTAATTTTGAGTAAAAATAAAGACAGAAATCGTCCAAAAATTCGATATTTTTATTAAATTGTTTCTTGATCTCAGCTTTCGAATCACATGTGTCATCTTCAGAGTGGTTATGCGAACATTTAAACAAAAATATGCACCATCAAATGTAATATACTGTTCACATAGAAGATTGTTATGCAAAGATAATAGTCGCTGAATAACAAACGCAGGTCGTAAATTCATGTAGCGATATTATGACGTCGTACCAGCTGTGTGATCGAAATATTACCAACAGAACCATATGTCTAGATGCAATATAATGCGTTGCGACTAGTTTGAAATGTAATTTTGTTGAGTGTTTCTTACTTCGTTTTAAAGTGGATGGCTTCCAATGTCTGAAGATACTTTTTACTGTGTCTCTGTGTGAGTATCATTGTGTTATCAACTAATATCTGTATAATATTATGTACAGGTTCATGTTTTTCTAAGAAATGTTGTTTAAGAGAAGTAAGATCAGAGAGGTGACAGGTATGTCTACAGGAGAGCGTGGTTGTTGCAAAACCAATATATATAGTGGGTTTAATATTAGTGTCAGGCATACAATCTCTGAATTGGCATATAAATTAATAGACTACATTGTTTTTATTTTGTAGAGAATTTAGTTTTGTGGGTATATATATATATATATATATATATATATATATATATATATATCTTTCCTTTTAAAGAGAACCCATTTTACTTTTCTTCCGCAACGCTGCTGTTAACCAGGGGAGTAACACATGGCGCCTTCTCATGCGCCATTTTCTGCTGACATTAAGTTGAAAGATCATATTGAATCAGTTGCTAGGTCTGTTACAATGAAAGTTTCCTTCAGTATATCGTGCGAGACAATTTTTCTCACCAGAAATATATATATATATGTGTGTGTGTGTGTGTGTGTGTGTGTGTGTGTGTGTGTGTGTGTGTGTGTTAGTTCTCTCATGGATATAGAGCACTTTTCAAACACAAACACTTATAATATATATATATATATATATATATATATATATATATATATATATATATATATATATACTCAGTATATGATTGGTGTATACGGAATGAATTCCAATAACCAACAATTACTATTCTTAAAAGAGTGCGCAATACAAAGTAGGGCAGATAAAATTATTTATTTATAAAAGTTTATAATAAAGGGATGTTATAAAATCACAACAAAATATTTTTTGTAGTGATTTTAAAAACATATTATGTTAGAAACTATTTTAAATAAATAATTATATATATATATATATATATATATATATATAATACACATATAATACACACATATGTATATAATATATACGCACACAGAAAAGCATGTCCATATATATATATATATATGTGAGGTGTGTTTTGTGTGTGTGTATATATATATATATATATATATATATATATATATATATATGTGTGTGTGTGTGTGTGCGCGCGCGCGTGTGTATTCATATCATTCATTCTTGCTTTGAATACTAATACTACTTATGGCCCGTTGCTGACTGTTGTCTATTTAGAGACCTAAACCTTGCATCTTGGGTTCAGTCACTTTCCCGACGCCATAAATTACTTCCCTGTGCCTCTTTTATAAATACATTCATGGTAATTGTCCCGGTGAGCTTTCCTCAATGAATCTAGACTTTATGAATGTAAGTAGCCGATTGTCGAGAAGCTCTCATCATTTGTCAGGTGAAATGGCTAGCTGCAGTCGTAAGTTCTATTCTAGTAGTTTCTTCTATCGCACTTATCACTTGGATAATTGTCTTTCAGCTTTATGCTTCCCAGTCAACTTTAATCTTCAAAAATTTAAATGCAACATCAGTTGTTATTTTTATCTTCGTAATTCATTTACTTTTAATATTTTCTCACTGTATTAGTAGATTTATTTCCTTGATTGGGCGCCAATAATTAAAACGAAAAAAATTGAACAGACAGAAAAAATTATATTTTTAATTCGTGCGTCGTCTGAAAAACTGTTAGATACATTATCCACTCAAATGACTTATAATAAACAGGAAAAAAAAAGCCTAAAATTTAATCCATAGAAATGAGTAAATGAATTACTATGATAGACTAGAATATCTTTAGGAGAAAAACTAAATAACACAGTCTTATGGCAGTAGTTACAGACAAATTTGCAATATATAAATACAGTAATTTCTAAAACTTACCTTTCGGCTGGAAAATTTCAATGTTTAATCACCGCATATTACCATTTGTGTCGTAAAAGTTAATTTAACAAACTACGTCGAAGCTAAGTTTTGAAATTACTAGCAAATCCCGAGGCTACTGACAAAGAACAAATTTCTTAGAACATTGTGGGCTGATGCTACAGAATCCCACACATGTACTGTACCAAATAACTGGAATCACGGCACTTGAGGACTTGCCAACATCAGCATTAACTAAAATTCATACCAATAATGACTTAATCAAAATGTTAACATTTCTCATTACTTCAAGTAAAATGTTATCAAGGAGACCTTCGTCACGACAGGAAAGAGCGATAACACCTACTCTAGCGGATAAACTTATTTCTCCAAAAAATTGTTTAAAAAAGAAATATTATATAAATTTCAACCGAAAACAGTTGTGTCAGGTCGATCGATATGAGACATATATTATCTTGTAGAGTGTCCTGCAGCAACGACTCCCATTTGGAATCGAGTCAGCGCTTTGTTAATTCCAGATCACGGAGAACATAACAGGTGATCTGCCTGGAGTTGCCGTCTTCCAAGATGATATTCTTGTCAGTGGGATAGACGCCAAAGATAACTTGAGCAACCTGAGGCGTTTATTTTCTGGTCTGAACGAGAAAGAACTCAGATGAAGTCGTAAAAAGTGCCTCTTCACACTATCCTGTATGCAATATCTTGACCATACATTATCAGCCGAAGGAATCGCAAATCAAAAGCCGAGTCTGTGAGGAACATTGCAGCAGTCTACGGACGTTCCAAGCTTAATGACTTTCTTGGTGACCGTTCAGTTCTACGGGAATTTCATCCCAAACCCGGCGAACTGTTTTCAATTTAACCAAGAAAGCAAAAACCATGAATTGGGGAAGACGAGGGACAAGAAGCCTTTGTTGTAAAACGTATTATCCTCAGATCAAGTCCTTGTACATGTTTACACGAACAAGCCTCTTGAACTGGCTTGTGACGCTTCTAACTTTGGAATTGGGGCAGCCCTGGTTTATTGCTATCCGCATGGAAGCGATCGTCGAATTACCAGCGTGTCTAAGACTCTCATGTCTACAGAAAAAAAAACTACAGCCAAATTCACAAAGAATCCATAGCCATTATATTTAGCTTGCTGAAATTCTACACTTAACTGTACGGACATATGTTCATTCTGGTTACTGATCATAGACCACTGACGGCATTGTTCATCCCTAAAAGAGGAACACCACTACACGTAACCAACCCACTAGATGGTTCCCGCGGCTAAATCAGTTTTGGCTACATAATCGAGTACTTGAAAATAGCGGATCATGGTAATGCAGATAAACTTAGTCTTTTGCCATCTGGAGACGCCAAAGACTTCAGCAGGAAGGAAAGTGGAGAAGACATGGACATGGATTGCCTCATCAAAGTTCTCACTCTTCAGGTCAAAAGCCAAAATCTCCCATAAGGAGTCGGGAAAAGATCCATGATGACTACAGTGATGAGCTATGCTCGCAAAGGGTGGCCACTGAAGCACATTGAGTCCAGTGATTAAATCGAAAAATACGGAAAATTGTAGGTTTCACTGAATATCAACCACCGGTGTCTCAATATGGAATCAAAAACTGTGATTCCACAGAACCTACAATAAAACTTCCTAGACTTACTGCATATCGGACATTTTGGCATTTAACTTATGAAGCAGTTGGTAAGAACCGCTGTCTATAGTCCCAGAATTCATACAGCTATTGGAATGACGAGTCGACGATGTGATTCGTGCGTCGAATATTCAAATAATATATCCAAGCCTGCAGATGGTGCCAGAGTTGCCATGGAGTTGCTTACATATGTATCATACCATTCAACTTCAGGGGTATAATATGCTTGGTGATCGGTATCCATTAGCGTAATATCATCCACATCAAGTAGAGCCACTCTAAATTTACCGGTGGAGGATTTCGCTCACTGCGGATACTCTTACACGCTGGTTTCGGATAATGCAACGATATTTCTTTCTGAAGAATTTCAGAACTGGTGCAAAGAACGTGGAACCATGAACCTGACAGGAGCACCTTAACATCTAGCTATCAACAGAGCAGCAGAAAGTTTGGTGCAAACTTTCAAGAAAGCACTGAGAAAATCTTCTCTCTCCCCGAAGCGAGCTCTTCAAGTGCTCTTGATGCAGTACCGGATAACGCCGTCACCCTGTGGATTCTCTCCAGGCAAACTCTTGATTTCCTCGCAGATACGTCTCTAGGATTGATTCTCTGCTGCCCTCGACAGCACACATAGTTCAGAACAAGAAATCTAAGGTGCCATTAAAGGCTAAGATGACTCCAAACTCAGAATGCGTTGCCAAGATAATCAAGCAGTACAAGGCTGGTGATCCGTTATACGGACTGGACATTGGATCTCACCAAGACAACCAACGTCAAGTTTTTCCTCATAACGCAGCATGGAGCCGAAACTGTGCACAGCTACGTCCGTGCTATTATTATGCTGAGGACTACGAACCTAGCAATGACACGGACAATGTCTTTGAGCTTCCAACTGATCATCCATTGGTGGTCTTGAAAGAAGTGGCACATTCTCAATGACAAACCAGACCAAATCTAACCAAGACCAAAACGCCTGTACCTGAAAACAGATCGAACAATCCAAGACAATCTAAGAGAACACCCATGTTCAGAAAGGTACTTTGTTGTTGAAACTTTTCGTGTAACATCTGTATCGGAAGTGGAGATCGCTAGAATTTAGATTTATCCAGTACAAATTGATAACATGCGAATCTGTCAAATTCAAATTGCACGCATAGGAACCTGTCCACCAGAAATGAATAGAAGGATTTGGAAGTCTCTAGAATTTTCAAATCGCATTACCATATAGAAATGCAGGTGGTATGATTTTGTTTTCTTTTTGCGTTTGTCCTTGCTCGTCATATACTGTTGGGGAAACAGTTAATTGACTTATTTAGATCATCGCTGTGATTTCTCTGCAAGTGATCAAGAGAAACACGACACTACTCCAGTAGGGACAACTCAGCACATTTCATCTGTCTGATGCGCATTTTGAACATCAATTTTCCCGGCCATGTGAGAAATACCGTAGCTATATCGTGTGCCTAGTTAACCTGCCCATACGCTCTTCTCCAACATATCCTGTAAACTATATACCAGGTGAGAGAATTCCGAAGGTCCTTCTGTATGGGAAATGGCTGACGACAAGAACGCAATGAGGACGACCTTATCTTTGCTTCAAGGCCGCCTGGAAGACATGAGGGCTACGGACATTAACATCAAGTGGTAGAAAGATGACGCCAAAGTTTGATCACGCTGGAGGGATGAGAGGAGAAACGATGGTATGCCGCCTGGAAGAGTGTCAAAAGAAAACCACAAGATGGATTAATGTGAGTTTTTTGACTTTGGGTTTCACGGTCTTAGCGATCGTGAGACAGTTTAACGATCCTAAATAGCGTGAAACACAGGGTCACAAACTCACATCAATCTAAACTAAATATTTTAGATCTAACACTGATATGGAGATTTTACTGCGCATATATAATATATAAATAATATAAATAAAAAATTGCATACATACATATATACATATATTTTTTATTTATATATATACACATATGTTGCATATATATATATACATACACATTTTGCATATAAAATATATGTACGTATGTATGAGAGAGTGTAAAAGAGTGAAAGAGAGCTATATTGCGTGCGATAGAATATAAATATTTAAGAAAGATATCGAACTAAATATATATAAAATTGTCTTCCGTTTATCGAAATATTACAATGTCTCCAACATTCATTTTACTGGTATTGTTAGCTAGGGAAATGGAATTTGAGTAAGCCCAAATATTTTCAATCAGTCGCCATATGTATTGTCATGTACCGATTATAATATCATGGTCAAAATGAATGATGATGAAAACGAGAAAAGTTATGAGGCTGAGACATTCTTTTCTAAGGCATCATTGTGATTATGACACAAGTAGATGAAAGAAACTAGTAACTCGTTTCGCTAATCTCGATCTGTTGATGGGCAAGCAGTGTAGAAATTATCGGCTTTGAAACTGAATTCAACGACGACAAGTTCCGGCCTACTCTGCTGCAGTCAATTCTGGGACAAATGACAATATATATATATATATATATATATAATACATCACTTTTTCAAACATATATATATATATATGTTTGAAAAACAGATGCATGATAAATTATAAAAAAATGTCAAAGATCTTTTCTTTCATAAATATTCTTGATACTTAAAAATTTATATAACGCTATCATATATATATATATATATATATATATATATATATATATATATATATTTAAATAAAAAAAAAAGAACAGTAAGATATATAATCCGGTGTTCTTATAGATATTTTTATTTTTACAAAATAGTGCTGAATGTAAATTTACAGAGCATTAATATTATAAATTAATTGATTTAAAATATGTTCTTTTCGCTACACAGTTCTAACCATGTTTCAAAAATTGTAGCTAAAAGCCACGAATTTAATTTTGCAATTAAATTAAAGACATTAGTTCCATTTCATACTCAAGCGAATTTCGGAGTAACTTTTAAAATTACTGCGTTTTAAAGACACAGCTAAAATCCCGTTTCCATGGTTACAGATAAATCTACTTCAATTGGACAAGGGTTGTCTGGGTTTTCCTTATGTCTGTATCATTGTATCGGTTATTAGCTACATTTTGGTAAGGGGTAGGGATGTATTTTTCAATGAAAACTGACATCCGTTGAATGCATGTCTTCTAGATTTTTTTTAAATTTATTGTTAACGGCAAAAAATTCTTACAGCATTTTTTTCTTATTTGTAAATTTCAAGATTTTCATGAAAAAAGGGGCAATCAGGTAGTATACATACTTATATTTAACATGAAAAATAATTTTATATACTGTAAGTAATTATATTACATTTACTTGTTTTTTCTTTACAAAAAGAAAAAGAAAAAAAAACAATCTATTGGAATAACAGTGAAAATATTTTAAAGTTGTATTTAAAATTGTAGTTAAAACGAATTCTAACCTAAGCATCTTTTTAAAATTGCAGTTAAATAAAATGTATGCTAACCTAAACACCTCTTACAAAAAGTACTACCGGCACTTAAATGAATCCAATAAAACACCTACTGAAAAATGAAATTATAATGAAAAGCTAGATGATGTAGTCTTGTGAACGACCCATGTCCTTTGTACATACATATGAAACGTTATTACTTAGTTTATATATATCTAAAATAAATAAATAAATTAATTAATTAATAAATAAAGTTTACTAAATCTGAGAATTGAATTAGCTATTTTTCCAGTAAGTGCCATAAATATTACTTAAATAATATTTAAATATAAAAGTTTAAAAATCGTAATATACATATACTTTGATATGGAAAAATAATTTTACTTACTATAAGTAATTTCAAATACATTTCCTTCTGTTATAAAGTAATATAGTCTATTAAAACTAACAATGAAAATATATTAAAGTTGTAATTAAAATTGTAGTTAAATAAAATGAATTCTAACCTAAACTTCTTTTACTTAGTACTACACCCACTTAAAAGAATTCAATAAAACACCTATAGTAAAATAAAATTAATATGAAATGCCAGAAGATGTAAACTTATGAAAGACCCATGTTCTTTGTACTTACATGAGAAACTATATATTACTAGGTTTATGTATATAAAAAATAAAATTTTACTAAATCAGTAAATTAAGTAACTATTTTTGCCGTCATTGTCATAAATTTTACTTAAAAAAAAATGTACCCTAATATACATACTTATACTTGTTGTTAAAATAATCCTACATAATATAAGGGGTTCTAATACATTTAATTGTTCATAAAAAATATATATAGTATAATAAAAAATTAAAAATGAGAATATTTCAAATCGTAGTTAAATAAAAACTAAAAAGTATCCTAATCTGAACACCCCCGAAAATCTTTAAATTTACAAATAAGAAAAAAAATGCCGTAAGAATTTTTTTGCCGTTAACAATAAATTTAAAAAAAATTCAGACGACATGCATTCAACGGATGTCAGTTCTCATTGAAAAATACATCCCTACCCCTTACCAAAATGTAGCTAATAACCGATACAATGATACAGACATAAGGAAAACCCAGACCCCCCTTGTCAAATTGAAGTAGATTTATCTGTAACCATGGAAACGGGATTTTAGCTGTGTCTTTAAAACGCAGTAATTTTAAAAGTTACTCCGAAATTCGCTTGAGTATGAAATGGAACTAATGTCTTTAATTTAATTGCAAAATTAAATTCGTGGCTTTTAGCTTCCATTTTTGAAACATGGTTAGAACTGTGTAGCGGAAAAACATATTTTTAAATCAATTAATTTATATATATATATATATATATATATATATATATATATATATATATATATATATATATATACTGACAGTTCCAAATATCTTTATATCTCTTTATGTATACGCACACACCTATGCTCATATATACTTATATACAAATATATGCATGTTTGGGAATAGATACTACATTATATACCATGTATATATATATATATATATATATATATATATATATATATATATAGTCAATTGACTGATCAAAATATAGTAAGAGATATTAAAATAGAGATAGATATATAGCCAACCCTCAAATGAATATTAAAAACAGGTGTGACATAAAGGATTTTAGATAGATAGATAGATAGATAGATAGATAGATAGATAGATAAACTGGGGTATATAAATGAATAGTATTATACATACATAAAGAGAGAAAGTGCACACACACAAACACATACACACACACACACACACACACATATATATATATATATATATATATATATATATATAGAGAGAGAGAGGGGGAGAGAGAGAAAGACTGAGACTGAGAGAGAGAGGATACGTATATATAGAAAGAGTGTGTGAGATGAGAGAAAGGATACTTATATATATATATATATATATATAGACTGTGATGAAAATATATATATATATATATATATATATATATATATATATATATATATATATATATATATATATATATATATATATATATAGATGCATACATAAAACGAATGTGTGAAAATGAAATGAAATGAAATGACAGCGTTGTAAATGACGAGAAAGAAAATAATATTCATCAAATTTTATTCGTACAATATTAAACATATCAGAAATCGAGGACCATAGTAACGGCGCCTTGGTTCTTTCAAGCATTCTCATTACTTATTTTATGTTATTCATTCTTTTACATTTTTATTCTTTAAAATTAGCTGCTAAAAAAAGTGGGGATCATTCCACTTCCATCCGAAATCGGCGCCATCGACAAAGATTAATTACAGCAAAAAGTTTAAGTTGCTAACTTACGTTTTTAGGATGGAAAATTTGTCGTATATCTGAAAATAATTAAGCAGTTTTTTTAAATTCATAATAATCCATAATAATGCATAAAGCGATCATGTATCTTTTCGATACATGACTGACGAGGCAGATTTTTTTCCAGCTGTAGTTTGCCATTTCTTTCTGTTGTTTTATAAATACTTTCATGGCAATTGCTCCGAGGAGCTTAATTCGCTGGTTCCCAGACTTCATGAATTCAAGCGCCCTACGAGGCTGGCATCCCGCTTTCAGCCTTTCACTGTCGAAACTCCTAAATGTAGCCGTCTCTTCTACTCCAATAGCTTCATGTCTCACACCTCTCGCCCGTGGAACTCCCTTCCCTATTCCATTTTCCCTGAGAGCTATAATCTCCAGCTATTCAAATGTAATGACAATCTCCAGTTGCTTGATCTATCCACTACCCTTCTCCTCATTCTTTTCTCTATCACTCCTATCTGATCTTCTGTAACCCCTTGCGTCCTTGTGGCTTTCCGCCTTGCTTGGGGTGAAACACTTAAAAAAAATTAAAAAAATAAACCAGTTGCCATCCAAGGTTATAGAACCCGGTCTGTCCTGTTATTTACCCATAGCTGGGTGGAGAAGAAGAGAATTCATACCTTTCCAAAATGTATTAGCACGTAAGTGAATATAATAGATTCGCCTGGAATTCGAACTCAGCTCTCCGATTCCTTAATCCGTGCCACTATCCATGACACCAATAGGCCTCCAATAATTACTGATATAAAGATAACACGGTCGGAAGTGGCTATTAGCGATTGCCATCAATACATTTTTTCTAATCTACATTCTCTCACTTCGACCGTATTCGTTTCTTGCTTTTCATGAACCTATGAATATTCTCAGATGAAACCAACGATGAATTTGAATGGACTGTAGCACCATTAACTAATCTGACCTCTACTATAAAAACTCCTTGAGAAATTACTGTTTTTGTAATGTTACTTGCAAAAAAAAAAAAAATTATACTGCTATTTCGTCACCATCCTTCAGTCTCCGAGATTTCTCTAGTCAAGCTGAACACTCTTGCAGTCTTGCATATGCGGTGAAGAGATCGTAGAGTGTCAAATAAGCCACCTTTATAAAACCTCACAACATCTATGAAGGCCACTGAGTGAGTATTTATTTGCTCCAGATTTAGTATTCTTACTCTATTGACAAAATCGATGTTTTTTTTCTACAGTTTAAAGTTTTTTTCGGATCTCAAGTTCATTTTCTACCACAAGTTAAAGTAATATTTAAAGTCCATTTCCCTGGACGAAGAAGAATGTCACCCATTGTATCTTTCAACCAAACTCGCTCTTTACAAAAGTCGTATTACATTATAAATAGAAAATCAGTGGCGGACTTACATTTTTGCAGTCCTGAAGCCTGAAAAGGTTTGTGGACCTCTACGCAACCAGCACCAATACATACGATAATCTCACTGCTAAAATAAAGCCTATGAATCGATTCCGGTGAGCCCAACAAGCTCATGAAATTGGATTTTTTGGTGTTGCCATCCTCGAAGAAAATTTTGAAATCTTACCAATTATAGGGGAATTTTGAGGCGATATGAATTGGATATCAGATTCATATATGTTGTGCTGCCTTCCGTCTAAAGAATCTGTTAGACTCTTCCGCCTACTATAAGATTAGTAGAAGAGAAGTCCTCGGGGAAGTGGGAATAGATTGAGTGCTAGTTTATTCGAGACACTCTAACTAGTCATGTAATACTCTTCTAGTGTACTTACTGTTTAACATACGATATATCTTCAAACCTGTTTTTTTTTTTTGCTATTACTTAACCATTTACTTGGCCACAAAAATATTCTAAGGACAACATTAGCCACTTCAAGCATTTGGCTTACGGCTTTGTCATTAAAATGACATTATTTTACTAGCAGATAATTAAAAAAAAAAAAAAACATCGATTTTCTGAATAGAGTAAGAATACCAAATCTGGAGCAACTAAATACTCACTCAGTGCCCTTGATAGATGTTGTGAGGTTTTATAAACGTGTCTTATTTGCCGCTCTACAATCTCTTCCCCGCAGATGCAACACTGCGAGAGTGTTGCTGACCTATCGCTATTTCCATAGCAAAGGTGGAGATGAGTTGAATTTGTTGAATTACTGGGTCAAATATTTACAACTTGGGCATGGCATACTACATCCACCGATTCGAATCACCTACATTTCTTCTCGTGAGAAGAAACTTGAGAAGGAAATTCAACTCAGGTATCTTTTTACCTATAACTACTATTTTGGTACAAGGTGCTTCCAAGAAAACTTCAATCTTTTCTTCTTCAAGGCAAGTGTCAATCTTTATTTATCATTCTCATCCTAAGATTGTTCACTTTACGCCACCTCTTTCATTCATATCACAATCTTCAACCATCATAACCATTTCGATTATAACCCTTTACGTGAAACTAAACTTAGGTAATATTTAGCAAGAAAAAAGTAGCATTTACTTACACGTTGGCTGTAGAGTGGTACTGTATTCAGTGGATCGAGGAATGAATTTTTTTTTTTTTAATATAAGGAAGCAGAGCAATTTCTTTTAGTTTTATGGTATATCAACCTCAATGGATAATTTAATGCAAACAATATTTTTGGATAGGTTTATATGAATAGAATATATATTTATTCGTAAGAAATCAGTTTGTAGATCAGGTTTCATTGATTATTTTTGCAAAGAGGGTTTTTTGTCGAGAGTTAAATCTATCAATTACTGGTATTTTTTGTTTCAAAATTGTATTGTTTGTTATTTTTAAATACAAACTTTTTTTATACATTCATAGTGTTTTGACCCCAGTTTGGGGGCTAACTATTTACCCAAATTTGGGGTTATAACAGGTGCTACCACCCCGGGTCAGGGTGGACCTGGGAACAATAGCAATTAAGATAGAACGATTTCTTTCTTTAAGCACCTGCAAGTCCTGACTTGTCAGTAAAAATATACCTTTTTTGTATTTTTTGTTTTGTTATTTTTTTTTTTAAGTAAGAAATATATGTGTTTTTTTTTTACTCTCCCTCGTACAGCCAAGCCATATGTCACCTCTTACTTTTTGTTCAGAAATTCAAAAATAGGATTGAAAACAAGAAACCCGCCATCTTGGATGAACGCCATGAATAAGATAAACGCGCGTGGCTCTTGACAAGACGTCAAATGATTGCCACAAGTGGGTGAAATGCTGAGATAATCTAATCTTAAGGAAGATATTTTAAAGGATTAAAACTCTTTTTTTTTAATTTTTCTAATGAAAGTTTTATTTTTAATTCCAGATATTTTGAGTTTCAACTTTAGACATAAATAGAAATCGATAGAATAGAATTTAGAAAATTAGACACGGAACACACATACACACAGAGACACACACAGAGACACACAGAGACACACACAGAGACACACAGAGAATGAGAACGAACGGAAAGACAGAAATAGTGGGCTGGTGGCTGGTTACCGGTGTGACATTGTTAGAGAGAAAGTCGTGTCACAATGAAAGATATTGCTGAACAGAGTCACATCTTTCCTGATACCTGTGTTGTACGAAAAGACATAACTGAAAGAACTAAATTATTTTTATTTCCCTTCTTTTGTAAGCATGTGTAGTTACAAACTATCCCGATCTATTGGCACATTTTTTTCTTCATGGAGAGGAAAATAAATCCATTCCTCTACACTTTCCAGCCTTTTCGCTAAAAAGAGAAAAAATGTTTCAAATTTGTATAGTTTCAGTAAATATCTCCCTTATTCTGCCATTGTTTATTGTATGCTCGTTTTTTTTGTTTTTTTTTTTTTGTTTTTTTTTTGGTAGAAATTTTATTCCATATTATTTTATTTTCTATATTTTCTTAATATATTCTTAATTTTTATCCTATTTTCGCATTCTTCGATTTTTTTGGCATTTCCGTGATTGTTATTTCTGCAATATATTGATTTTTGTGCGACGTTTTTTTTTTTTTTATTTGTTACAGCTTCCCATTCGAGCTACGGTCGCTCATGTTTCTCTCCTCTTTACAATATAAAACTATTGTACTTAGGATACAGTGTTGTATCTTCTTTTATTAATATTTGAAAAAATATTCTTGTCACATCATGCTGTATCTTTCATTAACGTGTAGATTTCGAATCGAAAAGATGCAGAAATATACAAAAAAAATTAACTTCCGTAAATTGAGGCATACAAGTCGAGTTTCTAAGCCTAGAAAATATTTCCAAATACTTATATGGCGGGCATAAAATGCAAACCTTTACCACCGAGTTATATGGCTGGTATAACATTCAAACCTTTACCACCGAGTTATATGACTGGTATAATATTCAAACCTTTATCACCGAGTTGTATGACGGGGATTAAATGCAAACCTTTACCTCCGAGTTATATGGTGGGGATAAAGTGTAAGCGTTTACCACCGAGTTATATGGTCGGGATAAAATGCACAGTTTTACCACCGAGTTATATGGCGGGTATGAAATGCAAACATTTACAACCGATTTATATGGTGGGGATAAAATGCAAGCCTTTACCAGCGAGTTTATATGGCGTGTATAAAATGCAAACCTTTACCACTGAGTTTGAACAAGTGAGACAGCCCTTCTAACAATTACTGTATACCACATACAGCACCTCCAGCTGTCTGTCATGAATATATGTCACTAACGCTTGTGTTTGTTTAACGTATTTGTCATACTATCATAGAAATTAATATTAAAATAGTAACCCGAATTCAGTATCCTATTAATGTCATACCACACATCGCGTTCAAAAGATTATAAACTGACTGGAGCACCGTTTCCTTCAAGCGGCACTGCAAAAAACTACATATCATATGCGGATCATCTGCGCAATTTCATGATAGCCGTTGATGTTGACTAAGTGTTCATCAATGAACATGACGAATTTTAAATAGACGAAACTTTGTACCGGTATGTTTGTTTCTTTAGCGTTATATCAACTGATGGTCACTGAATGCCGAAATTTAATTTTCCTGAAAACAGTAGCATTTTCTTTAACAAAAATGTACTGCTGGTAATATTTTTATTTTTTTATTTTTTACAAAAATATATTGCAGATACCATTTATTTTCCCTGCAGAAATGTATTGCTTCAATAGATTTTTCTATTTAAAAAAAAAATGTGTATTATACTGTGATTGGTTGTAATTTTACTATAAAAATTATGCTTTCATGGTGTTTTAAGGCTAGTTTGGCGTCGACCTATATAATATAGCTGGAAACTAAAAGGTTCTACCAGGGAGGTTTAGTGTGGATCTGGGAACAAAAGCAATAATTAAAAGAAGCTTCCATGCTCCGCAAAACCTCCAGATCAGAGGCCTTGCTGCCGGATTTAGTTAATCGTCTTACCAAGGAAAGTTTATATACGGTACCAACCGGCTATACAGCGCATATATACAATGCATATATACAACGCTAAATGAATTTCTGTACCTGTTTGATTGTAAACTCTATAATACGTCACTCAAGTGTTCACCTGTCCCATTTACTCCCAACCATATTTCTATCTTCTTACAATTTGTCCTTTTTCCAGGTTTCCATATATTAAATTGTCTAACAGTTCTTGCGATCTTCTTTCTGTTTTTTTCTGTATTTCTATAGCTCGTTTCGATCACGTCCTGCTTATAAAGTTAGCATTTCGTGATTCATTGTCTTGAAGAAAGCTAAGTTTACCTTGTGCTATTTCTGATACGATGCTTCAAAGATATATAATCATAATTCGAAGGATAATCTGGAGATTTATCTACTAAATTCTTCGATTATACCACCAGCTGCACTCGGATAGCCAAACATATCCTCCAAAAGCTAAGCAAAGTATTAAGCGACAAATTTCGTTAGAAACAAAGAGCAGGGAAGTTTTATATAATATCAGTCGTCCTGTATGTCAATGAATGCTGAGCAAATAGACGAAGAGGTGACTTGAAGCAATGTGGTTCTGCAGGAGGATACTGGGAATAACAGTGAGTGAATATGTAAGCAACGACGAAGATTTAGAGAAAATGAAACCAAAAAAGACACCTATACTTGACATCAGGAAGAGACAGTTGAAAGTTCTAGAGCATATAATCAGAAAAGACAGTTTAGAAAATTTGATACGCATAGGACATCAAAGCAAAACCTACCAAGCGAGCTTGATTAAATGGATGCTGAACACGTAGGAAAAAAAAAACGAGAAGAAACGACGAATATTAACTGCAAGAAGACAGAATGCATAGTTGTTAGCAAAATGAAAAATCCCAACATTCGAATTAAGAATTGGAGATCTGGAAACCAAACAAGTATAACAATTTATATATCTAGGAAATATTTTAACAGAAAACAGAAAGTGAAACCCTGAAATCTGAAGCTGCATTTCGATAGAGAAAAAATGTCTTCCAAAAGCTAAAGAAAGTATTAAGATATAGGGAAAATACGCAGGAAACAAAGAAAATAATACTGGATTCCTACTTAATATCAGTCCTCCTATATGATAGTAAATGATGCACAATCTCCTCAGTGATGAAGAAGAGAATTGCAGATATTGAAATCAAACAATTTATATACCTAGGAATTATTTTAATAGAAAGCGGAATGTGCCACACTGAAATCTGAAGCTGAATTGCGATAGAGAACAATGACTTCCAAAAGCTAAAGAAAGTATTACGTTGTAGAAAAATACGCTACATACAAAGAAAATAATACTGAATTACTACGTAATATCAGTCCTCTTATATGGTAGCGAATGCAGTACAATCATCCTCACAGAGGAAGAAGCCTGAAACAACTGATATGAGGTTCTACAGAAGGTCGACGAGAAGATCATGAACAGGACATGTGATCAATGGGAAGTTTAAGAGAAAATTTAAACAAAATTGACCCTTATGAGCTTGGAAAATGAAATATTGAAATGACATATTGAAAGCAATAGGACAAGAGGAAAACCACATATGATCTGCTTAGAGATGCCTGTGGTTGGAGATTCATATCCAGCTGTACTGGTTGGGCTATCTGCCACCGGGCGGAGAGGGTCCCCAGTTGGGACTGTGTCGAGGGGCGGAGTCTCGCCTAAGGAAGCAGCTGCCCGACCCGGTTTTAATTTTTGGCCGAGCCTACGGGCTCGGATACCCCACATTAAATTTGTCTTTGTGCTACATCTGACCGTGTGTGGCGGTTGGTAGAATTCCTGCCTAGAGATCCTAAATAAAAAGAATGGCGGAACAGGTTTTAGGAAAGAGAGCCAAAATACAACACTTATTAAGAGGTACAAGGGGCAAGAAATTGTTGAGGGCCATGATCACCCACATGTTGCAGTGAGAAAGAGATAGAGACAGAGAGAGAGAGAGAGAGAGAGAGAGAGAGGATTATAATAATAATAAGAAAAATAGTAATAATATTTTTTATCAAAAATGCTATCAAAATACAAGGACCTTGAAATCGAAATATCAAAAATGTGGTACATGGGAAGATCAACAATCCCTGTTTAAGTTAGAGCCCTCGGCGTGGTTGTAAAACATTCCAGTAGACTAATTGAAGGAATTCCTGGAAGTCCATGCCTTAAAGAAATACAAAAAATTGGTTTCACGAGTACAGCCCATACCTGACGAATGGCTTTATCTATGTTAAATATGTTTTGTTTTTTGTCGTTTTTTTAAAATTTTTTTTAGTGAAAAATATCATAATGCCATTTCTAACCTTAGGTCTCTGGGCGGGACCCGGAACGAAATGTATACACACCAGAAATCAAAGGAAATAATAATAATAATAATAATAATAATAATAATAATAATAATATCGTCAATAAGAAACAGCCTGTAGATTTAGTAATATCTATTATATTATAAAACATCATTATGATATGGTTTGCAATTTGGATCAGCATTCAACTTCTGGGGTTTTTATTCAGGTTTATAAAAAAAAATAAATGTCTCCCCTTACATATAAATTTTAAAGTGACAATCTCATCCGAAGGGAGGAAATAAAGGAAGCTATAAAAATGATTTAGCGACAAGTAAATCAGACAGATGTCCTTTCCTTTATTTCTTAATGCTCGAGAGATACCGGCCGCACATTGCTATCTTTTGTCATATATTTTGACATTCAAGTAAGGGATTATTTTCTTTCTATTGCTGGCATTTGTCCTTCCTTATTATTGCCAATATATTTCAATATGCCTGCTAGTGTGTTAAAATCTTTCCACTCAGAATGTCTCGAATATTTATAGATTTATATGTAAATTTATATCTAAAATTTAATTGGCTCAGTTCACATGCAGTTCTTTGCGCCTATAATTCTCTTTCATTTTTAATACATCGAAAATTTTCTTCAAGTACTAGTGTAGTGCTTAATAGAATATACCTTTGCCTCCCACAAATACTTGTCCTTCTAACATTTCGATTCCTATATACACTAGCCATAGTCAGGTGTCGGACGTTGCATCCGGTAACCTTGGATATGTTTTATCCATTCCAAATTTCTTATTACATACTCCATGTTCGGCGATATTTCATATTAAGTAATTCTCACCTGTCTATTTTTTGTCTTTTGTTTCTCTCTTTCTTTTGTTGGTTGGTTTTGGTTTGTTTTACAGCATATCAACCCCAATGGGTTATTTAATGCCGACAAGTTTTATTACTGGTATTTTTTTTTTCAAAAATGTATTGCTGGTAATATATTTTTCCTCAAAATATCTATTTCTGGTAACTTTTTTTTTCAAAAACGGATTGCTGGTGTTTATGTATTCCTGCTAATTTTTTATTCTTCAAAAATTTATTGCTGGTAATAAAAACCTATTTTTAAACTTTCATAGTGCCCATAGATGAGACCCTAACTGCCTGGGTCAGGGTGGACATGGGAGCATCAGTGTTTAAGAGATGGTTCCACGCTCCTCAAAACATCCTGATCAGAGGCCTTGCTGTTGGACGTAGTTTATCGTCTTACAAAGGACGACTCATTTGGAGGAGGTGGTAACCCCTCTGCTGTGGTGCAGTCGGCCTATTGTGAAGCTACAGCCGACAGGGATATTTCTTTTATTGAAATATATACTGTTAGTTTTCCACACTTGTAGACACCTGTGATTGAAAGGAAACCGAAAAAAAACACCATCCAAGTCACACCTGAATAAATGGGATCTATGTTGCAAAAAGGTGACAGAATAATATTATGTTAAAATACAAGCTAGATGCTACAACCACAAAAAATAGTATTATCGCATCCAAAATGATCATGTTTCTTCCACTATCAAGACATACGTTATTAAGCGAAGTAGTTTAACCGGTGGAGTAATAGATAGCGACTCGGATTAAGGAAATGGAGAGTCGAGTTCGAATTCCAGTCGAATCCATTATATTCACTTATGTGCTAATACCCTTGGGAAAGATACAAATCCTCTTCTTCCTCTCCCCCCCCATCTATGGATAAATAGCAAGACGGGCCGGATAGCAACTGGTCTACCGCAGTCATGTATCGAAAGATACACGATCGCCTAAGCGTGTATTACGCATGACACATAACTGACTGAGTTTAAACGAATTTCAATATGGGATTTCAATATTTTCATAAAGCTATCCGTAATAATATTATGGCAATTAATAACAATTTGTCTGCGATCAATTGGGTATAACGATAAACAACATCAGGGAACAAGGCCAGGGATTGGGAAATTGCAAATTTTAGGCGCTTGGAACCAATTCTTAATTGCTGTTATTGCCAAGCCCGCCGTGAGCCGGTGTGGTAGAATTTGTTAGAATGCTAGCAATGGGCAGATAGTGAACCCCCGAATAAAAAAAAAAACAATGACAGTATGACAGATACACGTTTATATTGAAAATACCAGCAATATATTCTATATGAAAAAATTACCAACAACAATTGTAGAGACTTCACTAAATCCATTTAATAAATGAACGAAAACATGAAAGAACTATTTAATGACATTAATCGATATAATATTCAACAATTTCTTAAAGAAATCAAAATTGTTTTCAAAATTTTACCTTCAACCAAAATGCAACATAAAAAGATATGCCACCGCCTGAAAAAACTATGTCCACACAAACACATAGTCATACATACATATATATATATATATATATATATATATATATATATATATATATATATATATATATAGTCTTAAGATGTGCTATATATATGGGATAAAGTGCTCAATATCAGAGATAGAGCGTGTGTAAATATAAAAGTGAAAATAGAGGTCAACACTTAGAGGCAACAGTCTCTGTTTCATGCTAGATGCAATTGTCAGGCCACCTGATATATATATATATATATATATATATATATATATATATATATATATATATATATATATATGGGGCGACAGAGAAAGAGGCATATTTAAGTAAAGGATAAAGAGAAGAAATTATGAAATGGATCAAGGCATACGGAAATGTCGATTGACATTACATTTGAATATTTGAATATTATAGCTATCAGGGAAGCAAGAAATGGGAAGGGATTCGACAGAATGAAAAGAAGAAGAATGCTAGAATGAAAAGAAGAAGAATGGCAGAATGAAAAGAAGAAGAATGGCAGAATGAAAAGAAGAAGAATGCTAGAATGAAAAGAAGAAGAATGCTAGAATGAAAAGAAGAAGAATGCTAGAATGAAAAGAAGAAGAATGGCAGAATGAAAAGAAGAAGAATGCTAGAATGAAAAGAAGAAGAATGGCAGAATGAAAAGAAGAAGAATACTAGAATGAAAAGAAGAAGAATGGCAGAATGAAAAGAAGAAGAATGGCAGAATGAAAAGAAGAAGAATGCTAGAATGAAAAGAAGAAGAATGCTAGAATGAAAAGAATAAGAATGGCAGAATGAAAAGAAGAAGAATGGCAGAATGAAAAGAAGAAGAATGAAAAGAAGAAGAATGGCAGAATGAAAAGAAGAAGAATGGCAGAATGAAAAGAAGAAGAATGGCAGAATTAAAATAAAAAGAATGGCAGAATGAAAAGAAGAAGAATGCTAGAATGAATTGAAGAAGAATAGCAGAGTGAAAAGAAGAAGAATGGCAGAATGAAAAGAAGAAGAATGAAAAGAAGAAGAATGGCAGAATGAAAAGAAGAAGAATGCTAGAATTAAAAGAAGAATAATGGCAGAATGAAAAGATGAAGAATGCTAGAATGAAAAGAAGAAGAATGCTAGAATGAAAAGAAGAAGAATGGCAGAATGAAAAGAAGAAGAATGGCAGAATGAAAAGAAGAATTATGGCAGAATGAAAAGAAGAAGAATGGCAGAATGAAAAGAAGAAGAATGGCAGAATGAAAAGAAGTAGAATGAAAAGAAGAAGAATGCTAGAATGAAAAGAAGAAGAATGCTAGAATGAAAAGAATAAGAATGGCAGAATGAAAAGAAGAAGAATGCTAGAATGAAAAGAAGAAGAATACTAGAATTAAAAGAAGAAGAATGGCAGAATGAAAAGAAGAAGAATGCTAGAATGAAAAGAAGAAGAATGCTAGAATGAAAAGAAGAAGAATGGCAGAATGAAAAGAAGAAGAATGAAAAGAAGAAGAATGGCAGAATGAAAAGAAGAAGAATGGCAGAATGAAAAGAAGGGGAATGGCAGAATTAAAAGAAAAAGAATGGCAGAATGAAAAGAAGGAGAATGCTAGAATGAATTGAAGAAGAATGGCAGAGTGAAAAGAAGAAGAATGGCAGAATGAAAAGAAGAAGAATGGCAGAATGAAAAGAAGAAGAATGCTAGAATTAAAAGAAGAATAATGGCAGAATGAAAAGATGAAGAATGCTAGAATGAAAAGAAGAAGAATGCTAGAATGAAAAGAAGAAGAATGGCAGAATGAAAAGAAGAAGAATGGCAGAATGAAAAGAAGAAGAATGAAAAGAAGAAGAATGGCAGAATGAAAAGAATAAGAATGGCAGAATGAAAAGAAGAATAATGGCAGAATGAAAAGAAGAAGTATGCTAGAATGAATTGAAGAAGTATGGCAGAGTGAAAAGAAGAAGAATGGCAGAATGAAAAGAAGAAGAATGAAAAGAAGAAGAATGGCAGAATGAAAAGAAGAAGAATGGCAGAATGAAAAGAAGAAGAATGAAAAAGAAGAAGAATGGCAGAATGAAAAGAATAAGAATGGCAGAATGAAAAGAAAATAATGGCAGAATGAAAAGAAGAAGTATGCTAGAATGAATTGAAGAAGTATGGCAGAATGAAAAGAAGAAGAATGCTAGAATGAAAAAAGAAGAATGGCAGAATGAAAAAAAAAAGAATGGCAGAATGAAAAGAAGAAGAAGGCAGAATGAAAAGAAGAATAATGGAAGAATGAAAAGAAGAATGAAAAAGAAGAAGAATGGCAGAATGAAAAAAAGAAGAATGGCAGAATGAAAAGAAGAAGAATGGCAGAATGAAAAGAAGAAGAATGGCAGAATGAAAAGAAGAAGAATGAAAAGAAGAAGAATGGCAGAATGAAAAGAAGGAGAATGGCAGAATGAAAAAGAAGAAGAATGAAAAGAAGAAGAACTGCAGAATGAAAAAGAAGAAGAATGAAAAGAAATGAAAAAAAGAAGAATGGCAGAATGAGAAAAAAAAGAATGCTAGAATGAAAAGAAGAATGGCAGAATGAAAAGAAGAAGAATGGCAGAATGAAAAAGAAGAAGAATGGCAGAATGAAAGAAAAAGAATGGCAGAATGAAAAAAGAAGTATGGCATAATGAAAAGAAAAAGAATGGCAGAATGAAAAGAATGAAAAGAAGAAGAATGCTAGAATGAAAGAAAAAGAAGAAGAATGGCAGAATGAAAAGAAGAAGAATGCTAGAATGAAATAAGAAGAATGGCAGAATGAAAAGAAGAATAATGGCAGAATGAAAAGAAGAAGAATGGCAGAATGAAAAGAATAAGAATGAAAAGAAGAAGAATGGCAGAATGAAAAGAAGAAGAATGCTAGAATGAAAAGAAGAAGAATGGCAGAATGAAAAGAAGAAGAATGCTAGAATGAAAAGAAGAATGGCAGAATGAAAAGAAGAAGAATGGCAGAATGAAAAGAAGAAGAATGGCAGAATGAAAAGAAAAAGAATGGCAGAATGAAAAGAAGAAGAATGGCATAATGAAAAGAAAAAGAATGCTAGAATGAAAAGAAGAAGAATGCTAGAATGAAAAGAAGAAGAATGGCAGAATGAAAAGAAGAAGAATGCTAGAATGAAATAAGAAGAATGGCAGAATGAAAAGAAGAAGAATGGCAGAATGAAAAGAAGTAGAATGAAAAGAAGAAGAATGCTAGAATGAAAAGAAGAATAATGGCAGAATGAAAAGAAGAAGAATGGAAGAATGAAAAGAAGAAGAATGAAAAGAAGAAGAATGGCAGAATGAAAAGAAGAATAATGAAAAGAAGAAGAATGGCAGAATGAAAAGAAGAAGAATGAAAAGAAGAAGAATGGCAGAATGAAAAGAAAATGAATGGCAGAATGAAAAGAAGAAGAATGCTAGAATGAAAAGAAGAATAATGGCAGAATGAAAAGAAGAAGAATGAAAAGAAGAAGAATGGCAGAATGAAAAGAAGAAGAATGCTAGAATGAAAAGAAGAAGAATGGCAGAATGAAAAGAAGAAGAATGCTAGAATGAAAAGAAGAATGGCAGAATGAAAAGAAGAAGAATGGCAGAATGAAAAGAAGAAGAATGGCAGAATGAAAAGAAAAAGAATGGCAGAATGAAAAAAGAAGAAGAATGGCATAATGAAAAGAAAAGAATGCTAGAATGAAAAAGAAGAAGAATGCTAGAATGAAAAAAGAAGAATGGCAGAATGGAAGAATGGCAGAATGAAAAGAAGAAGAATGCTAGAATGAAATAAGAAGAATGGCAGAATGAAAAGAAGAAGAATGGCATAATGAAAAGAAAAAGAATGCTAGAATGAAAAGAAGAATGCTAGAATGAAAAGGAGAAGAATGCTAGAATGAAAAGAAGAAGAATGGCAGAATGAAAAGAAGAAGAATGCTAGAATGAAATAAGAAGAATGGCAGAATGAAAAGAAGAAGAATGGCAGAATGAAAAGAAGTAGAATGAAAAGAAGAAGAATGCTAGAATGAAAAGAAGAATAATGGCAGAATGAAAAGAAGAAGAATGGAAGAATGAAAAGAAGAATAATGAAAAGAAGAAGAATGGCAGAATGAAAAGAAGAAGAATGGCAGATTTAAAAGAAAAAGAATGGCAGAATGAAAAGAAGAAGAATGAAAAGAAGAAGAATGGCAGAATGAAAAGAAGAAGAATAGCAGAATGAAAAAAAAATTGAAAAACGAAAAAAAAATAATCACCGAATAAAAGAAGGATAAGATGAATAAAGTTAAACGCAAAGTTTGAAGGAAAGAATCAAAGGAAATCTTGAATAATAAAACCACAAATAAAAGGGAAATATGATTAATGAAAAAAAAAAAGATTAAAAGTGAGATGTAAATAATGAAACAAAAAGACAAAGACAAATTTAAATATGGAATCATAGAGGTATATGAAGAAAGAAAACACACAATCAAAGGCGAATTTAAAGAAGAAAAAATAAGAATACTAGGAGCTAATGAACGTATCAAGTGCAATAAAGAGAAACTGGAAGATTTGAAAGAAATTAAATAGAATGAAGGAATAATAATAATAATAATAATAATAACAATAATAATAATAATAATAATAGGAAGGAAATAGGACAATGGAAGGATAATAAATAGCAAGACATGAAGGGTATTGAAATAAAGAAGAATGAAAGAGTGAAGAGTGAAAGAAGAAAACTGAAGAAAGGGAAGGGGAAAAAGAAAACAAATGAAAGGAGAAGCAAGGAAAAACGCAGTGATCATAAAAACAATTGAAATTGTTCAAAAGAATGAAAAATTGTCAAATGGAAAGCGATTAAACAAAAATTAAAATATAGATGAATGCGGGAAGAAATATGAAACTAGTTATAAAAGAAAAGAGGATAAATATGAAGTGTTGCTTGGAAATTTGGAAGACCAATGGGAGGAGAAAAATAAAAAGAATGAAAAAGAACTAGGAAATATACAATAGGAAAGGAGTACGAAAAAAATAAGATACTATAAAAAAAGAAAGATAAATTAGGAAATTAAATATGAAAAAGAGACAATGGATATTATGAAAAAACAAAAACAAAAAAAATCATATCACCAAGAAAAATGAAAGGAAGCAAACGACAATATGATATTAGAAAGAAAGAAAGAAAGAAAGAAAGAAAGAAGGAAGGAAGGAAGGAAAGAAATAAAGACTAGAAAATGAAATACGAGAAAAAGGGAGACAGAATGAAAACTTTGAATGAAAAAAGAGAAGCTGTGAAAGAAAGGATGAAAAAGCAAGGAAGACAATAAGATGCCAAAAATGAAAGGAAGAAAGAATGAAAGAAATAAAAAAAGAAAGAAAACAAAAGACAAATATGAGGAAATGGAATTTGAAAAAATAGAGAAAGAATGAATATTAGGAAAAAAAGCAAAAGCCATACCAGAAATAAATAAATTGATAAAGAAAGAAAGAAAGAAAGAAAGAAAGAAAGAAAGAAAGAAAGAAAAATTATAAAGGAATCAATAAAAAAAACGGTGAAAATAACCAATTTTACAGTTACAGATAAATTAGGAAATTAAATATGAAAAAGAGACAATGGATATTATGAAAAAACAAAAACAAAAAAAATCAGTAACTGAAAAACATAATATTGACAAAAAAATAGGATATTGAAATGTGCGAAAGAATGAAAGAGAGAGAGACAGAGAAAGAGATAGAGAAAGAGAGAGAGAAAGAGAGAGAAAGAAAGAGAGAGAGAATGACAAAAAACGGATCCTTTGAGAAAAGACAGCAATATATATATATATAAAAAACACAATTCATAAAACATGGCAAAAAACATACGATATTATGAGGAAATAAATCTCTACGGATTTAATGCAAATAAATTATAAAACAGATTAAAATAAAATCTTTAGAAGGAAAATAAATCAAGTTCAATAAATAAGAAAAGAAAACAATGTCAGAATAAAATGGCCAAATTAGGAATGGGAAAGAAAGAAAGAGAGAAAGAAAGAAAGAAAGAAAGAAAGAAAGAAAGTTAAAGAACAAAAGATGAAAGCGATTTTCAGATTGGAAAGAAATTAAAAAGAGGCCCATGAAATAGCATCTAATTAGAAATCAAAAAAATTGAAAAAAATAGAGATGAAAATTAAAGTGAATAAAACTGGAAAGAACAAAATGATTGAAAATATTTTTTTTTTTAAATTAAAGAAAGATTTACAAAAGAAATAAATAAATAAATAACTAAAATTAAAAGATATATCGCTCAGAGATTGATAAACATTTTTGCCAACTGTCTTCCATTCGAATTACATACCGTCCCAGGAAGACATTACTAGTAAATATCTGCCATCACTCACTGAATATTTTTCTATATATTCTCTAACTTGACGCCATGTTGACCTTTCTCTAATGGCGTTTTTGACAACAACGACTTCGCCAGAAGACTTTTCAAATTCGCCCATTGACATAACAAGGAAGCAATACGCCGATACCGAAAGGTCCGTTTTTCAACCGGATGGAAAGACGGGATTAGTGGGCTCTAGGCTGGACATCTATGAGCCATTGCGGGAAAGAGAGCCGTGCCTCAGTGCAATGAATGAAAGCATCACGATAACTTGAAGGCGGAAGCTAACTTTTGCGAATCTAACCGAACGCACCTGTGAAATGTTTGTCTTATGTTAAGATTCCATGTTATTTAATAATGGTGTGTCAGATGGTCAGCCGTCTTTAAATGCGTTGCATAAGCTGAACAACAACAGTGTGCATTGCAAATAATACGCTGAATAATTTCTGTTGTTTGTTTCTCATTAAAAAAAAAAAAAGACAACAGCAACCTCTATTATTTGTTAAATTTGCCTCGGGGTGAAAGTAGGTATATATCCTTCCAAAACAAGAAAAACTCCTATACAAATGATCAAAGGTAATTTCCAATTTCAGGCCCAAAATTAAATTCCTTCTACGCAAGATAAAAAGAAATTGATCCCAAAAATAATATGAATAGGATTTCCAAAATTAAATCTAATAGAATTTAATAGTAATGCCAAATTAAGAGCCAAAACAAAAAAATACATGAAAATAGATTCGTGTAGTGACACTTGGTATGAAGATCACAATGAGCTGAGACAGAAAATATACCAACACTACCTATAACAAATGTTCAAATACTGGTATGTCTTACTTCGTCTATAAATATGGCAACATTTCAACTAGTTCTCCTTGAAGATATATATATATATATATATATATATATATTATTATTATTATTATTATTATTATTTATATAAAAAATGTTTTTTGCCGACATCATCAAATTTTTGCATTGAATAATTAGCATAAAAACAAACAAAAAATAAAATATTTTTTATAATCCATAGCCCTAATAAATAGTTTAATTACCCTACAAAAAAAGATAACCCTTTATGAAGTCGTCAAAAAACAAATGTTACGGCAGTTTTTTTTTTATACACAAAACCTTTCAGAAAGAAATAAAATAAAAAAAATAAATAAATCTCCACAGACACGTAAACCAGGCTAGGCGAAAACATCTTCCGTTTTAAATTTAGACACCCTAATATTACCCTGACTTGACATCTATGAATGTAACTCTTTACTGATACAAATTATTAACACTCTACACTCCATCCTACTTAAACAATTTCTCTGGCCGTTACCATGGAAATATTGATTTCAATAATGAATATGCTATTAAAACACGTAAATTTCAGAAATAATTTATTCAAAAAAAGGTTTCGCTTGAAGATGGAACAGAGCTTACTTTAATTCAATTTAATTCAAATAATTATATTGAAGTTTTCGGCTCTTGTTTTGAAACATGAGACCTCTTATGTAGCGTGTTGGAATCATATTTTTAAATAAATAATTATATTTATGCTCTACTTTTGTATCGAGCACTACTTTTTAAAAATAATGACAAAAATACTAAAGAATTTTGGATTATTTACCTAAGGAGTCCTTTTCCTATTTTCTATATATTTTTCACACACACACACACACACACACACACACACATATATATATATATATATATATATATATATATATATATATATATATATAGATAGATAGATAGATAGATAGATACACCTAGTGAGCCAGACAAACCTACCTAGGTTTCACCTAAACGGATCGTAGGTAGGTTTGTCTGGCTCACTAGGTGTATCTAGGTCTGCTCTACGGTTGTATTGAGCTCTTTTGTTAGTTAGTTGTTACTCGTATCGGGGTTTTTTTCTTTGAGCTTCAGACCTGCATCTGTGCGATTTTTTGTCGGCAGAACTTCATGTTTGTAGCTCTTTCTTTTTTAAAACCTTTTTCCCTCGAGATTGATTTGATTAGCAAATCAACAATTCGAGGGTTTTTCGAAACGAGTCTAGTTATCTATATATTTATATATATATATATATATATATATATATATATATATATATATATATATAAATATAGTCCTCGAAAAATTGACATCATGTAGTATAATATAAAGTGGACTCTGAAGTCAACACCAAACAAACACAGTCTGTTTTAAACTTAAAGCTAACCTTCAAGATATCGTTCAATCATGAAAGTGATTGACACCGCTAGTGTTAACCCCAGCGTCCTTTATATATATATATATATATATATATATATATATATATATGAGAGAGAAAGAACAGATGTACTAAAATTCCAGTTCCAATTTTAGCATTTCAGTATGTTTTTCTTATAATAATTTTAATAATATAACATATATATATATATATATATATGTGTGTGTGTGTGTGTGTGTGTGTGTGTGTGTGTAGTGTCCTCCCAAAAATTACATCATGTATTCTAATAACATAGAAAATACTCGCTGAAATGATCACTAATTTTAGCAAAATGTATAAAAAAAACTAAGTAGAGCGTGCTGAATAATTTCAATGAGAATCTACCAGGAAGATGGATCGGGGTTGCCAGTCATATTGGCAATGTACTGTTGAAATGGCCACCACATTCACCAGACTTGACGGCTTGTGATTTTTACTATGGGTCTATAAGAAAGGACAGGTTATTATCCTTACAGTTTAGGCACTGGAGGGTGTTTCCGAAGACATGCTACAGCGTGAATGGCAGGAGCTCTACTACCGACTTGATGTGTGCCGTGTCACAGGTGGTGCGCATATTAAACATTAGTGAAGCTTTGTGAAATCTACATACGTTTGAATAAATTGTTCAAATACTGATTAATAAATATTTTATTGTTCAATATGAAATCCATTTTTATCCCAGGGACATGTAGTTACTCAGATATTCACATTTTAAATAAATCCATCTTTTTAGGATATCCTTTACGTTTACTTATATATATATAACCTGTAGAAAAAGACAATATTTATAAATGTAAAAGACACTAGTAAAACTGTGATAGTAA
>CAHIKZ030004270.1:1052500-1062500 GCA_903632075.3 Acanthosepion pharaonis
AGGGGCGCAGTTGTCGCGTCGTGTCTCTCTCTATATATATATAGACAGGGAGAATAGGAGAAAGTGAGAGAGACAGTGACAGAGACAAGATGAGGCAGGGATAGATAGTGAGAGATAGACAGATAGACAGACAGAGAGAGAGATTGAGAGAGACAACGAAATAGGAAGAGTCTATTTTCTTTATTGAGATTTCTCGAATGCATAGGCCGAGACATACACTGTTTATGCTTAAAAAAATAAGTCGTCTGTTTCAAATACAAGCATCGACAACAATACCGTTTGAAGTAATATATATATATATATATATATATATATATATATATATATATATATGTATGTATGTATGTATGTATGTATGTATTACCCACAATGGGTCCGAGGGATAAATTGTCATCTAATTTACGCAAAAATTAAAATAACACTGACATCCCACATTTACTAAAATTCCAGCAGCCACCCTATTGACCCTGTGCAAATTTACTTTGTAGATACATATATGTAAGTAAATGCTCTGTTTATAATAAACAATATTAACTATATGTACTGGCCTAAATGTCCGAGAAATTTCATAGACAATATACATTATAGATAAACGCAAAAGCACGTCAGTCTATATGACGGTACTTGTGTACCCTACAGTTTCGATTCTTGTTGGAGAGCACATATTTTCTATGAAATTTTTCGGATATTAAGGTCGATAAATCTCATTAATACTCTTTATTATAAACAGTAAATTTACTTACATATATGTATCTATAAAAATAACGTATAAACAGAAACTATATTAAATTGATTTTCGGAAGTACTTCATTTCATATTATGTTGGCATTTCTTTACGTTAATATGCGATTTGAGCAGATATGATCGTTTTAGAAAAATCATGGGAATTTTTTTTTCAGAATTTCACTTTGGTAACCAGGTGCTTCCTGTGTAACTACATTGCACGCCGGGCTATATGACGTTTCAGGTGTAGGATATAGGTTCGATTCCTGTCGGAATACACATATTTTCTATGAAACTTCTTGAATATTCAGGCCGGTAAATGTAGTTAATAATGTTTACTATAAATGGAACATTTACTTAATTCTACTTTATTTGTATCGGTAAAAAATAACGTATGCCCAGAAACACACAAACACACGCACAATATATATATATATATATATATATATATATATATATATATATATATATATATATATATATATATATATATTGATTTAAAAATATGATTTATTTTTAAATAAGTAATTATATTTACGCTCTACTTTTGTATCGAGCACTATTTTTTAAAATAATAACTAAAATACTAAGGAACTTTGGATTATTTACCTAACCAGTTCCTTCCTATTTTCTATATATTCACACACACACACACACACACACACATATATATATATATATATATATATATATATATATATATATATATATATATATATATATTGATTGATTGTTGGGATATACAGGTAGTAAAAGAGAGAAAGTAAGTGAGAGAGAGAGTGATAGAAAGACGTGTAAGGCAGAGAGAGAGAAAGAGAGCGAGAGAGAACTTTCTGATACATAGACAATGGTTTATCTTAAATCATCGCCATTGAAACTACATCTATTCCCACAGAAATAAACCATGTAAATATTTACGATGGAGAACCCCGGCGAATTTTCAACCCAAATGAATTCGTCCATACCGCCAGATTTTCGACAGACACAAACAATTCTTATAGAGATATTTGCAACACCGCAAAATATATTCCATTCTGCAAATGTGATAAATTTTCGTTGCTGCAGCATAATAAACAGTGGCAGAATCAATGCACAAACATTTGTAGTCGCGTCATGAAAGTAGTAATGTTGTTATGTCCCATGCTTCGACCTATATTCTTATCCAGACGAACAAGAACTTTTAATTCATGAAGTTCTTATCTTCGGTCACCTGTCATATAATTACATAAGATGTTCACAGCATTTGTATATTATATAGAAAAGTAAAGACTTTTGCACAAACATGTGAGAAGGTAGGTGACGGCGTTTACCTATTTACGTTATGGTAGAGATTTATAAATAGACTGAGATGCTCAGAATAGTTCTTGTCTGCTGGAAGGTTGTAATGAAGAAAGACACACAGAAAATGAAATTTCTGTTTTATAGGACAAGAGACAAGCAAAATAATGGAGAAGTTAAAAAGGAAGTCAGAACAGACAAAAGTAAAATAAATTATTCAAGAAAGAAAAAAAGAAAAAAGAAAGAAAGAAAAAAGAAAGAAAGTAAGAAAGAAAGGGCACATGCATAAAAGAATAAACGTTAACGGAAGGAAAGAAAAAGGAAAAAATAAAAATAAATAAATAAAGAAAGAAAGAAAGAAAGAAAGAAAGAAAGAAAGAAAGAAAGAAAGAAAGAAAGAAATGGTGGATGAATAAAAGAATATAAGTTTATAGAAGGTAGGAAAAATGTCATGAAATAAATAAATAAATAAATAAATAAAGAAAGAAAGAAAGCAAGAAAGAAAGAAAGAAAGAAAGGGTAGATGGCACAAAAGAATAAACGTTTACAGAAAGAAAGAAAGAAAGAAAGAAAGAAAGAAAGAAAGAAAGAAAGAAAGAAAGAAAGAAAAATAGTAGATGGCACAAAAGAATAAACGTCTACGGAAAGAAAGAAAAGAAAAGAAAGAAAGAAAGAAAGAAAGAAAGAAAGAAAGAAAGGGTAGATGGCACAAAAGAATAAACGTTTACGGAATGAAAGAAAGAAAGAAAGAAAGAAAGAAAGAAAGAAAGAATGAAAGAAAAATAGTAGATGGCACAAAAGAATAAACGTCTACGGAAAGAAAGAAAGAAAGAAAGAAAGAAAGAAAGAAAGAAATAAAGAAAGAAAGAAAGAAAGGGTAGATGGATAAAAGAATAAACGTTCAGGGAAGGAAAGAAAAATGAAATAAAACAATTAATTAATTAATTAATTAAAAAAGAAAGAAAGAAAGAAAGAAAAAAGAAAGAAAGAAAGTAAGTAAGTAAAAGGGGAGATGGATAAAAGAATAAACGGTTACGGAAAAAAAAGAAAAAGAAAATAAAAAGAAGTAAGAATGGATGGAATAAATGTAAATGAATAAAATATATAAGACCTACGGAAATAAATAAATAAATAAAGAAAGAAATGAGAAACTAGTGGCACAAATGAAAGAAAAAGAAAGAAAATTTGAAAGTGAATCTTGAAGAAAAGTTAAAAAAAAAAGATTGCGTTAAAGCCTGAGAAATAAAGAAAGAAAGAAAACAAAACTAAAGAAAAGAAGAATTAAAAGTTAAGGGACAGAAAAAAAAAGAAAAAAATTAAGAAGGAATCATAGATAAAAGAAACAACGTTAAAAAGGACGACAGAAAAAAAAAGAAAAGACTAGTAATATTGACGAAAGAAACGTCAAAATAAACAGAAAAAAAATAGAACGAAAGGAAAAACAAAATGCAAATAACAATAAAAAACAACAGAAAAAATGCCGTTCATGTTCTCCTTCCCTCCGAGAATCGGTAATTCATTTTTGGAAAAGGCATGGATCTTTACTTATCCGAAGCAAATATAAATTAAATTGAAGTTTCCGCTATGTTCTTTGGTCTTGGCTGGCGGCATGTCTGGGAGAATGAATATTCTGAATTCAAACACTTAGAGTAGGTAGAAGGAAATCACTCCACTATTCATCTCAAGATGTTATGGTAATTCAAGTAGCGTAAATCCGTAGAAGCCATAGTCACCAAAGACAGCAAGGGACATTAACTTTTAAAAACAATTATTTTCCTTCTCTTAGATCATTGAGGATGTTGACAACGTATATATATATATATATATATATATATATATATATATATATATATATATACTCCTGACTCTCCCGTCGAATTAGACGTATGAGGGTCAAGTAGATCAGTTCCTAAGAAACTTACAGCTCGACACCAGCACATGAGATTTGATTATAGTTGTGAAGGTTTTGTGCAGAACCATCCACACTTTTTGAAGGGCCGAATACAGAAACTTGGTGCGCTAAGTGCCACAGGTTCCCCAAACGCAGATTCAGAGACCAGTTGCCATTCAAGGCTATAGAACCCCGTCTGTCCTGCTATTTACCCATAGCTGGAGGGAGAAGAAGATTCACACTTTTCTCAAGGGTATTTGCACGTAAGTGAATGTAATGGATTCGACTAGAATTTAAACTCGGCTATTTCTAAATAAAATTGCTATGAAGAAAATAACGTTGGTAAATCATTTAGCATGTACTCATGATTTTATGAGAAATACACAATTGAATACACCATGTTAATTTCATCTTATAATATTGTAGTAAACTAGGGAAGGTTACTGAATAGAATAACCAAACCAAGAATCGTAATAAACGATAATACATGAGGCAAAACAACACATGTAAGATTCGCCAGAAGATATAATCAACTGCTAGAAGAGAGTCAAATGAATTCCACAATAAATCTCCAAACGTATTGCTGAAAGTGAAACTATTTTTTAAAAAAAAGTACTTTTCCATCGTTCCATTTCATAGGGGACACTGGAGGCATCGATTCCTGGAAGAAGAACAAAAATTGATAGAGTAAATGTCTAGATATCACTCCTTTCAAAGTGTCTATCTTCTATCTCTGCTCAAACCAAAGGGTACTTAATTAAATCCGGAAGATGAAAGTTATGATAGGTTTCTACTAACGCAACAGATCTCCCCCTTTTTCGCATTTTTTTAAATTTTTTATTTTCATTTTGCTTATATCTAAACGTAAATACCATCCGACACTGTACGTATTCCACCAAATTGGTTTCCACGACACTGCTACACGTTTAGTGTCGGCAGTTTTCCGACCAGTAATTATTTTCCAAGCGTAGCTTAGATGTGGCACAAGGCCGAAAGTATGGGGCACCCAGTGAGGATCGAACTCACTACACAGTCGTAATTGTTCTCGGTTTTCTGACCAGTAAGGTAATGTCAGGAATTTCATTCGCTAAAATTATAAATTTTCGATTTATATCTCGCCTATTAATTTTGTAATATCAGTCGTCATATTGGCTTATTTCTTGCTACCTTATCTTTTTTTTCATCTTTACCAAACTTAGCAGGTGACAGCATAGAAAACTGATAGAAGTAGGCCGTATTATGACACTTTTATAAATAGGAAGGCAGGCGTAGCTGCCTTTAAATAAATACGCCAAAATATTACTTGAATAACGAATTTGCAACAAATGTAACAAATTTTGTATCTCACCTTTAGTTTCTTAGTGATATTTCCTAGTGTTAATTCTATATAAGGCCAGACAGAAATGACACGTTTGCTTTACTTGACATCTGGGTGAATATTTTAGTGGGTATAAATAAGAATAAATGGAATGGACGGGTGAAAAATAAATATAATTTTAAGATATTCTTATTACTTTTGTTGAAACTTGATTAATGCATGGAATAATAATGCAACACAAAATGTACTTAGAACAAAATGTATTGAAACAAGAAAGTGTACACAATATTTACATATAGTCTTTTGTATATTCTTGGTAAGACCGTTCCTGGAGAATGTGTTGACTGAGTCGCAGTCGGGCAGAGTCTCTGGTTGAATCTCTTGATTCCTTCCTCTCTTCCCGGTACCAACCATATTTATATGGTCGGTACTCCACTATGCAAATTAGGTGGATCCTACCACAACACTTTTGTAATGCTAATATTAATTTTTCATAAAACAATTTTACTAAATAAATTCATTTGCAAATTTTACAGAAAACACTACAATAAAATTAAAGATAAAAATCCATCCAAAACCAGGAAAAAAAACTCTCCAAATTGATCCGATTCTTGTGAACGGCATCTTTGTAGGATCAACTCAAAAGGCCGAACAGAACTTGATAAAACTTGACAGAACAGTAATTACTTGACTCGAACTGAATTCACTGTAAACCAAATTGGATCGTTGCTAGATTTTAATTAATTGCTGAATAGTTATCTGTGATCAATATGGGGCAGGTTCAGCAAGTAAGATGAACAAAAAAAAAATTGCAAGGACGTCACCACGAGTGACCCGTGTATTTAGCAGTGAATACGCGTGAAATGTTGATTTTCAATACTCGTACGTGTTTATTAAACAAATAAATAATAGTGGACCAACAAAATCTCAATCTCCATACAGACGGCAGGGAACAACATTACGATATACACAATAACAATGCAATTTTCAGAGCCAGCTTGCTCTCTCAAAATTGAGATTGATAGCAGGACTCAACGTACTCGATTGTATTTTGGAAATAATGAACATGTATTATTTTCGCTTGATTCTTGTGAAAATACTGAAAAATTAAAGACAAAAACAAAAACATTTTATACAATAATTTAAGCAAAACAAAATATATCCTATTTGAAAAATTCATTTTGTTAAACATTTTGATATAAGAATAAATATAAAATTAATTAATTAATTAGACGAGAATTCTTTGATGTTTATATAAACTGGAAACTGTTTCTCATATATGCCAACATAATTTACACACAGACACACACACATATATATGTCTGCGTATATATTGTTCAGTGAAATATACATACATACATATATATATATATATATATATATATATATATATATATGTCTGTGTGCAAGGGTATATATTTATTTCAGTGATATATATATATATATATATATACACACACACGTGGATGTGGGTATATATTTATATAAGCTCTCTCTCTCTCTCTCTCTCTCTATATATATATATATATATATATATATATATATATATATGTATGTATTTGAGCATAAAATTCAAGTAACGAATGCTTATCAAATTTTCATCAAACCACAGACAACATAATAAATATGATATGTTTCATTAAAAATATAATATATATTTCATTAAAAAAAAGAAAATAATGACGACATAGGAAGCAACACTGGATGGTGACTGTCAGTTTCAATATTCAATACGATAATTAGAACAAAACAAGTTCTGAAGATTGCATCTGAGCCTCAACGTGTCAGTCACCAATGTTGACTGATATGCTAACCATGTTTATATACATAGACGGTCTTATATATTCCTCACTCTTAACCTATACGTGTGGTAAATTTTAACTACACACCCACACATATGAGAGAGAGAGAGAGTGAGAGAGAGAGAGAGAGAGAGAGAAATAATTGTTTTCTACTCGTTAGGTAAGTATTATTATTATTATTCAAAGACTTTTCATTTTCCCGGGTTTGGGAATTCAAAATTTTCTTTCTACGAGGCCGACTGCAGCCGGGGTTGAAGAGTGCGGTTTACTCAGCAGAGATATAATGCGTTATATATTTTCCATGTAGTTCTGAGAAAGTGAATGTAAGGAAAGGCTGAAATTCGAACCCGACTTGCCGATTGCCTGATCACACCAGCTAACGATTCCACCGCAATCTTATTTATATATCTAGATATACACACATGTTTGGTGAAGAAGCAAAGAAATTTTCGTTAAGAACGTTTATATGTTCTTTTACTTATGTTTCGGAAAATTTTCCCGATTTCCGATATATGTTTGGGTAGAAGTCTCCATTTTGGTGTACAAACACATGAACACACGCACATGCATTCTGCAGATACATATACACAAACACAAACGCGTGCGTGCACACACAAACACAGAAACACACACACACACACACACATATATATATATATATATATATATATATATATATATATATATATATATACCCTTGGGAATGTTATGAATCCTCTTCCTCTCCCTCCAGCTATGGGTAAAATAGCAGGACAGACTGGGTTCTATAGCCTTGGATGGCAACTGGTCTAGGAGAAGGACAACTCTGAATTCAAAACCTGCGGAGGGTCTTTTAGGAACCATGTGGCATTCGGTTCACCAGGTCTCTGATTCGTCCCTTCAAAAAAAGTGTGGATGGCCCTGCACGAAGCCTTCACCACTATAATCAAATCTCATGTACCGGTGTCGGGCTGTCGGTTTCCTGAAACTGATCTGCTTGACCTCATACGTCGAATCTCGACGGGAGAGTCGATTACATATATATATATATATATATATATATATATATATATATATATATATATATATATATGTGTGTGTGTGTGTGTGTGTTTAAGCAAATATATGGATATAGATCCGACAGTATGAAGAAAATATACGGAAAAAAAAAATCCGAATATGCAATTATGCTGTTTTAATGTTAATATAATGTCAACGTCGGACGTTTCGGTCTAGACTATGTCCTGAAGATGGTCCACTAGACCGAAACGTCCGACGTTGACATTATATTAACATTAAAACAGCATAATTGTATATTAGGATTTTGTTGTTTTTTCCGTATATTTTTTTTTATATATATATATATATATATATATATATATATATATATATATATATATATATATATATATATATACAGATCAAAGTTTAAGACCACCGCTGGTATATTTTTAAATTGGCTCCAAATGTAGGCATTTGTTATTTACTCTTGTTACTCTTATTAAAGAGTAAATAATTATACATTGTTAAAAAAGTGATAGATGATATTTTATTAGATATTTTATTATGGCAAATAACGAAAGTATTTTATGATTAAATGGTGCTCTAGTTAAAATATCCTCCTTTAGCCTTGAATAATGCAGCTCGTTTTTTTGGTATTCGCTGCAAGAGTTTCTCAAACTATGAGTTTTCAGTGACACTTTGAGCTCATTTTTTTCATTTATTTTTTCACTCTTCTCGCAAGATCATTCCATGATATATATATATATATATATATATATATATATATATATATATATATATGTGTGTGTGTGTGTGTGTGTGTGTGTGTGTGTGTGTGTGTATGTATGTGTCTGTGTTTTTCATACTCATTTCTAGTTCATTCCATCCTTATTCTGTGGGTGGCTTATTTTATAGGTGGGTGGATTATTATTATTATTGTTAAATTATTTAAATGGATTGTAGTTTAATTTTGCATTTGAATTTAAGCCCCGATTATCATCAAAGATTTAAAATAAAGTTGGAAATAGGAATAATAAATTTCAATTTAGAGAGCGGCTGTCGTTATTAAAAGAAAAAAATACAAGTACAAACGTTTGGAAATCAAGGATTTAACTTTATTTTTTTCATGAAAATCAATAAACTAATTAATTATATTATTAATATTAATATAAATAAACTTAATAAATGTAGTGATATCAATAATAATAAAATATGCCGTGATTAAAAACATAAAATTAACTTGATGTATTAATAAAAATAATACATATCAGTGAAAATAACAAGAAAGAAAATGAAATATATTAAATACACGCCATATAAATATGAATATATAATATATAAATAAATAGAAACAATGAATAAATGTATAAATAAAATAATAAATGCAAATAAGTAATTAAAGAAATAATCATGTTTCTAATAACTAGAAACTAATTGACTAGAAATTTGGTTCTACGTAGGCAGGTGCTCATTAAATTACTTTTTTCTTTAAGATGTTAGGATGGCTTATATATTTCAGGATTATTATATTTTAGAAAAACATAAGTTATATCTGTTGCCTTTACCGCTGAATGGTTTAGCTTTAGTTATTGATTTTGAAGTGGTAATTGGTTTTTTATTCTCGCTTTTCGTTTTTCTGGGAAAAAATAGAGCAGGCAGCGCTGTTACTATATTTGATATTGCCTAATGTCATCTGGGGTTAGTTGAAGCGCGATTTCTAATGTTTTTTTTTTTTCCGCAGAGCCACATAAAACATGAAATTATCGTCATATTTGATTTCAGCTTTAGAAACTAACGATCTGATGATACATTTGCCTTTTAATGGGCAGATTTTTATTATTTGTTTTGCATATCATATGGCAAAACAGTAAGTACAACAGAAAAGAACTATTCGACTAGTGAGTGTGTGTTGGTTTATCCAGCGTTCAATTCGTTCCACTGTTATATTCAACAGTCCCCACCACAAGGAATGTATGTGGCACAAGGCTGAGTTTTACGTGGGTTTCT